>CM042017.1:37556649-38156649 GCA_023525715.1 Cichorium intybus | reverse complement strand
GGTATGAACTAGAAAGCGAGTTAAGGACCTTGTCAATGGCTAACTCCTTAGGAAACTGGACACCAAGATTTTTCAACCTGTCTATATACGACTTCATTTTCTGAACGTGCGTACACACAGACGCTCTGTCTTGCAGTTTACAAGCAATCAGGGATTTGGAGATCTCAAACCGTTCCTGACTAGCCTACTCTTGGAACATTTCCTTGAGCTGTAGATTGATATTATACGCCCCAACATTCTCGAAGCCCTTTTGGAGCTCCGAGGTCATGGTCGCCAACATCAGGCAAGCAACCTTAGTTGAGTCATCATAGTGCTTATTATAAGCAGCTACATCTTCATCAGTAGCATCATCAGCTAGTTATGAGATTTTAATATCAAGGACATACTCTTTGCCCTCGAATCTCAAAGCAATCCTTAAGGCCCGGATCCAGTCGAGATAGTTCAGACCCGTAAGCTTTTCCCTTGAGAGGACGGATAGCAGTGAGATGTTTATTGGTGCGGGGGGGGGGGGGGGGAAGGAGGTGTAGGAAAAGGAGAGAGACCCAAGTTGTGTTGTTATTGTTATTGGCAGACATCTATAAAATAGATTTTTAGTTTAGTTAGTTTGAGTTTTAATCCTTTAAATAATTACCCAATTTATTTACTAAGGTTAGCATCCAAGATTTCATAGTTTTGATGTGAAGAGGGATGCCGTAATCACACCGCAATGGTCATCAAGGTAGTCAAAACTCCTTGTCAGTTACATTCACTATGAAACTCCTAGATCTGTGAGATTCATTGATTACATTCAACACCATGTTAATCTCGTTTGTGTTCATCTCATCTCAAATTCAGACGGTGAAGTGAGCATACGGAACCTGCCTGATTCCCGGCTCAAGATACGCTTGATAATCGCAAGTGTCACATCACCCTAAACTATAACCTTATCTGGCGTACCGGTTAACCACACAGCTCCACCAGCAGGTCATAAAGAGAATGTGAGTTTCTAATAGGTAGCACACAGTTCACATTGTATATATAACTAAAATGGGTTTTTGTTTTAATACTTTAAGTTAATATTTTTAACTTGGAGAAACATTGCCCTATCAAACCTTTTCAGTAACTCCACATAACAAAAGGTGCTGGGCGGTGAAGGTGTGGACAATGAATTCCACTTAAAAACCAACCTCATAATGTTTATATGAACGTTCCTTCAAACCCCATACATGATTTTTTGTGGGTGAGCCTAGTCATGGCTTGACCAATGTTTTTGCTTTAATTTATTCTTTTATATATAGATAATCTTCTAATATATATAAATTTATTTTAAAATATTTAATTTAATTTAATTCATTTAGTACTATTTAGTTAATTAAAATAAACAATTATCTCCTTAAGACAACATGCATATAAGGCAGCTAAGCAAGTTAGAAAACTTGTAAGGCAAGCTACAGGCAATAACCCTAGCCGCAAGGTACCCAAGGAGGCACAAAAAACCCTTCCTAACCCTAGAAATTTTCGACAAGCAGCAAAGAGGCACAGAAAACCCTTCCTAACCCTAGCATAATTTCGACAAACAACAATGAGGCACAAAGAAACCTGCAAATGTCGATTTTAACAGCCATGCACAAGAACATTCAAGTTTCTAGCATAAACCCTAAGATGATAACATTTTTAAATCCAAAAATTCTAGCATAACCCTGACATATTTTCGATTTTAACATTAAACATGAAATCACATTCACTAGTTTAAGATCAAACTGCAAATAACATATGAACAAAGGCTTTGATACCACTGTTGGGATTTAATCACATAAACAAATAAACACATGCAGCGGAAGACAAACAATATCAAATCACAGAAATTCCATAAACATTGTTGGGGATCATCCAGTTGATAACAGTTATTGCTACTCAAAACTTAAACATAAAATACCTCAGCAAGTCTCCTTCTTTATGCTCTGGTCAAGGCCACGATTGCAAGGATGATGAGGATCCAAAGTAGAACCCCTCTAGAGAGGGAAGAGATTTCACAGGAAAGGAATATAGGGAGGAGGTTGGCGGCTCACTTGAGTCTTGGGATGCCTTAGGGTTGTATCCCAAGGCCTTTATTTATACTGCATGGGCTCCTAGGGTTTCAAACTTAGGAGCCTTTTGGCGGTCGCACCCTCTGTACTTGTTCCATTGATTAAGGCTTTAATCAATTACAAACCAGTCCCTTTAATTGAATCTAAATTAATTTTATATTGATCTAGTTTCTAATTAATTTATTTCTCAATAGATTAATAAACTAATCAACCTTTCTTTTATTTTCGACTCTATTTGTTTTTCTGGGTAATGAGGGCAACCTAAAAGGATTCTGCCATTACTAGAAATATTACCACAAGTTGATAACTTTGGACATTATTCCAACAATTTACTCATATAAAATGAATTACACTAAATTGAATAGTTCTTTTAAATAAATCTTTTATAAAAATAAAAATAAAGTTACCTGGAAACTAATGGTTGATATTTGAAAAAGAAAACATAACGACAATTGAAAAATATAATATTTTTTATTAGTTTAATATAATAATATCTAAAAATAATACTAAAGTAATATTTTTAATAAATATGTAGTTATAAAATAGTGTATAAAAGAATAATTAAGTTCATACTTTAACGTCTCATCCATTCCAATTAGAGGTGTACAATTTTATCAAATATTTTATCACACCAACTTGAAAATAATGGTTGATATTTGATAAAATCATCATGACTAAAATTAAAAAACCGCCAAACTAATAGTTTTTAAACTAATGTAATATGAAAATAGTTATAAAAATGGATTACATAAAAAAATTTATATGTAATTTTATTCATACGCAAACCACGGGGCAAAAATCACCAAGAAATGTTAACTAAACTATTTTTTTTATCGAAATACTATCTTTCAAAATAGTTGAGGATACTTAAATGAGTAGTTTTATAAAAACTAGCGCAAATAATTTTTTAAATAACATAGAATATGATATTAAATTTAACTAAGTGTGAGTAACAATAAAAGATCGTTTGGTTCTAAGTTAACAGAATGTAATAAGAATGAACACGAATCAATGATCAAAACAGATGTCGAATGATTGTATAAAACACTCTAGAACAATTCGAGAGAACTATTCTGTGATAGTGAAGCCGTAAAACGGTTACATTGTTTGAATCAAGAAAAACGTTAACCCTAAAAGGGTACGTGTGAAGACGCCTAGTAATATCAAGTATTTTAGTCGTGGTTGAGCATTATTCTGAGTAAAA
This sequence comes from Cichorium intybus, assembly GCA_023525715.1. Classification (NCBI taxonomy): domain Eukaryota; kingdom Viridiplantae; phylum Streptophyta; class Magnoliopsida; order Asterales; family Asteraceae; genus Cichorium; species Cichorium intybus. Next base: position 38,153,379 of record CM042017.1, on the reverse strand, counting down.
TATATATCCTAAACTGTTATATACTCACATTTTTGTGTCTAGTGCTTGTGTATGGATTATGTGTAATACAGGGGTTAAAAGCATGCAAAATGGCGAAGTTTGGAATTGAAGTCCACTTTCAGGCGAAAGCATATGCGCGCCGCGCTTTAGAATACACGCGCGACGCGGGACAGCTGTGTATCAGATCAGAGTTTCAAATTCAAAAAGCGAACATCAGGGTTACAGATAAAGACGCGCCGTGTGTAGGCAATTTTTCGCAACTATAAATAGAGGCCTCCGGTTCGTGTTTCGGGAGCGACGACCCGACCTTTGAGTTCAACTCAGGCCACTTCGACTCGTATTTTCGTATTTCAGTGATCCATAATTGGTAGTTGCGTAGTTTTAGTTTATCTTCTCGTTTTTCGGTATTTTTTATCGAGTGTGATCAACGGTTCTGACTTGTAGAATCTGCTTGACCGTGTGATTCTGGATTATCAACTGAAGTCAGTAACATTCGGCTTCTATTTTAGTTTAGTTTTAATGCAATCATTCGGTTTTGTTTATTTTTGGATTTCGTTTTTGGTTTACGATTATTGTTTGTTTGATTGATTTGTTTGGTGTTTGGCGATTCTGATTTTCTGAGTATACCTCGGGGTCAGAACGTATTGGTTTAGTTTGATCGGGATTTGGATTCGAGTAGTTTAATAGTCAATAGTTTATGTTTTCAATAATTTCGTATTGTTTGGAGTTTGTCAAGTGTATGGGACCACACCTTCTATAGAGTGACACTATAGATAGGTTATTTATGATACAGATTCAACCACTGAATCCATGGTTCGACCATTACATCCACTTAGCTAGTGTGCTTGTAAGGTATTAAATTTAGTATTTCGATGATGTCAAATTTTGGCGCCTTTACCGGGGAGTTGTGCACTTGAAATACTATGTCAGTGGTGTATTTGTTTTAGTTTTGGTATTCGATTTGATTTTTTTTTTGGTTTTTTGACAGTCGTTTGCACTTTGTGCATGCGTACACATCGGGATGAACAATCGTCACCTCTTCTTTTCGATTTTGAGATCGAACGAACCGCGCGCAGAAATCGTGTGCGTAGCCGATTGGTCAACATGAGTTTAAATGATGTAGTAGTCGAAGATATACCAATGACCCGATAGGCGAGGTAATGGGGGGCCGTCATTTGTGCCTCCGGTTCCAAAAAATCTTAATGGAGGCTCTACTAGTAGTGGTGGTGGTGTAGTTTCAGCCCCTACACCTATTCCACCATGTACTCACTCTGCAATTCCACCCAATAGTCAACGAATCCCAAACCCTAGTGGGAATCCTGCATCTGCTGTGTTAACATGGGGAGCGCCGACCCATGATGGTACCCCGTGTCCATGTCAGCCAGTGCAAGTCCCGCAACCATAACAACAACCACCACCTATTCATAAACCTCAACCACCCATTTTACAATTGCAACCACAACCACAACCACAGCTGCAACAACAACAACAGTATCAGTACCAAGCTGGAGATCAGGTATACGATGACGAGGACGAGGGTTGGACGCCGAATAACCCTGTCAACCAGAACCAGCAGTGGAATCGAGGTCAGCGACCTCCGCGTCAACAGCAGCAACAACAACATCAGAACCAGTAGCAGGGGCAACCATATTACAACAATGAAACACACAATAATGGAAACTTCGTTCCCCCTTTGTATTTTGCTCAACTGATCAGGCAATTGGTTGCGTCGCACTTCCAACCGCGGGAGTACGACGATGCATCACGAATCTATTTTCCCGATAGTGTTGAAAGTCAAGTTGAGATTAGACCTCAATTGTTAGGAGTGTTACCAGAGTTTAGGGGATATAGACAGGACGACCCATACAACAATTTGTATGAATTTTTAGCGATAGCAAATGCCAACATCCCTAGAAACGCAAACATGAATTTCTTTAGATTAAGGTTATTCCCATTTACTCTTATGGATAAGACCAAATATTGGTTTACATCTCTGCAACCAAATAGCATAACAATGTGGGAGCAGCTCAAAACAAAGTTTCTTCAAGAATTTTATCCCGCGAGTAAGACATCAGAGATTCGAAGGGCGATCCAGGATTTCCAACAAAAACTAGGGGAGGCATTCCATGACGCGTTTGAACGACTTAAGGAATTAATGAGATCGTGCCCACACCATGAGTTTCCGAAGTGGCAGCTCGTCAAGTTCTTCTTCGATATAGTAGACACCACCAACTACGCTATGATAAACACATCGTCTAGTGGAACCATTATGATGCAAGACCCAGAGAATGCTTGGAGATTTTTAGAACAATTGAACAACGGTTCTAAGACAAACTATTTAGCAAGGAAACTGGTTAATACATCTTCAGCAGCAGTTGTGGGGGTCGATAATGAATGGAAGAAAGAAGTCAAGAAGGAAATTGGGGATTTAAACAGGAAATTTGACAGATTGATGGCAACACTCCAGCAGGGACCACCGAATCAGCAACAACAAAGCAATCAGCAAGGGCAGAGGACCCAGGAAGTGAACCAGGTATACGGTGAAGGACGGTATAATAATAATGGACGGCCGTATAAAGCTTACAATCAGGGGAGTCAGAACTACAATGGCAATAATCAATCCTACAACAACCACCAGAACAATTACCAAGGACCACCACCCAATCAGCAACGACATTTCCAACCTGCCAATAATGGTCCAAGTAGCAATAACAACAACAGGAACATAGCCAACAACAATCATAATGTTCCAGAGACTCAGGCAGATCTAATAAAAAAGATGAATGAATTTATGAATGCAAGCCACCAACAAACGCAGGCTAACTTAAAAGCCATCGCCAATATGGAACGACAGATCACCCAATTGGCTGAAGATCAAAGGAAAAAGGATGACGGTAAGCTCCCTAACAACACAGAAGTGAATCTAATACACACACACAACACAGGGAAAGAACACAGTGGAAAGTTGTGTACCAGAAAAAATATGGAGGAAGGTAACCATGGAGGATCTTGCGGGGACAAAAAGTAAGGATAAGGATACTCAAAAAAGGGACAATCGACAGTGGCTGCCCTCAAGAAGAAGAAGAAAAACCCAGGTCAAAAAGGAAGCAAGGCACACCAAGTAAACCATCCATTAATCAACCCTTGCTGGACGAGTTAAAAGATTCCCTAGTTGACTCCAAAGTCTTGGAAGATATTCGTAAGGAAAAAGATAAGGTCAAAATTCCAACACTGGAGAAAGTGTGCCTCACAGTCAAAGCTAGTGAGGCATTGTTAGGTACCTTGCCCAAGAAAGAGAAAGACCCTGGCTCTTCGTACATCATCATCACTGTCGGTGATGTGATCATCCATAACACATTGCTGGATCTGGGAGCCAGTGTGAACATCTTACCTGTCTATCTATATGATAAATATAAGAATGAGGAGCTGGATCCAACTAAGATGGTCCTGCAACTAGCAGATCAATCCACGAAGGTTTCACGAGGAAAATTAACAAACGTAATTGTCAAAGTGGGTGATTTCTTCTACCCAGTGGATTTCTTGGTCATGGAATTCGAGAGTTTGGAGGATGCACCAGTTTAATCTTAGGACGTCCCTTATTAGCCACGACTGGAGCCATTATGGATTGCAAGACATGTAAATTTGGATATCTCCTTAGGATCGAGGAAACGGAGATTGAACATGTTTGAATGTCCAATGACACTTCCACCAAGATACGACAGGCAGTACGTTATGGATTGCAAGACAGGTGATTTGGATATCACCTTTGGATCGAGGAAACGAAGATTGAACATGTTTGAATGTCCAATGACACTTCCACTAGGATACGACAGTCAGTAGATGAATAGTAGACCTCTGATGGTGCCAAGAATGGATGGTAGGGGCAAAAGTGATAAAAATCAAGTGCAAGATAATGAGGGTGAGGATGAGGAAATCATTTGGAAAGCAAAAGGGCATCCATTTAATTCAGTGGATAAATGCATCTTTGGGACATGATCAATATCATGGAAAAGAAACATCAGGCGTTTGCAAAAGAAGTGAGAAATTGCGAAGCAAAGGTGTTTCAAATTCTGGACGCACAACAACAGTGGATCAATCAGGTGAGTTATCGGATGACACAGTTAACTACGTTAATGGCTACAATAGTTCATGACATCGCTCCATAAACGGGAAATATTGTGTCAAAGAAAAAGTAAGGGAATCACAGTCTGGCTGAAGACGTTAAACTTAGCGCTTGGTGGGAAGCAACCCATTTAGTAGGTAGGTTATGTCTTTTTTTCAAGGTAATTAGAGAAATTCATCATCATCATCAAGAAATCGGGGTCCGAAGCAAGTGTGGGGTTAAAAATATAAGGAATTGGTGCAATTGAAGGGCGCGACGCGGGGAAGGCCAAAGCACGTCGTGCGTGTTTAAGCGAACCTGATGTGCAGGGGTTCTCATTTACATGTGCGTCGCGGATTAGCAATTACTGCGCCGCAATTTTTGATCAGACAGAACAGTTTAACCAGGTATGTGATATTCGCAATCCGCACCACTTTTCATCTTGCACGGCGCGGTAAAATAGAGCTCAGATCAATATCAAATTTTTCGTGTTTTCTCTTGCATTCTTGTTGTCTACTACTAAGGTACGTGCACCTAAACTAGTTTTCTCGAAGTTATGCATGCGTTAGAGTTTGGAATCGGATCAAATAGGGATAAAATAGAAAAACTTAGAAAATTTGGTAATGCGAGTCTTTGGGGTGATGTTTTTGCAAAATCTCACCCTACTTAGGCTAATGGTGCATTAGGTTGCCTTGTATATGTGTTGGATTGAAGCAAAACACGTACAAAATGGGTGATTTTCACAACAGATGAACGCCACGGCGCGGTATGTTCATCAGCCGCGGCGCACTGTTTGAATCAACGCGTGGCCATTACCGCGGCGCGCGTAAAGGACTAATTTTGCAAAAATTTTGTGTTTTGTGATAATTGTGCAGATGGCTCAGCAGGATGTACCTTACATGCCAGAGCACCCGTTTCTACGGTTTCCCCCTGCTATGGAGGAGACACAGCGTTACCAGGCTCGACTTCGGCCCATCAGTACGCGCTCAGTCCAGCAGTCGATATATTTTGACCCGGCAATATTGACGTTAGTAGGGCTATGGGATCAGTTGCTACCTTTCCTCCACCATACCTGGACCCACACGGAAGGGGCATTCACATTTACATTGTAAGAACCCACGAAAAAGTTGTACAAGGGTAAAATTGTCTTTTGACACATTATAAGACCATTATGTAAAATATTATGCTATTTGTGAAATAAGAATGAAAGAAATAAAAGTTTATGTAAAATTTAGAGTTTTACCGCATGAATAGTGAAATATGGCCGAAAAGGGCAAATTGGTCATTTGACATGAAAATGACCATTATGTTAAGAAATTTCATTAAGGAGTTAAGTTGGTAACTAGTGAAACATAAATTGCAAAGATATGAGCCTTGAGACCATTTTTGAATAAATGTTGGAAACCAAGCGACTAAAGTGTAATTATTTTATAAAAATTAAAATATAAATAGAGAGTTATAACTCTCATTTCCCAGAACCCAGAATAATCCTCTAGAGAGAACGAGAGAGAGCCAGAGAAGAGCACGGGAAGATCAAGAAGGATTGCAAAGACCAAGTTCTAAGATTGAAGATTTTAACTTCAAGAGGTAAGAAATCTTGTATTTGAAGCTTATTCCATCCAAATTCTTGAACGGGAATTATGTCTTTGATTTATGATTTTCCAGAAAACATGATTCTAATGAAATCATCCAACTCATCTTGCTTAAAATCATCATATAAGCATGTTCTAGCCATGAAATATGTAAAAATCAAGAAAATGATGATTTTGGTTCAAGAACATTAGTCACGGGTTTGGATGAACAAGTGGTTTTGGTGAGTCTAATAGGTTAGAAATGATGAAAGGAACTTGTAGTAGTTGTTAATTTGGTGAAAATGAAGCCTTGATGCAAAAATGATGAAATGGGTTTTTTTTAGCCCAAGAACCCTAGAAATGGGTTCAAGAGATGAAACTGATTTTATATAGTTCTTATGGTCTTGTTAAGTCAAACATGACATAAAAGAAGTAAGAAATCAGTTTCAAGCTTTGAAAATCCAACAAAACGATTTTTGGTGAAAAATGGTGTTTTCGGAAGAATTTTCAATATTTTAAAGAAGATTTGATAATTTTGAAGTTTAAAACTAAGTATAAGTTGGTATTTAGGGCCTCGAAATGACCCTAAACAAATTAAGTTAAGAATTAAGAGCTTAATGGGGTGAATAGTGGAGCTGCAGTTTGGAAAATCGTCATTTAAGGCAATATACTTTGTCTTCGAGTCGCGACCAGGTAGTGGTCGAGTCGCGAGGCGTCTTCGAGTCACGACCAGGTAGTGGTCGAGTCGCGAGGCGGCGCCGGCAGAAACATGCAGTGAGTCTCCTGCCAACCTCAATTTGATTTTTGAGATTTGGTTCAAAACTTGTCCGTTTGACCTCAAATTTTAAACATAGGTCTATTATAGCCTAAGACTTCATGAAAAATTGTAGGAACCGAAATACGACCTCCCGAGGGTACTGTAGTAAAATACGCGTATTTCGGGAAAATTTTAAAATGAGTTTATTAATGGTTGTACATTTGTTATGACCAGTAGTAGTGCCGTATGAGACTCTTAAACTATAGAGTCAGTTATAGTATGTATTTATTCATTAAGCAAGTATATATGATATATGTGTAGGAGGTGCTTCAAACATTGTTGAGCACGGGAAAGGAAAAGGAGTACGTGACGCTTAGTGATCCATAGCAGAACCAAGGTGAGTTTATGAGGATTTTCTAATACATAGCAAAATAATATTTTCAGAAAATGAGATTTCCAAATATTTTAGATACTAAAGGTTGGAAACAGTTTTGAAAGTAGCTCTAAGAGCTAAATGTTTAAAAGAGATTTTAAAGAAGTTCAGTTTTTAAAGAAGTATAGTTTGAAAAGTTTTGAAAGAAGCTCTATATAAGAGCTAGAGATATTGAAGCTAGTCTTGAAAGTATTTTTGATTATGAGTTTAAAAGTTTGTGAGCTTGAGTTTATTTTAAATTGTGTCCCATTTGACCAATTTGAGATGAAATGAAGAAAGTAATGAGATAAGAACTAAAGCAAAGAAAGTAATAAGAGTCAGTTGTCCGGACTAGGATCACCCATATAATCGGGAGATCTGAAGACACTACTGGGGTGGTACCTCCCGTCGCGAAGTAGTTGTCTAGCTTAGCATAACCTTGTGATTGGATCTGTTCCAAGTCACGAAGGGGAGACAGAGATAGCATAACCTTGAGGGTGGATCCGTTCTGTCCCGTGAGGGGAGTTAGTAGAATAAATTAAAATAAACTAATTCATGAGTTTCAGTTGGTCACAAGAAAATGAGAACGAAAGCAGTTTTTAAGAAAGAAAGCAGTTTTAAAGAAAGAAATCAGTTTTAAGGAAGAAAACAGTTTTGAGAAAAGAAGCAGTTTTTCAGAAAGAAAGTATTTTGAGATTTATTATGAAAATAAATTCTAAGCAATTTACTTGTTTATATTTCAAGTTATGAGCAGAAAAGTTTTGGGTCTAAAACCCATATTACTCACGAGGCTTTATGTCTCACGTATTAGTTTTTTTTAAATGCTATGTACTTAGGTGAAAGGAGCAGGAGTTGAAGTTGGGACCAGTGTAAGATACAGATAAGTTTGAATTATGGTTTCTGTATTAAGTATGTAATATCCCCTTGAGAATAAAGTTTGAAAAAAAAATTAAGTGACTTTTTCATAGTCAGAAGTTGTAAGATAATTTTGTAACGTAAACTGTATTAAAATATGGTTTGAGAAAGGGGTGTTACATACATGTCGGGGCTGGGATAGGCTCATGGCTCGGGAGGACGACATCGCTTACAAGGAGCTCATCCTTGAGTTCTTTTCCACCTGCAGATACGAGCCAGCCTCGGAGGAGCCCAGGTCCCACCTTATCAGATTCAGGCTCGGGGGACAGAGCCGGGAGTGCATGCTCCGAGATTTTTCCGGACGCACGAAGATTAACACCAGTAAGGAGGTTTCCAGCATCCACTTCCAGCCCTTCCTGGCTGCTTGCATCATTGATCAGCCAGAGAGGGAGACTGACGAGATCATTTGGGCACGGATGTCTAATGATCGGTTCGAGGCTGGGGGGAGGAGGCTAGTAGAGCCAGTTTTTCTCCCCACTTCACAGACTCATGCACTGCATCATCTCCACATCCATTGCACATCGCAGGGGGTGTGAGAAGGTGCCCTATGACGACATGTTATACATGTTGTTTCTCTCCGACCCTAGCAGGTTCCTCAACTTGCCATTCACCCTAGCAGTTTTCTGAAATCCAGAGCCTCAAGCTCGAATGCGCTGAGCCCGATGACCGGTGGGCATTTTATCACGAGACAGGCTCGGTCGTTTGGCATCCTAACTGCTGATGTCATTGCGCATCTGAGGCCGATGCCACCTACCCGTGCTCAGGGACGATATTTGGAGTCGATGTGGGTGCTCCAGCTAGTGAGACAGGGTGTGTATAGGATACTACTAGATATCGAGCCGGTCAGACGCCCAACGGGTCAACAGGTACCGGTACAGCCCTAGCCAAAGGACGAGGAGGATGAGGAGGAGGAGCAGTTGATACGACCCACCAGGAGGACCAGGAGGAGAGTAGAGACAGAGGCCCAGCCACCACCGCAGCCATGCCCAGCGCCACAGCCTAAACGTACAGGCTGCCTTGCGGGACATTGTTGCGAGGATGACACGGTTGGAGGACCAGCAGCTTTGGATAGAAGAGGCACTACGAGAGCTCCTTCTTCATGCTGGACGGTATCAACACTCTTCCCTACTAGAGGCCATGATGATGAGGATGGTTCATCTGGATGCAGCACGACGATGATGAGCGATCTTATTTGCTCTTTTTGTTATCTTTTGAAAACATTGTACATAAACTTACTATTAGTCGTTTATATATTTTTTGTATGCTTTTGCATTTAATATTGTTTGTTTGAGTGTTGTTGTATGCAAGTACCAACGAGATCCACCGAGGGGTTGTATAACACAAGTGTGGGGTCACCGTACCCCTACATTTGTCACATACCGGCGTGTTCACTGTTGCGCCACAACTCCAGACAGTCAAACCAAGATGCACACTTTTGATATCCTGTGATAAATGGTTCCGATAAGCAAGCAGTTCTACCGTTCCTACGGGGGTAACTCTTTTCTCCCTAGTTTTGAATTTTTTTATGTACAATGGGGACGTTGTACGGTTTAAAGTGTGGGGTGGGTACGGTCGAAAATAGTATTTTGAAATTTTTGCAAAAACAGTCTAATTTTCAAAAAATTTAGCAGAGTTCAAAATTTTTAAGAACTTGTAAATTATAATTAGAAAACGAATAGTTCTTAAGTGTTATAGCATATGGTATTTTTCAACAGATACTATGTAGTTGTTATCATGCTATGGTTTAGTTAAAATAAGTTGAGAATTTAGAAGTTAGAAAATTGTGGATTTAGGACACCTTAAGATTGGGATTCAGGAAGAAATTGTCAATCAGTGGCCTTTGTTGTTCGAGTCGGTAGGTCTGAAACGGGTGCCCCTGAAAGGGTACTTATGCACCTTACTACCTAAGATCGTCTGGTCTGGGATAGTATTTTCGAAAGCTCATTACACGGACAACATCGAAAGTCATGGATAGTTCTTTAACGGCCTTTAGAATCTTAATGAGTAAGTAAATTTCTGTGGACTGAAAATTTTTCATCAAGGGTTCTTTAGAAGTCGTGATTCTCAAAGGGTATTCTAGTCATTTTTTCGTAAAATCATTTTCACCTAAATTTTGGATATAATAAACTTTGAACTGAAAGCAGTCAAAAATATTTGGGTAAAATATATATCATAAACTGTTATATACTCACGTTTTTGTGTCTAATGCTTGTGTACGAATTATGTGTAATACAGGGGTTAAAAGCGTGCAAAATGGCGAAGTTTCGAATTGAAGTCCTTTTTCAGGCGAAAGCATACGCGCGCCGCGCTTTAGAAGACACGCATGACGCGGGACAGTTGTGTATCGGATCAGAGTTTCATATTCAAAAATCGAACATCGGGGTTACAGATAAAGACGTGTCGCAGATTTCTCCCTTGCGCGCCGCGTCCAGGAAATTTTTGCAACTATAAATAGAGGCCTCCGGTTCGTGTGTCGGGAGCGAAGACCGACCTTTGAGTGGAACTCAGGCCTCTTCGACTCGTATTTTCGTATTTCAGTGATCGATAATTGGTAGTTGCGTAGTTTTAGTTTATTTTCTCGTTTTTCAGTATTGTTTATCGTGTGTGATAAACGGTTCTGGCTTGTAGAATCTGCTTGACCGCGTGATTCTGGATTATCAACTAAAGTCAGTAACGTTCGGCTTCTAGTTTAGTTTAGTTTTAATGGAATCATTGGGTTTTGTTTATTTTTCGGTTTCATTTTCGGTTTACGATTATTGTTTGTTTGATTGATTTGTTTGGTGTTTGGCAATTCTGATTTTCTGAGTATACCTCGAGGTCAGAACATATTGGTTTAGTTTGATCGTGATTTGGATTCGAGTAGTTTAATAGTCATTAGTATATGTTTTCGATAGTTTCATATTGTTTGGAGTTTGTCAAGTGTATGGGACGACACCTTCTATAGAGTGACACTATAGATAGGTTATTTCTGACACAAATTCAACTACTGACTCCACGGTTCGACCCTTACTTCCACTTAGCTATTGTGCTTGTAGGGTATTAAATCTAGTATTTTTTTTACTGCATCAACGACTGCGACGATGTCAACGTGCATGCCTTATATAGCTAAACTAATGGCAGAATGGATAGGCCTATCCGTAAACTAAAAGGCTTAACAAAAAGCGCAATTGACATAACATAAAATATACCAACAATCTCCCCCTTTGTGTCAAATTGCGAAAGGAAGTCTTCATTCTTCCTTCTTCGGAACCGAAACTGAAACCTTGAACAACTTGGGCACCATGTTTAGAAGCGTGTTTCGGAAGACCAGATACCACATGATCATATCCGTAAAGCACTTCTTGTCCTCTTCGGTGTTGGCCCTACAATTATTGGTCAGAGTAAGGATTTGCTCCAAGGCAGAAGATCTGTACAAATGTTTGTCTTGCAGAAAGAACATCTTCTTTTTAATCGCATCGCCTTCCTTCGTCTTGTAAACCACGTTCCAGTGTCGGTTTACGATATTGCATATATTGCGTTTGTTAAGATCGGAAGATTCAGGTTCAGGATCAATAATGGGTCGCGTCTTCAGAACCGCAGCAATTTCCACATCCAATTGCGAAACCTCATGAATATAGAAGATGAGCATTCTCTTCAGGTGGGCAACGACGGGTTTGTACTTATGAACATCCTTTGACAAAATCTGAAACATGGAAATCCAATCCAATGGATTCATCAACGGCAGATCCGCCATTGAGAATTCATCCGATTGCTTTTTGTCACCCCTAAATCCCTTGAACCGAACGTTCAAAAAGGGTTCAGTTGGATCCGGGAGTCTAAATTTCAGCACTATTATTTTCTTTAAGCTCCACGATTCATATTGAGGCTTGGCGTACTTGAGGTAGAAAGAGAAGAGCTTGTGATATACTTCAGGATTGGAGAAGGGAGCATCCGCTATTGGTTCAAAGCATCGGAACAGGAACACCCTTGGGGTAATCGGAAAGTCAAGCTGTGGATCCACGTCGTTGCTTAGATCAAAAGAACAGACTGGCTCAACCCAGTAAACTTTAGGCTCATCAATCGCCTCTTTCTGAATCCTCTTCATCGACCACAGAGGAAAGAGACTTTTTCGGGCCTCCAAGGTGATCTCAGCGTTCCGAGCTTCAGCTTCTTCTGCATCCAGTCTTTTGCGAAGCTCATTAAGCTCATCAAGCTCTTTGTCTTTCATTATTCGATCGAGCTTCTGAGCCTCAGTAAGCTCGTTCTTCTTCTTCTTCCACGTCATCATCACCGATGATTTTGCCTTTGCGCTTGTGGGAGCAAGAAGCTTCACCGATATTCAGATATATGGTGAACTTTAGCTTCTGTACCTTTTCCTCAGCAGATTTTTTTGTAGTCTCTGGTTCCCTCTCATCCTTGTCTCCCCTTGTTTCGGAGGATCCCCGCTCTCTGAAACACCCATTATCTGATTGATCATATTGAAGACCGGATGGAGTTTGTTAGTGATATGATGTCGAATGATGGGAGTGAGAAGCGAATCATTCGTTTCCACCATTCGCCGGAGAAAATTATTTACATCTAAGATGCAGCTTTTTATGACTGCATTCTCATTTGTCACAGTAGCCAGCAGTTCCAAAGCATGCTTGTGCTTGACAGAAAGGACCTTTACCTTCTGAGTCTTCTCAGCAAGTTGGTCCATGATTTGATTTTCCATTGCGAGATCTTCTTGAAGCTTTACTACCTTGGCTTCAAGAGAAGAGACAAGATCAGCATTCTCTTTCTTCATTTCATCATGAAGGCTAGAGAGAGCCTCCTTCTCTGCCTTCAGGGAATCCTGAAACCGCAAAATCACGTTATTCACTTTGTACGTGTTCTCGTCAGTGGCTGTTCGGAATTCTTTCATGAATATGACGACATCCTTCTGTAGTTTATTGACTTTTGCGGTCGTTTCGGTCACAACTTTTTCCGATCCTGCAATTTCCTTAGCAGCATCCACAAGAACTTTCTTATTTTCTGTTGTCAAGGCCTCCACCGTGGCCTTTTGAGAATCAAATTAACATGGACTGCCATTCGGTGGATGACGAAGGCTTGGAGGATTTCAGTAGAGAATCCAATTTCTGATTGAGCTCATTGAATTGTGCCTTCGTCATTGGAACATTATCATCATCACTATCCCGATCAACAGTGAAAGGAGTTTGAATAAAGGCAGTCAAGTCCTCCTGTTCATCTCCGAATAATATGTCGTCGTCATCGCTTGAATGAGGGGTTGAGGGTTTTGGAGAGGATTTTGGAGAAGTTTGAGGAGATGGTTTAGGAGAAGGTTTAGGAGAGGGTTTGGGACAAGGTTTGGGAGAAGGAGGAGGTGGCTCCTGACCTTGGGTTACGGAAGGCTTAGGAGAATATACATTTGGGTCTGGGTCAATGGTTCCGAAAGGAGTATATGTAAAAGTTACCATAGCCTCCTCTTCGGTCCGAACAGGTACTTCATTCTGAATCGGAGTTCTTCCTTCGTCTCCTCATCTTCATCTTCTTCTTCAAGAATCGGAGTCGGAGAACGTTGCTTTCTTGGCTTCTTTCGTGGTTTAGATGGTTTTGCCGGCTCGGAAGAGGAAGCTTTGCGTTTTTATTTCCCCTCTCGCTTCGGTTTTTCAGCTGCATTGAAATACAGCTTAGAGGCTTTCCAGAATCGGTCTTTCACCAGATTCGGGCAAAGTTTTGTATTCAACAATGATTTCATTTTCGAGCAGAACACACTCCAACATCTCTTCTGGGATGGATTCGACAAAGTCGAAGTTCTTCGGATCCGTGATTACGAATGTAGTTGTAGAGAGAAGAGGAATTGATGCCATCACTGAATCCTTCATCGAATGGACTTTGAAATGATTCAAAGCCCGGTGAACTATGATCAACCAGAACCTTGTGCAAGAAATTTCCAGATGACGGGTTGAGGAGCCCAAACTTTGAACAAGTTGGTTCCACAGAATTAAACTGTAGCCGAGATTAATACCTTGATAAAGGCCGTAGATGATGGTGTAGAACAATCAGCTAGCGCTGTCAGATCCAGCAACCCTTTTAGAGAGACCCTTGAACAACAGGGTGAATAAGCCGTTCTAGTACAGAGGAAGACATAATTTCTTGAGCTTGGAAAGTTTGGATATATCCACATTATATCTTATCTGCCAGAACATCTTTTGAATCTCTACAGGCATAATCGATTATGGATCAACTAGGTTGTCAGGCGAAGTAAACCATAACAACCTGCTAAATCGGTGCTTTGAGATCGAAGTCGTGTGCGATGCAACTTCGAAAGTAATCGATTCCTCAGCCTTGTTATAAACAGCAGAAGAGTAGGCTGAAGAAAGATGAACAATGGGGACAGACTCAGACATTGTCAGAGCCTGTGAAATTCTTGAATGCTTTAAACATTCGAACATTGGTCATAGAATAGCATTATAGCGTGAGGAATCGAGATCAATAATCGTGTTTTGGTTGGGCGTAACTGCCAACACAATGACTATGTCTGATTGTTAGTTGAAGGAAGACGAAGAAGCTGCCATTGTTGAAGTTGAAGAAGATGAACAGAGAGAGAGAGAGAGAGAGAGAGAGAGAAAAGGGGTTTTGCTTTTGTGAAATATGATAACGGTAGAGAAAGAGGTGAACCATCAAGAACCTTTTATATGTTTGTGGTATGATGAGTGGAAAGAGAAAATACCAAGAAAACGGTTCATAATCCCACATAATTCGCCTGTGATTTGACGGTTTCCCTAAAAACGTAGCCTTGATAACCGCGTGACAGCAGAGTAATGGCAGATGACGTTGCTGTGATGATGACGTTTCCAACTGACGAGCGTGAAACGTCAGAAAATTTCAAAACTTGGCACCTAAGGAACCCTCATCTCCACATGACCTTCTCTTTGAAATTGTAACGTAACTTAGCGTCATTAAAACCTGTTGTGAACATTCAAAGTCATTCGAAACTGTAACTAGAGTTAGAAAAATCTTAGAAGATTTTTTTGTAAGAGTGTGCCAAAGAAAAAGAAATAAATCAATTTAAAGTGTAGGGAGTCTCTGATGTCAAATATTTTGACATAAAAGCAGATAGATCCCGAGCAACGATCTCTTCTTTCTAAATTAAGAGAAATTCCGAAGTGCTTGTGTGGTTTCCCGTTGAATTACGATCACATGTTTGTTGAGAAACAGTGAAAGGTTTCTTTTAAGTGTAGGCTTTAAGGGTGGCTTAATCTTCCAACGGATTATGAAACTTAACATAAGTCCGAAATCAGAAGGAAGTACTTGTTTGACCAGTGTAGCCATTAATAACAAGTAGGTTTGGATTTTCTTTAAGTAGTCGTGTGTATTGGAAATCTCTAGAAAAAGTAAAAACTAGATCTGATTGGGAAGAAATGTCTTAGGTCTAGAACATTTCATTAAGATCACTCAAAAACAAAAAATAGAGATTTCTTGATTTTATCCGTCAATTCCGAAAGGTATTTCGGATTTTTGGGTTTCACTCGTAATTGTGGTGATAACAATTGCGAGATCACAAACACAGATGTAGTGTAACCATTAACCTCAGTGGTAATTGCTGAGAATCTTCATAAGGGTTACGTTTACATGAAAGCGAATATGATGGAGAATAAAAGATTGGTGTAGAAAGGTTGGGAGTTTCATGAAAATCATGGTGATAATGATTTTGCGATCATCAACTAGAATATTTGTAGGTCTATACCGAAACTGGTTTTGTTCCAATAATCATAGGTCTACATGAATTCAACCGTCAATTCCTTGTTGCATTCTTAAATTCACGAATGAATTTACCACGACTTCCCAAGAAAATTGTTTTGGTATTTTCTAAAAAAGATTAAAAACAGAATAAAATCAAGCCAAATTAATATACAAAGGATATACAATTTTCCGATTCCGAGACGTTCCAAGGCTCGGAATCATTCGGAACGTGAATAGTAACTTCCGATTACGATACAAATTTCGGAATGGAGTCAGCTTCGATCATTCCCAGCCCTTGCAATATTCGATTGAACATGGGTTCAAGTAAGGCCTTGGTGAAGATCTCGGCCAAGTGATCTGTGGATCTAACGAAATGGAATTCTACGTTGCCATCCTCTACGTGATCTTTGATGAAATGATACCAGAGGGCAATGTGCTTCGTTTTGGAGTGTTGTACTGGATTGTGGCAAATTTGGATTGCATTTTCGGAATCGCAGTACAAGAGAATCATCTTCATGTTGATCCCATAATCTCTCAATTGATTATGAATCCATATGATTTGAGAGGTGCACGATGCTGCAGCAATGTATTCCTATTTTGCTGTTGATAAGGATAAGCAAGTCTGTTTCTTAGATTGCCAACTAACAAGTTTGTCATCCAGAAACTAACATCCCCCTGATGTGCTTTTTCGATCGAGTGCACAACCTCCTAAGTCAGCATCGGAGTAAGCTTGCACAAAGAATCCGAAATTTGAAGGATATCATAACCCAAGAGATGTCGTTCGCTTCAGATACCAAAAGATGTTCTTTACAGCTACCATGTGTGGTTCTCTCGGATTTGCTTGAAACCTGGCACAATAACAAACAGAAAACATGATGTCGGGACGACTAGATGTTACATAAAGTAGTGAACTGATCATCTGACGATATAGAGTGATGTCTGCAGCAGGTTTGTCAAGAGAAGGTGTGAGCTTTGTTCCGAACGCCATTGGAACTTTGACTTTTGAATCGCCCACCATGCCGAATTTTGCAAGTAAGGTCTTTGTAAAGGCTTCTTGATTTATGAAAACCCCCTCTGAACTCTGTCTTATGTTCAAGCCAAGGAAGAAGTTGATTTTACCCATCAAACTCATTTCAAATTTAGTTTCCATTAATTTTCGGAATTCACCGGTTAAGCTTGGATGTGTAGATCCGAAAATAATGTCATCAACATAAATATGAACAATCAAGAGATGGTTACCTTCCTTCTTCTGAAAGAAGTTGATCAACTGAACATTGTTTGAATTTTGACTGCTTGAGAAATCGAGTCAGAGTCTCGTACTACGCTTTGGGAGCTTGTTTCAGGTCATTCACTACTTTATCCAGAACATAGCAATGATTCGGAAGTTTCTCATTTACAAAGCCTGGAGGTTTCTCGACGTAGACTGTTTCTTCTAACTCTCCATTCAAGAATGCACATTTCACATCCATTTGATATACATCAAAGTTTTTGTGAGCTACATAAGCGAGAAAGATCCAAACGGATTCCAGTCTTGCAACGGGTGAAAATGTCTCTTCGTAGTCGATACCTTCTTCTTGACAATAGCCTTTCACGACCAGACGTGCCTTGTTGCAAATCATGTTACCTTCTTTATCCATCTTGTTATGAAACACCCACTTCATTCCAAGGATAGAAGCATTTTCTGGAGCAGGAACCAATCTCCACACTTTGTTACGTTCGACCTCGTTCAATTCATCCTGCATCACTTGGACCCAATCAGCATGATCAAGAGCAACTTTAACCGTTTTAGGTTCAACTTTTGATATAAACGAATAAAACATGCAAAATTCCACCTTAGAAAATAATGCAGTTTGCTTCGCTTTTTGTTGTGCTCTTGTCAGAACTCCATATGATACTTCTCCAATTACTTGAGATTGTGGAAGATTTCGAGTCCATTTCGTCATCGGAGGATAGTTCTGATCGTATGCTAGATCAATTTCAACAATCATGTCTTCAAATTCAGATTGAACATTGGAGTCATTATTTTAATTCTCCCCCTGGAATTTTGCATGGAACTCATCATTCTGAATCAGATTCTCCCCCTCGAAAGATTTAGAGTTCTCCCCTTGGACTTGAGTACTGGAGGTATCTCCTTGAGAATCAAAGCTTTCGGTTTGGTGTTCAATCGGAATATGATTTTCATTTAGAGTTGGTTGTTCAGAATATCATTATGCATCGTTTGCTGCTTCATCTACTATCTTGAGTAGTTCATCCTCTTAATTATCTTTTGCAATTGCTTCGGAGGATTTGGCTGTTTCGGGCTCATCAAATAGATTCATGTATTCGTCGTATAAGTTCATGAGAGGAATTGTTGTTTGATTTTTTGTTGGAAAAATCTCCTCTAATTGAGTCTCATTGTGTTGAGTTCTCGTCATGTACTTGTCATCGAAGGTGACATAATACGCTTCTTCTATTTTGCGAGACCTTTTGTTGAGAACTCGTTAAGCTTTAGAAGTTAAGGAGTAGCCCAGAAAGATTCCTTCGTCGCCCTTGTCGTCCCACTTGATCCATTTTTCCTTAGAGTTGAATAAGAAGCACCTGAAACCGAAGACATGAAAGAATTTCATGTTCGGTTTCCGATTATTCATAATTTCGTAAGGAGTAATCAGGAAGCGCTTGTTGATGTAGGATATGTTCTGAGTGAAACAAGCAGTGGCAATGGCACCTGCCTAAAAGTACAACGATAGTTTTGCAAATGAAAGCATTGTTCTTGCAGCTTCACACAAGGAACGATTTCGTCTTTCCACCACCTTGTTTTCTTGTGGAGCGTAAGGAGAAAAGAATTTGTTTGAGATTCCTTTTCTGATGAGAAATTCTTCAAACGCCTGGTTTTTTGAATTTCGTTCCGTTGTCACTTCTTATCCTTCGAACAGGCTTACGGAGTAACAGTTCAATCTGCTTGATGAAGTTGATCATGTTCTACGTAGCTTCAGATTTCTGTTTAAGAAAGAACACCTACGTAAATCAAGAAAAATCGTCAACCGCAACCAAAATGTACTTGTTACGGGCAATAGTTTCAATTGCAGAGGGACCACAAATATCAATGTGCAAAAGCTCAAGTGGTTTGATGATCTTTGTATTGATAATCGTCGAGTGACTCTTCCTGCTTTGTTTTCCAAGTTCGCAAGCAGCACACAGATGTTCCTTGTCGTATTTCAGAAGTGGCAATCCCTGAACCAGATTGCCAAGTATGAGCTTGTTTATGTCTTTGAAGTTCAAATGCAAAAGACGCATGTGCTAATGCCAATTATCATCATTGGTTGCTCTTGTGAGTAAGAAATTTATGGCTTTCCTCTGATCGGTTTCATGTTCAACGGAAACATTTCTCCTTTCCTTTTGGACATCAGAACAATAGTCTTTGTCTTCTTCTCGATTATCTCCAAACTGTCTTCATCAAATGTGACTTTCAGTCCAAAGCCCACCACCAGTTGTGAAACGCTGATGAGATTATGTTGTAGGCCCTCCACATATGCTGCTTTCCGAATTGAAAATTCGCCATTTGTGATAATTCCGTAGCCCTTTATGTCTCCTGTCGCATTATTTTCGTATCGTAATCTTCCACCATTCTTCAATGCTCTATATTCTCGTAAATCTTCCTTTCTTCCTTTCATGTGACGTGAACAGCCACTGTCTATCTACCATTCTGAATCGTACTATTCGTCACGCATAACCTGCAAGAATTAGAGAGATTTAGGAACCCAAACCAACGTGGGTCCTTGTAAGAATTTCTTTGGAACAGGAAAGATTTTCGTTTTATCCACCCACAAAGATTTTCTTTTTGCGAGTTGATTCTTTCCATTTTCAATCCGAAACACTTTCGTTTTATTGGTGTACCAATTTGTCTCAACGAAGTTAGAGTTCCGTTGGACACATTGTTTGATTTTCGGAAATATTTTTGTTGAAAAATCTTTCTCTTTCTTTTCCACATTTTCTTCGTATCTTTTAAAAGTAGTTTTTGGTTCTGAGGCAACCTTACTTTTTCCCTTCAAATCATTAGATTTTTTAACAAGTATGTAAGCTTGTGTTTTTGTAGGACACGATGATTTTGGTTTTTCAAAAGATTTTGAAACTTGTGACTTTTGAAAATTTTGTTTTGGTGTCGTAATTTGTTTTTCTTTAGGAATCGGAGAAGAACCAGCTTTTTGGTTAGAATTTGCTTCAGAATTAACAAAACATTTATTTGAATTTTTTTTTTCCAAAACGCTTTTTTTCTTGCAAATTCTTTTTATATCTCGCATTCATTTGTCTTCTTTTAGCAATGAGCTCTTCAGGAGACTTATGAATGTTAGATATCATTTTTGAATTTTTAGCTGGGATTTTGTTTTCATTCGAGGAGGTTTCATTTAGAATTATTTTTGTGCCACTTGTTTCTGGCTGATAGTAATGAAAGTCTACACGATCCAGAGTTTTTAAAATGTATTTGCCTTTGGACTTCCATGAGGTCATTTCCGACAGACCCTTTGTTTCACCTGCATTATCAATTGGCTCTTACCAAAAGAATGCATCACATCCATTGGCATTATCATTATTTATTAGGGACGTTAGTTCTGATGTGTCTTTTTCGTTCGGTCCGGATTTTACAAAAAGTTGATTTGGAACGGTTTTTACTTTCGGAAAAACTGTGACTTTTTCTTTTAAAACGTCTGAAACCTTTGTTTTCTACAATACGAACGAATTCGACCGAGTTTTCAGAAATCAACTTTTTCTTAGGTTCTTCTTTTTCTTGTGTAAAAACCCAACAATCAATTTCATCTTCTACCGAAATCTCACTCATTTCGCTTTCATCAAATTCAAAAATGTTCTTAGTTTTAAGAGAATCTTCTAAATTTAACTTCTTGAATAATGAGTGATACTTCTGAATAGAGGCTGATTTGATTTTCATTTTTATCCTTTTCAGTTAAAAATTCTTTTAACATGTTTTTGTGTTCTTTGGACTGAATGTAATTTTCAATTTTCTCAATGGATTCATATTTATAGCAATCAGCGTCGATTTCATCCTCTTTCAATTCAAGAAAGGGAAAAATCATTTTATGCAAACCCCTGCCTATATCACAATCCAAATGTAACTGTGTAATATTGTAATATAAACGTTTCGTAATCAAACAAAAAATATTTTGCGGTTTTAAGAGTGCTAAATTGTCTCTCTTAACGTAAATGACACCATCTCGTGATCTAGACAGCTCTAACTCCAATGCATCTATTCTTATTCTCCTCTCTTCATTTTTAAAAGAAACCTTGTTCAATTGATCATTCAGATTAGAATTACTTAGACGAGTTCGTTTTAAGCTATCACTGAAATTAGAAACAATATATCTTAAATCATCTAATTCAGAATCATATCTAGATGAGGGAATATTAAGAGATTTGAGAATAGAATGTACCTTGTCCACCACCTTGTCACATTCCTTTATTTGTTCCGAAAATGTCTTCGCAGCAAAGCAGCTTTCGGAAGTCTGGCAACCATCAATGGAGTATCCCCACTGTCCCGAGACCTCGTTTTGAACCATCAAACACCTACCACGCATAGGTTTCCTCACCTCTTCATCTTTAGAATCTGTTGACCATACTTCAACAACATCATCTTCACTATCTTCATGTACCACAAACGCCGGTTTCACATTAGAAGCATATTTCTTCCGAAGCTCTTTTATCTTTTGAACGTAGTAGGTTTCGTCCTTCTCTTTCTCCTTCTTCTCATTCTGTTTCCTGAGCAAGCATTATTTGGCAAAGTGGTTTTTGCCATGACAGTAGCGACATTCGTAACAAGAGTCACCTACTAGCTTCTTTTCTTCCTCGGGCTTGGTGTTCTTGTAACTTTCTTCCTTTGGTTTCTCGGAAGTGAAGGTTCCCTGTTTCGGAATCGAGAAAAGTTCTTTTTGAAGAACCTCTTGGGATTAGACACCATGAGAACCGTGTCTTCTCTTGAAAGTTCAATATCCGAAAGATCAGATTCAGAATCTTCATCGGTTGCTTTCTTTCCCTTTGCAATCAACGCCAAGGAACCCATGCTAGACACAAGCTTTTATTTTTTGGTGACCTCTTCTTCGTGAGATTTCAAAATTCCACCCATTTTAGCCAAGGAATAGCTTTTGAACTGTTCATCAGCTTTCACTATGGACACTATCGCTTTCCAGTCTTTCTGCTCGATGTTGTTGCATTCAAGCTTGTATTTAAGCATTCTTCTTAATAAGTTATTGTAGCGATTAAACGTCTGACCCAACTTCTCTTTGGAATTTTGAGCAAACGATTTAAACTCCGAAAGAATGGTTGTTTGAATAGAATGTTCAAGATCGACATCTCCGAAATATAACTCTTTCAGCCTATCCCAGACCCCTTTGGCTGTGTCACAAGAACTCACGAAACGAAACGTATCCGTAGGAAGTGCGAATCTGATAATTCTCATCGCCTTGATGTTGTTCATCAGTTTGTTCTTCTCGTCTAAAGGAACATCGGGATGATCGGCAAGAAGAGAATTGTTATCACCCAATGTCTTTACTATTGTTCTTGTACCGGAATGCGCGTACGTCTCTTCCGTCATTGCATGCCATATAGTAGCACCATGTCCGTCGATGCCAAGAACATAGTCTTCAAAGTGTAATGCCCAAACCTTGTAATCTTCTAGAAAAAGGATTGGGATCCTCGTTGTAGATCCAATGCTGCTCGATAGATTGAAGGATAACGAGTGAGGATCTTCGTGCGCCATTTAACCTAGAATTTTGTTACAAAACAATAGAACCAGATGTGTAAAATATGGATCGAGTTTAAGAGAAAAACTTGAGATCCGTATCTGATGTCTACAATCGATTGAGACGATGAAGACAGCAAGAACAAATCTATGTTTAAACTCAAATATGAACTCGACAGAAGAATAGCGATTAGATTACACTATCTCCTGCTCTGATACCAATTGTGAGTAACAATAAAAGCTCGTTTGGTTCTAAGTTAACAAAATGTAAAAAGAATGAACACGAATCAATGATCAAAACAGATGTCGAATGATTGTATAAAACACTCTAGAACAATTCGAGAGAACTATTCTGTGAGAATGAAGCAGTAAAACGGTTACAGTGTTTGAATCAAGAAAAACGTTAACCCTAGAAGGGTACGTCCATCCCTTATATAGCTAAACAAATAACAGAATGGATAGGCCCATCCGTAAACTAAAAGGCTTAACAAAAAGCGCAATTGACACAACATAAAATATACCAACACTAAGAGTTACATAAATAAAAAAACTAGATTTCCTTAGAAATATTGGTTAATATCCGATAAAAAGTATACATAAAATTTAAATTATGACCCAAATAGCAGTTTTTAAATTGAATTAGTATACAAATGTTAATTATAACACTAATATATATATATATATATATATATATATATATATATATATATATATATATATATATATATATATATATATATATATAATTCAAGCGCAGTTTGCATGGTTAATTATGTTGATCGAAATATATATTAATCATAAACCATATTATTTGGATTTTTTAATTCTTAACAATTATATTTACTATACTTTTTTTACGTTCCAACCGAACCAACCATATGAAAGATAACTCTATTTTTATGTGGTTCAAGACAGTAACAATATTTAATATAACATAAAAATTATACATCTATTTAATTAGCGTGATTTTGCTCTCTATGTAACGTTTTTTTTTGTTGTCATACGCGGGTCTTTATATGGATCCGGTCGCCTTCTCGATGTTGCGTCTTTTACGCTCACCTCTGTGTGGAATTTGCGTCTTTGGCCCTGTTCGGCAACCTCTTAAAAATTAAGATCTGAATTTTTAAGAGGCCTGAGATTTTAAGAGGGTCTGTATTGTTAAGAGCTGAAATGTTAACATGCTGTTTGGTTGGAACCTCTTAATTATTGATGTGCTGAATGAAAAAATGACCATTTTACCCTTCTCTTTAAAATTCATAACAAATACAACAAAACATCCAAAAAAAATTAAAAATTCATTACATAAAGTCATAATTAAGAAAAGTTAAATAATTTCTAAACCACAATTCATTATATACATCCAAAAACTTTAAAAATTCATTACATACTGCCTAATCAATGTCATCTTCTGTTAGGATGCCAACTTCAACAAGTTCCAGGAGCATTGTACTTATAAAATCAACTCATAATAGCATAGTACTTTGAAATTAATAGCATTGTACTTCCTTGAACCAGTTTTTACAATCTTCCCTTAACCATAGTCGACTGAACATGAACAAAACCTGAATTGGAAAATCGAATCAAGTATAATCGAATCAAAAATTGAACTGTAAACAATACTAACATTAACAGCAGTATAATCGAATCAATACTAATCGAATCAAAAGTTGAACTGGAACAACACAGATTCATGAACAGCTTTCAGGTAATTTCAGATTCGTGAACAAATTAACAAATCAACAACATATTAACATTAGAAGAACCCTATCAACATCAGAATATGAACAACCAAATTCCATAACATACCAAATTGATTTCAGTAAAAGGTTTTAGCAACACATCAAAATCAGAAAAAAGTTCCATTCAACATATCAACATCACAAAAACGTTTAGCAACATATCAAATTCTGATTTCACAAGAAAGTTGAAGACACATATCAACATCACACAAATGTTTCAGCTACAAATCAACTTCTAATTTCAGAAAAAAGCTTCAGCAACATAGGGGAGGAAAACGATGGTGGTGTGTGTGTATGCGTAGACAGAGAGAAGGGATGTGGTGGGTGTAGGGATGTTGAGAGTTCGTGGCTTCAATTAAAGGGTTGTGAATCCGATTTTTTTCCACCAAAACACACAAGGATTACAACAGCAACAAACAAATGTGTATTAGGGTTTACCTCGTGAGCCGGGAAAAGAGCAACAAACAAATGCGAGGCCGGCGAGAGGGCGGCAGCAACTGATGTCGGAAAAGAGCAGCGACGCAACAAGCAGCGCCGTCAACGTCTTGGATGTCCGATGTGAGCCGGGAGAATGGAGGCGAGAGGAGGGTGCCGGCGGTCTGTCGAGATCGGGAGAGAGCAAGGAGATCGGAGGTGATCTTCCTGATAGACGGAAATAAGAAAGAAGCGGGATGAACCTTAGGGCAAAAAGGGAACACACGTCTCTTATTTTTGTTCAGATATCCCTTGAGATCTGACCGAAAAAGAGGTTCTTTTTCAATTAAGTGGTAAAAAGTAAGACATAAACAAACACTCTTAATCTTTTTGATTAAGAGCTTCCCTCTTAATAGCTCAATTAAGAGGTAAACAAACATAGCCTTTGTCTTCTCCGCCACCTACACCACCGCTTCATCGCTCTCGAATTTGCCCCTTAGCCACCGACTACTCCCCACCTCCGTCGTTTTTTCGTCCTCTCCACCCACCGTCAACCCCTCACCTACCGAGTTCTCCACACTGTGTGGATTTTCCGTCTGTTACTCCCTTATTATTCATTATCGGGTTCTTGAAATCAGATTGTGTCAACAGGCGGGTTTCAGCTTTCGGATTCTGCAACGTTTGTGGTGCGACGACTACGTGAAGGCGGGTTCAGTTTTCCGATTCTTCAACTACCGTTACTTCTCCGGCAAGCTTTACGGATGTTTTTTCCTCACCTACGATTTACTCTCCACCTCTGTCGATTTCGCGTCTGCTTCCTGTATACTCGATTGATTCCGAACCGTTTCACCATCACGGTTATCGTCGTTTTCTTCTTTGCGATTCTTGGCTCACACACACACTGTTATCCCTTTGTCATTAGTTTTCCATTTTTCGAAGGAAAAACTTTGTGCCGCTGAATGGAAGATCAGGCCGTGCTTCATCGTTCAATTTTCGGAGGTAAATGCTCAGATTTTAGCCGATTAGTATCTTCTTATGATCATGTAAACCTTTTGTGGCTTTTGTTTCGTCCAATTTGATGTTTTGCTTCTTAGTCTCGCTCTTTCTGTGGTTCGCAGTTTTCCTAATCATTGGTATCTCTAATCCTTTTGTTTATTGGTTGATTTGGATCTCGAATTACACAACTGGTACTCTTTAATGAAGTTGAATGAACTAATGAAGTTCCAAAATATGAGTTTGCGTGATTGTTTGTACCAAATCATTTTAGTTATTTTCCATTTTGTGTGATTGTTTGTACCTCATGTGGGCATGTGTCACCATCATCATAGTTTGATATCAGTTATGAGAACTCAATTCTTCCCTAAACATCTGATTTCACAAAGAAAAAGTTTCAAATATTCTATTTCATCTTTATCTGAGCATTTAAATGCACCCCATGAAACAAAAGACAGTACAGCAAAAGTGATTTATAGTGTTGCACCTGCAATGGGTCATAACAAGGTAATCAACATATGTTTTTACATCTTTTGATGTAGTGCATAACTTCGTTCAGAAATGATAAAGATAAAAGATTCCATTTTTATTAGTTCACATCTTTTGTGGTACTTGATGTTTTTGTTTTTGTATAGAAAATGTGTAATGGAGAGACTTGGTCAAGTTTTACATGATATTGGTAACAGGAAGCACATCCAGAATGCAGTTCAAGAGTTGCTGCTATTGTGAGTGCCCTTTGCATGTGTTCGATTTCCCGTGCTGTCTGGTTATCTAACATCAAAGTGAACGTTGATGTGATTCGAATTGAAGCTTTGTGCAGGTAAGAAGGTATGATTACAATTTTCCTTATCCTCTTCGTTTCTCTAAATGTTTGTTTCTTATTTTGTTTTTGGGTATGCGCTTTGGATTTTCGGTAGCCGGTTTACGGTTATTGATGTTATCATTCCTATTTACCTTTGCCACCACGCTGTTGAACAAGGAATCGAAGAATCCACCTTTTCTACTATATAAATTATGCTGCAAACTGGTAGATTGATTATGATAATATGATATTCTTGGAAACAATTGGTAAGTTACAACCATTGATTACAATGCACTGAAGACTTGCTATGATCTATGGGGAATTGTGCTATTCTTAGACAATTAAATAGGTTTTATAATGTGATACTAATCATAGAGAATTAGAATTCACATGTTTCAGGGGAAAGATTTTTGGTTGAAGAAGCAAAATCCCAACCACCACACAAACTAGATGAGAACGTGTGCAAAAATCGGGAGCATATTGAAGAACTTCTTTTCTTGCTTGAAACCTCTCATTGGCCAAAATATGTGAGATGCTAAAATTTCTCAAATTTTATCTCATCTTTTAGCTTTTAAGATTAAAAAGGTATTTCTTATTACGGGTCAAAATGGGTCAGGTTGATTGCCACCACTTCTTTGTACATATTTTTGAATCTTATAAATAACTAATATATAGAGTATGATTCAAAACCTGATATTAAAATAAGGGTTTCCTTTCTTCCTATTATAACATTGTACTTGGGAAAATATACCAGTTATAGCAATATCATCTAAATACAAAACAGTTTACGTTGGGTAGATTTTTCAATGTATAATGTCCTAATAAGAAAAGTAAATAAATTAGAAGTATAATGCTATAATTGGGTAGATTTTACAAACAAGAAAAGAAGTCAATTTGCTATAATGCACAAATAAATCAAAGTAAATTGCTATTTCTTGCTTTTATCCCTTCAAATGTTAAGTATAGTTCTTGAATAAAGTGATTTAGGATGTAGTAAACATTTTAATACGCTTTTGGGCATTCCTGATTGGTAGATTTTAATGGTATTTTTAGATTGTTTCAGACTGGGTGGCAGATTTAGCAACAGAACCATTATCACATTTTTGCAGAGGCTTCAATCAGGGTTTTGGACATCATATGATTAGTGCTTTTTGTCCTTTTTTGTAGTATTT
Organism: Cichorium intybus; assembly: GCA_023525715.1. Classification (NCBI taxonomy): domain Eukaryota; kingdom Viridiplantae; phylum Streptophyta; class Magnoliopsida; order Asterales; family Asteraceae; genus Cichorium; species Cichorium intybus. Next base: position 38,126,074 of record CM042017.1, on the reverse strand, counting down.
TCACACTAATTTCTATTTTTTCGTTTAATAAAATGAATGCATTTTATGCCACCAAACAGGTATCCTCAAAGATATCTCAATTTTGGAGAACTGTTTCTGATTCCAAAGGGCAACAGCATACCTCACGTACATTAAGCTCTCGGTATCTGAATGATTTTGAAGAGCTTCAACCACTTGGTGAGTCGTCACTGTCTGATTGTTCGATGGAATGGAATTACAAATGAATGAAATGGATATTGGAATGGAATAAGCAATGCCTTTTGTTGTGATGTGTCAGGGCATGGTGGATTTGGGCATGTGGTGTTATGTAAGAATAAGCTGGATGGAAGACAGTATGTTGTTAAGAAGATTCGACTAAAGGACAAAAGTCAACCTCTACATGACAGAATATTGAGGTACATTTATCACGTTACCATTTCAAGAAACATTTACAAGTGTACTTAAATGAAAAAATGGTAACATACTTTCATTTATTTGTTCATTATGACATTCTACTCTCATACAACATTGTAATTTCAATTTACTTCATAACAATATTTTTCCAATTTCTGTATTGGAACTCCTACCAAATGTTGTATGTATGATATTCTTATTTTAGAGAAGTAGCCACTCTTTCCCGATTACAACATCAACATGTTGTACGATACTACCAGGTAACCATTTTAAGCAGCTCTTTTTTAAAACTATGATCATGTCCAGCTTTAGAATGTAACTTGATATATATATTTATTTTAATTGAAAATTCCAGTTTGAAACAAGAGTTGGTGGTTTGTATAATGATGCCACTTAGGGTTCCAAGACTGCAGCCAGTTCCAGGCATGGTTTAGAGAAGTAGCCACTTTTTCCGTGTGCCTTCTTGATAAAGGACGATTAGGTATACCACCAGCAACTCAATGAGCGGGTAAAGCGATTTTCAGTTTTGTAACTTATGTTGCAGGACAGATAATGGTTCATGTGACGATCTACAAAGTTGATAAGCTTCATGCCAGTAATCCCCGCAATATATTCACAAGGGTATTCCATATGTATTTTCGTTAATAAACATCAACTTCCAGTTTTGTTTTATTGATTTAACATTTGTCCTTTTTTCCGAGAATGATAGATAACAGATTTATAACATTTCATCTATTGATACGGTGTCGAGTGTTTGTATGTGAGGTAGATTTAGATGAAAGGGAATAGGAAAAAGTTGATAGCAAAAGTGGATGCTCGAGCTACAAGTTCGGGGTGTAGGTCTGTTGCATTGCATTGCATTGCATTGTGACCTAACTAACCATGAACAAATGAAGTGTTAACCATGTTAGCTTCAGATTATGTGGATGCAGTGCAAAACGTTTTGTTATTACAAAAGTTTACACCACTTTTGGGGAATTTCCCAGAGGTCTGCTAATTGGTTACAGTTAAAGCAATGTATTTTTCCTTTCCATTAAGAGTTGTCTGGATAAATAATGTTTAAAAATATTTTGAGAGAAAATGGAAGGAAATTTTGTACAAAGTTAGGACTTAACGAGGAAAGTCACCTTTCACTAACTTTCTCTTTAAGTCATTTTTTTGTAGAAAGTAAAAAAGACAAACTTATAGTACAATAGTCAACAATTAATTAAATTTGTTTATAAGTGTAGTGATCTTCATTTTTTCATTTTCAGGTTTTGCAAGTTAGTGATAAGCCTGCAGTAACGAAGGTGTCATCATCCTATTGGTTTTCCTTTCATCCCAATTAATTATGAAGAGAAATTTGGTAATGCCCAAACTACCCTCTCAAAGGGTATCTTGAAATAATTTGACTAACACGTTGTTTTTTTGTGTAACAGCAACAGATAAACTTTCATAAGCTTTTAGGAAACAATCAAATTTCAGAGAGAAAATGTATCAGGCGAGACCGACTTCTCGAAAATCATGAAGAAACATGTCAGAACCAAAATGAAGGTTTCCTGTTTCTTTTCTTGGTTCAGTTTTTTATTTAGTTTATCTCAAAGTTAGTTGCTTTTTGGGTTTCTTTAATTGACAAAAAGACTATTTATATTTATTATTTTCATTTTTTATGTAGACAATGGGAGAAATTTTAAGGCTATTATGTCTTGGTGGAAAGAAATGGCCCAACATAACAACAACAATAAGGTGAAGCCAGGTTACACAATGTCACAAAGCTTTTTGGGCAAACCATCAAGTGATCTCCAACGAGGTTATTATTTTAAACTTTTTATATCATAAAACCTTTATTATCTGTTTATTTAGTTGTCTAATAACATCATAATAACGGTTGTTTATGATTATGCAGCCATTTAGTCATCATATACGTATTTTGTAAATTAAAAGAATAGAATGCAAATGGTCATCTTCATGTCAAGATAAAGATCAGAAAAAGTTTCACATTTAAGACTATTTAGTCATCATAAACAGTCTTCTCACGTTGCAATTTGAATGATTGGGCCATTAGTAATTTTTGCTTTTCACGTTTAAGACTAATTGCTCATTAACACAATTCTTTTTACACATAGAGGGTGGTATAAATGCTGCATTACGCAATATGATCAAGGATGACTGGAGGTGGCATATGTATGACGCATTTACAGGAAGTGATTGGCTAGGTACTTCTTTTCTTTTCCATCTTATAAAAAACAAAGTTTCAAGTTTTTTTTTGTTATTTTAATCATAACAAAGCTTTTACATTTCTATAAGTGATCAAGATGCTATACAATGATGTTTCTCACATTTAGCCGTGTTTTTTTTTAATTCTATTTGACACTTAAATTACTTTTTTGGTCCTAGAGTATAGTTGTCTTTTGCAATTTTCTCCCAATAAGTTTTCTCTTGCATTTTTGGTCCTTCTTTGACATTATTGTAATGTTTTTGGTCCTTATTCCAGGTAAATTGGCTATTTTTGGTCCTTGAGTATACCTGGTTTTGCAAGTTTGTCTAAAAAGTTTGTTTTGCAATTTTGGTCCTTATTCCAAGTAAACTGATTATTTTTGGTCCCCGATTATAACTCATTCTTGAAATTTTGGTCCCAAAAACATAGTCATTTTATTTGAGACATGGACCAAAACCATTACAGACGTAAATTAGAGACCAAAAAAATTGCAATAGAAAACCACATTCAGGGTATAATAATGTCTTAATAAGAAAAAGTTTGGAAGTACAATGCTATAATCGCGTATTTTTTTTAATAACTTATCTAAAGTGCAATGTTATAATTGAATAAAATTAGAAGTATGATGCTATAATATAATACTTTTTATTTGCTTGCAGTCGACCATCTGAAGATAGGATTTTATTTCTTTTTAATGCGGTAACTTCGGTCATAGATCGAAGTCATGTTTATAAGGGACTAAAATCAAACCGACACGAGTGCAGGGAAGGATAATAATGATGCTATGAGAACTGATATTAGCAAGGTCTTTAAGGAATAAAGGCGACTTCAACAATTAGTTCTGCCCATAACAACCACGAAATCATTTTACAAGTTTTAAAATATGATAATTGTTTTTCTCTTTTTTAATGTCTTTATTTTTTTTACCTTAAGTTGCAGGCTCAACAATTTAACAAGGACATGTTTGAAACAATATAATACCATGCACTAAAAGCTTCTTCTGAATTGGCTGAAAAAGAAGGCACATATGAAACATATGTCGGAAGTCCTGTTAGCTAGGTACACAATGAAAGGAGTTACATTTCAATGGAATTGCTCATTCCATTCCCTTCTGTAAGAGTAAATAAATGTTTTCTTTTTTCATTATTGTAAGGATTTCTGCAACCAGACATATGGGGACTAACACCTTCGGATTTATGGGACTGGAAAGCCCTTCGTGAAATGATATCCAGGAATGGAATCTGGAATTCCCTACTTATATCTCCAATGTCGACCGCTTCAACCAGCCAGATTCTTGGAAATAATGAATCTTTTGAGCCATATACTTCTAATATCTATAGTCGCAGGGTTCTAAGGTATGTTTATCTATCACTATAAATTTAATTTATATAACTTTGACTTAATTGTATTTTCAGTTATTAATAATCAGATAATTTATGAGGATGGTTCCATTCAGAAAATCATGAAAATTGATGATGATTTGAAGGCTATTTACAAGTCTGGTTTTGGATTTTTTTTCTTATTAGTTTTTTCTTATGTATAATAACAATGTACTAATGTTTCTATGATGTGGAATCAGAAGTGTTTGGGAAATTAAACAAAGGACATTGGTAGACATGGCTGTTGACCGTGGATGCTACATTGACCAAAGTCAAAGCCTGAACATTTAATGCTATAATTCACATTTTTTGGCTGTAGTAAAAAAATAAAAGTAGGATGCTATAATATACAAATAAACAAAACTAAGTTGCTATTTGTTTCATTTAGCCTTTAATAATTGGTCCACTTGTAAAATATTTTCGCAACCAGAAACAATATGCTGCTTTGGTGTGGATATTGCGCCAACCCGTGCGGAGCACGGGATCCTGCTAGTTATTTAATAATTAATGTCCATTATTTAGATTTTTTTTCAACATATATTCATCGCTGGATATGTTAACTAAATAACATTATTCATATACAATAAAGAAATGTGAAGTGGTCTAAGTGATGTTGTCATTTCATTATTATTATTATTATTCTTTAAAATTTTCTTATATGATAAATAATTTAAGATTGTAATAAGATAATCGGATATTTTTCATTAGAAGTTAAAATTACAATGAATGCCTGATTAAATAACAATAAAAGTTATTGTTACTTTTACATATAAAATACATTTAATTTCTAAAATACAACATACATTTTATATTTGGAAAGAAGCAATTAATTACTATTAATTGCATATCTTGATACTTCAAATAAAAAAATCTAGATTTATGACTATAAATTTAGTAAAATGAGTTTTTAGATTTCACAACTCTGTCTCAAAACAGCATCAAGAGATATGACGAGTGCTTTGTTCAAAGTCGCTTTTTTTGCCATATTGGTGTTGAGTACTTGCGGTTTATTCTCTACCCCCTTTTCATTTTTTTGGAGTTTTATTATGTTATCATATGTTTGCAAAACTTATAAAGAATCGACAATAATTTGTAGGCTCTTGTCTTTTTGCAGTATTAGGAGCTGATGTTGAACAATCACCTTACAAGGTTCTCACAAATGTTGGATACAAGATTCAAAGGAAATCTTCCATCCCAAATGGAGAACTTAATTGTGTAGGAATTTCAGATTGTCTTAAGTTATCGTGTCCACCACCGATGATTTCGTGGTGTGTGGTGGGAACTTGTCGATGCATTATGTAACACCCCACTTAATACACGCCATAACTGGTGTGATAATTTATAAAACATCATGAATTGAAAATTTTCATTCTTTTAAAAACTTTTCTTTTTGTTAATAAGTCATCATATTAAACTCTTGGTCCCAATAAAAAACAATTGAGTTTAAAAATACTAAACAACTTTGGAGGTTACAAACTCATGAAAAACAGCCATAATAAAGCAAAAAGACATTTCAAAGCTAATGTCTCGTAATCATTTAACATTTTTACCGAAAATTCGGCATGACTTTTGGCTAATTGGATAAAATTCATACTCACACAACTCAATCCAAAGTAGCCTAAAAATAATACGGGATTAAGAGGTAACTATACCGCATTAAGAGGTAACTATATCTTTTAATAATCTTTTCTATCTATTATCTACATGCCAGCTTCTAAGTCCATCCTTTCTATCATCCCATGCCAAACATCTTGGTCCTGTGTACATATCATTATAATAAAAAAACAATACGTGCGACGAAAGTCTCGTGAGTTATATGAGTTTTAGACCCAACAAGATAACAATATAAACCAATAGTTTTAAAAAACATAATTCTCCATTTACGTTTATGTAAACCAACATTTGAAACCACATACATTTTTCCATAAAATCTTTTAGAAATCATATTATCAATTTCTTCATTGTCAACAAAACATCTTATGAATTAAGGAATTGTTACCTCATCAAAAAAAACATAGAATCATTAGTTTATAATCAAAACATGAAATCATTACTTTATCATCAAAACATAGAATCATTACTTCTTCATCATAACATAAATTCTTCACTTTCTTATCAAAACAGGGTATCATTGCTTTATCATCAAAACCTAACTCATTACTTCATTAAACAAATTTTAGACCAATTGCTTTCATTTTTCTTTTCATTTACCTTATTCTTTTTATGGGCGCCCACGTATGTCATCCCCTTCCCGAATTGGAATGTATCCCTTCGTAAGCTTGTGCATTGCGTAAACTTGCATCCCCTTCATGGAATAAAACACATCTATACATAAGGTTGTGAATTAAGACAACTACTTCGTGACGGGAGGTACCATCCCAGTAGTGTCTGTTTGACCCCCTTCTTGCGGGTAAGGTCCATTATCCGGACATCATCATCATCATATTCATCTTTAGTTATCAATTTACTTCTCTTAATTCATATAATAGCAATTTGGTGTTTACTTCATACATCATTATAAACATATAAAGCATTTCAACCATTCAACATGAATCAATACTTTTAGTTAACTCTTAATAAAATCATTTGTTAAACCATTCAACATAAGACATTTTGATATAAATGAAGGGATTCGATCATAATAACAAAAATTTGCACATCGGAAGACTTAACTGTTGGGATTTTTAAATATTAACACAATTCAATCAAGCAGCAGAAGAAAAATAGATGAAATCCCAAAACGGGGCAGATTATTAAGCAATACCATATCATGTACATAATCAGGATCATAAGTTCATAACAATTGCATAAAAAAGATGAATATGATTCATAACTTTAATTGGATGTTAAGGATCCAAATCAGAATCCCTCTAATGATTCACACCCAAGATTACTAGAAGAACAAGTAGACATAAACTCTTCAGGCTTGAAGAAATCGATCCAGAGAACCCTTGAAGGGTTACTGGAAATCGACAAAGAGGGAAAGGGAGGAGAGTATGAGGGTGACGGCTCCTTTGGAGCTTCGGATGCCTTAGGGTTGCACCCTAAGGCCTTTATTTATAGTGCATGGGCTCCTATGGTTTCAAACTTAGGAGCCTTTTGGCGGCCGCACCCCCTAGACTTATTTTTATTAATTAATTACAATCCAATCTCTTAATTAATTTCTATAAATTAATTTCACAATTAATTTATCAATTAATTCTTAATCTAGTTTCTGATTAATTAATTTCTCAATAAATTAATAAACTGATCATTCCTGTATTATTTTTGCTACTGATTGTTTTTACTGGGCTGTGAGGGCAACCCAAATAAGACCCTGCTATTATTAGAAATATCACCACAGTTGGTGACTTTGGACATATTTCCAACATTAACAAGATCAATTCATAAGTTCATACAAAAATCAAGCAATGATCATCATGGTCATAATTAGGATCATATAGTTCATAACTAGGATCATACAGTTCATAGCAATTGTTTCAACTTAAAGTTGTATCATAAATTCATACATTTAAGGTCCCATAGTAGAATTCCTCTAATGAATCACACCCACAAACACCGAAAAACCAGACTAACAGAAGTTCCTCTGGTGAAGAGGCAAGAGATCAGAAACCCTAAAAGGGTTTGTGTAATTGTCAAAAGGGAGGGACGAGTGGAGTTGGCGGCTCCTTTATGAAAAATGGGATAGTTAGGGTTTGATCCCTAAGCCTCTATTTATAGTGGAGGCTGTATAGGGTTCAAACTTAAGGAGACTCCTCAGTCCTTATACTTCACCCCTAGATTGTTTTTTTTTAATTAAACTCTTTAATTAATTATCATCTAGTTGCTATAATAAATTTCTTCCGAATTAATTCCAAATTAATTTCCAATTAATTAATAATTAGTTTCTAATTAATTTATCATAACATGAAAAATTAATAAACTAATTTTTCCTAATTTATTTTTATAACTATTTGTTTTTACTAGGTCGTGAGGGCAACCAAAAAGCACCCTGATATTTTTAGAAATATCACCAACAGTTAATGACCTTGGACACTCTTTACAACAGTCTCCCACTTGTACAAGTCTTCAACTTTGTGTTGTCCAATACTTTCTAATAATTAATAGAGAGTATGCCATCCAATGCAACTGTTGAACGCTGATCAAAGTCAATAGACGACCCTTAGATAAGTGATCAAATTTTCCTTTGTTCTACAAGTTATCATTATGATCCTGAGACATGGATAAGGTCAATCTCTAAGGTTCAAAATTCTCTTTCCCGATAGAGATTTTAGATGACTACATCAGACTACTGAATTAAACACATCAATTTACTCAGGACTCGACCGAGTACTTTATTTCAACATCAAATTATCGAGGGGCCCACATATATCACTTCTCCTTGTTATGGAAGAAAGAATAGACAAACTTTGACTACATAGTTTCCGTCTACTCATCATGTCATACGTGGACATACCCTTTATGACTTCCGGTTACGGACAACGTTTGAGTAGACCAATGCATAATAGACTTGCTAAGCAAAAACCTCATGTATCTCAGTTTGAAGAATAAGAGATATTAGCATCTTAGAATTACTTGTGACTTAATCCATGAAAAATTCTCTAAGTGCAGCTTGTTCCAATACTTGAACATCTATCAGGTACTCATGGGTGCTAGTTGTGATCTCCATACTGAGTTTTAAACATGCAAAATGAAACACAGTAATAAATTAATGTAAATGGTAGTAATCTAGCTCATTATTAAGTCACCACAAAATAATCACCAAAGCATATACAATTTATACAGTTTAAGTCTCAAATTATCAAACTAACAACTAAATAATGCTTGATCCACGCCTATGGGTCTAGTATGACCATCATGCTTGATCCACGTCAATGCCTTAGTGAAAGGATCAGCTGGATAGTCTTCCGATGATACCCTACCCACTATGATTTATCCTTCCTCAACTCGGTTTTGAAACATAGTTTCATTCCCTGAGTATACTTTTCGAGTTCCCATGGTCCTTAGGTTCCTTAGTCAAGGCGACTGCACCCTCAGTGTCTCAGAAGATTTCAAGGAGTTCATTGATGTTAAGGACAACACCAATATTGGCAACAAAATCCTTCTACCATGTAACCTTTCTTACAACATCACTAGTTGTTATATACTTAGACTCACATCTATCTCAACTTGGAACTTTTCCCAGTTACCACTCCTTCATTCAACAAGAACACCCATCCTGAGCAAGAGTCATCTCTGGCATCATTATGACCAGCTACTCTTAGCTCTTCCCTACCCTTATATACCAAGAATATATCCCTTGTTCTCCTCAAGATACTTAATAATGTACTCTACTGGTGTCCAATGACTTTTGCCAGGGTTGTCCTGAAATCGACTCACCATTCTGAAAGCATACGAGACATTAAGTTGAGTACATATCATGGCATACATGATTGATCCTATAAAAGAAATATATGGGACTTGACTCATTCTATCTAGTTCTTCTCCAGTACTGAAACATTGATTTTTAATCAATTTGATGCCATGTGTAGAAACCCATTCTTGGAGTCATGCATCTTGAATCTCTTCAAGATCATACTCAAATATGTACTTTGGCTAAGTCCTATTTAAATGTTTTGATCTATCTCTATAGATCATTATACCAAGTATACATGTCGCATCTCCTAGATTCTTCATAGTGATATATTTTCAAACCAAAGTCATTACACTTTGCAACGGTGGAAAAATATGTTATCAACATACAATACTAGGAAGACTACAACACTCCCACTAGCTTTGACGTAACAGAAGACTCGTCTTGGCTTCTTGAAAATCCATGATTTTCACATTAGCATAACTTTCACATGCGACATCAAAATTTTGCAACCTTTACATCCTTAGAAAGGTGGGAAGGAGCTTTACAACTTACCCTCACTGACTTAATTTTGAATCTATACCGATTTCCCGATAGAGACCCTTAAACATGGGCACTTGGCTATTTTTGTCACTTTTTGGCCATCTTTAAACCTTCATAACTTTTTCGTTATAACTTCAAACGCCCCGAATCTTTTTCTATATTCTTTTTATATCCAATATTAGCAAAGCCACCTTGATGAGTTTTTTCCAATTCCTTTTAGATTTTTATATATTAATTTTTAAAGTTTGACAGTTGTTTTTCTCAACTTTTGTTCCCAAATTTCGATTTTTGCCCTTATGCTTTCAAAGCAAGTTGTTAAATGATATAACACCTAACAATGACTTAATAAGAAGTCTTAAAACATAACTTTCTATATTTTTACCTCATTTGACCATTTTTCCCTTTGAATCGTACATTCAATATAAGTAAGCGTTAAACTTTTTAACATCAACTATACTTATTTTTTATTTATTCTTTTACATAAAAATTTAGTTGTCACAATTATCTACCCATTAAAAGGATTCCGTCCATGGAATTGTAATATAGGAAAAGAATTATCTTGCAACTGCATAATCCCAAGTGAATCTAGAATTCTTACTAAATTTTCAACAATATTCTTACTTCAAATTCTCATTGCTTTGCGAAATCCTTACTACAATCATTCCTTTATTATATTATTCATATTCATTTCTCGTGTTTCCCTTGTCTAACTCAAAATTACCAAGATATATTCCATTTTAACCTTGATAACTTAGTTACTTACATGCCATAGTAAGTTTCACTTTTCAAAGCCAACATGTTTTCCAATCACTTTCTCCTCGTTACTTGGTACTAAAGCAGGATTTCTTCCTTAACACAATTAACTACCAACGGTGGAGTGTACCAATATTCATATAATAGAATCTTGACTGTTTACCTATAGTAGTCTTCAACCTTACCATTCATAGTTACCTTCTAGTTATTAGACTTTTTTATCCATGAGTCTTTCTTCACTTTTGATTCTTCCATCTTGATTGACTTTGACTAACAACTTAATGATTCCATAAGAACAATTTACCTTTATATAATTATCAATTAGATGTTTTAATTATTAGGCATTTAGTCTTTGAACTTTATTAAGTTCCAAATTCCTTGACCATTGTAATTGGTTATCTTACTTCTAGCATTACAACATATATGTTGCCATAGATGACTAGAGATTCATCTATTTCATTTCATCACATCTGTAGCAACTACTTAGTTACTAGCAACAATCTATCTCGACATTAGAATTCCAACATTTGTATATGAACTTCATTACTAATGATTACACTTCAAATATCATATAATATCCTTCGACAACTTTTGAACTATTTTATGAACTTAATTCATCTTGTCTTGAGACTTATACTTGCACCATTCTTTCAATATGGTCATCATAAGACCAAACATCTAAGTCTTCCTATCTACCCCTTAAAAGGAAATGAAGACCGTCTTTCTTTTAAGGTCCAATTCCTCAATATGATTTCTACATAACAATCAATATTCATTAGTTTACTTTTACCTACCGACTCCTCATAACAATGTTTAGATACTATCAAGCTATTGTTCTTCATATTTTCTTTCTCTTTTACCAAGAAGAAATCTAACTAACATAATTTGATTCATACATACATACCAAACAAAAATTCAATTGTCGATTCCAAGGGTAATTTAATTCCTGCCTTTTACCATTCATTTCCATTCCTTTTTCTATTAAGCATTGGAATTGATAATTCCATTCCATTTCTTCCATATTTTCCTTAAACTATAATTGATAACTTTGGGGTTACAAACTCATATCAAGAACAATCATAGTTAAGAAATAAGACATCTAAAAGCTAATGTCTCGTAATCATTAAACATTTCTACCAAAAATTCGACATGACCTTTGGGCTAATTGGATAAAACCCATACTGACAAAACTAAATCCAAAGTAGCCCAAAAATAATACGGGATATATATAAAACTTTACATTATAACTACAATGGTTATTCTAAACCATAAACATAATGTCTCTTAATCACCTATCATAATTATACTGCATTAAGAGGTAAGTCTATCTTTTGATCATATCTATAATCCACATGACAGCTTCTAAGTCCATCAATTCTATCATCTGATGTCAAACATCCTGGTCCTGAGTACATAGCATTATCAATACGCTCAATCTCTCACATTGTGAGCTCTCACTTAAAAATGAATAATACAATGACTATATATGGGCACACTACACAACTAGGTCAAAACCCTAATACTCATATGTCATAGTGGTTTTTCCGTGCCCGCAAGTCATCAGCCCATGCAAAGCTTTGTACCTTAACAATCTCCCCCTCGAAGCTTGGAATGGATGACGCGACTCTAAGTACCATATCGATTAACTGCCAAATACGAAGTCGATAGTGACGCAATATGTAGAACCGAACCATCGAATCTCAATACATCAGTAGACTCCAATCATGAGCCCTAGGATAGTGACAAAAGTATAACCGTGCTATAGGGGACCTCCAAACCTCAAGCAACCAAATGTCATCCCCAAGATAAGCATAAGTGTAGACCCGTCAATAAAACCCACTTTGAAATCGAAGACTGAATCGTCTCTTAAAAGTGAAAAACTCCCCCTCTTCGTCACACCGAACTCCAAAAATATAATCGTGAAGTAATCCACCAAAAGAATAGTCACCAAAAAGCGTCATGTATTAATCCAAAATCTCAATTCTCAACCGAACACGATCAAGAAAAAATCGATAAGAGTCAATAACGCCAAGGCATCGCATCGAATAATCGTCAAAGTATATATCGAGACTAAAAATAATACTCAACATCGATAAATCTCTCTCGTGCTTCGCTAAAAATCGTCTCTTCGGAAAATTACAATTTAACTCTCGAGTGACCAAGCTTAATTCTCCCCCTTTTTATGATCGGAACAAGACCATAAACATCGTGTAGACATGAGAACGTGCTCGAGTGGGTATAAAAATGATGAACTCCCTCTCGACATGTGGAATAAGTCGTCAATGACCGAATCAAATGGATCAAGGTAGAAAAATACAAACGATACAGCTCTGAGTTGCAAAAACGCAACGAGCATCTATAATAAAATTCATATACACCTTGATCAAGCACCCGAAAAACCAAAAACCTTGACGTCGGCAATAAACAAAAATATCAAACATCAGACGAACTAATGTCCAAAATCACATATCCGAAGTCGTCAATCCGAAGTTTAGCGTCGAGTGTACAAAAGCGAGAAATAGAAGCTCCAAAAATATTCTTCAAGTGCCGAACTTCAAGACGTTAAATTTCAAACATTTGTAGTTTCGTGAAAATCCAAGACTTCGTGAAAATCCAAGACTTCGGTGGTTTTATTTTAGAAAATAATAAATGTGCAAACCTATGTTTTGGGTTTTAGTTCCGCAGCCCCAAAAATATCGACAATTCAACAAAAATCCAATCCCGATGTTCATATCAGCAAAAATCGTTTCTGTTTAATGTAGCAAAGCCCAAGAAAAATATATAAGACCCATCGTGGATCAGACCACGACCCATCACTGAGTGTTGGGCCCACCTTCGGATACACGATCCACCATTTATCTGAATTATAGTTGTGAATTAGTTTTATCACATGAATTTCATTAGAACAAAATTTAGCCACGTCTCCAATTTTGAGTTTTGACTCACATGACTTAACATGTAGAAGGTTAGACCACGTTCTCCATTTTCCTTTTTGGCATTCAAAATTGGACCAACTTGTACCAAAAAAAAGAAAAAAAAAAATACAACTTCGCCATTTTCTCTTTCTTTCACTATCGGTGAATACAGCAAGCCAACACATCACTTCGCCATCTTAGCCGAATGCGAAGTTGAATCTAAATCCCAATTTCGTCCAAGTAAAAATTGATTTGAAGATTAAAGTGGTTACGTCAAGAGTTCATCATCAAATATTCAATAACAGCATCAAGTTAAGTCTTCAATTAATAAGGGTTTATTTCATAAAAAACCCTATATTTTCAACATTTTTCTGTTTAAACCTAAAAACTTTATTTTTTCAAAAAAGACTTAAATTTTGGAGAAACTTTTTAATTTACCCCCTTAACCGGTTTTACAGGTTATACATACTTTTTGTTTCAGTATTTCACAAAGAAAAATTTTTCTTCGTTTTGTAATTGACATAACTTTTTCATATACGATGTCCAAATTCTACGAACTTTATATCCCTAGAAAGATCGTAAGTAATACTACAACTTTGCTTTACTGATTTTTGTTTGAATATGTTCAGATATTTTCCTACACTTACTTGTTTTCTTATAATAGTTGTATCTTTTGCATACGAGCTCCGTTTTCGACGTTCTATAAGTCGACGGATTCATAAACACGAATACATCGTGTAATGAATATTATTTAAACCAAAAAAAATTTTGTATGATTTATCGAATTTTACGCTACTGTAGTCTATTATTCGAAATTATAGCGTTTACTCGATAATTGATTTGAAATAGCGTATTGTAGTATTATAATTTCCAATAATACATTAGGAAAGTTGTGAAAATTACATTTCAACGTATTATCCTAATTTGCGCTCTCGTTGATCTTTGTTGACCAAATTTGACAGATGTCAGAGACGGGGTTGCAAGAAAGTGACAACGTGGCACTTATGTGGTTGGAGTTTGAACGGTACAATTTAAACCTTCACGAGCGGATGGAATTTGAAAAGAAAAAGCTTACGAAGACAAACAATAACTCGTAAATGGCCACTTATGTGGTTGGAGTTTGGATATCTTATATGAAAGATATGCCAACTACAAAAACGAAGAAAAATAATTTTCTATGTGAAAAAGTCCCTAAAAAATCGTTTAACTTGCGGATAAACTCGTAAATGGCATAAATTAAAAAGTTTTATGAAAAAGTAAAAATTGAGGGTTTTTTCGTAAAAAAAAAATTGGGGTCTTTTAGTCGACGACAAAAATTTTATATCTTTTAGTCGTTGTTTTTCTTCGCGGGCTTGTTGTTTGTCTTCATAAGCCTTTTATTTCAAATTTTATCCATCTCGTGAAGGTTTAAATTTACCCGTTCAAACTCCAACCACAAAAGTGTCACGTTGTCGCTTTCTTGCGACCTCGTCTGTGATATACGTCAAATTTGGTCAACAAAAGTCAACAAATGTCAAGCAGAGCGCAAATTAGGATAATACGTTGAAATGTAATTTTCATAACTTTCTTAATGTATTATTGAAAATTATAGTACTACAATACGCTATTTCGAATCAATTATCGAGTAAACGATATAATTTCGAATAATAGACTACTGTAGCGTAAAATTCGATAAATCATACAAATAATATTTTGGTTTAAATAATATTCATTACATAATGTATTCGAGTTTACGAATCCGTCGACTTATAAAACGTCGAAAACGGAGCTCGTATGCAAAAGATACAGCTATTATAAGAAAACAAGTCGGTGTAGCGAAATATCTGAACATATTCAAACAAAAGTCAGTAATGCAAAGTTGTAGTATTACTTACAACCTTTCCAGGGATATAAAGTTCATAAAATTTGGACATCGTATATGAAAGTTATGTCAATTACAAAAACGAAAATAAAATTTCATTTGTGAAAAAATCACTGAAATTGAGAGTTTTTTCGGAAAAAGGAAAAGAAATTAGGGTTTTTTCTGGAAAAAAATATGTATAACTTGTAAAACCGGGTAAAGGGTCTAAATTAAAAAGTTTCTCCAAAATTTAGGTCTTTTTGAAAAAAAAAATAAAGTTTTAGGTTTAAACAGAAAAAAGTTGAAAATGTAAGGTTTTTTTATGAAATAAACCCTAACATCAACGATGAATTTCAAATCATCAAACGAACCAATAAAATCTTCAAATACGCTTGTGAACATCATTGAAGAACCTTCAAATCTTCAACTATATATATTTCCAAAAATTTAGCGTTGATCTCAATCAATTCAAGGATCGAGAAAAGAAAATCAAACGATTATTTAATTTTACAAACCAATCAAACCGAGATTGTGAAAAACAGTTTCGTCAGATTGTTTTTGTGATTATAAACTGTAAAGTGATGAATAAATTGATCGATATCAATCAAAGAATCAGAAATTAGATGTAGAATCAAAACCAAAACAATGATCCATATGAATGAATGAAGATCGATAGGAACAAGATACTAAGATGTGAACCATGAATCAGATAATCAATTAGGGCTTTATTTGTTGACAGGATCTAAGGAAAAGAAAGTTTGGGCTCAATAATGGGCAATAAACAACGAATGAAGCATTCTAAATAAATCTTGATGACAAATTTGATATACGAATAGTAATTAATTAGGAACGAATTTAGATCCAAAAAAATTACGATGAACAGTAGATCGAGATATTGGAGAGACTCGCCAAATGATTTGAACTTGAATGATTATGAATATAATTACCAAATCGAGATCATGCGTTAAAATAATCGCTTGAATCTTCAAGGTACGACTTTGATACCAATTGTAAAGTCCGGATTTGGCATGAATGTGAAATAAGAACATCATGAACACTCAAGAATAATAATCAATGAGTCAAATGATTACTAAATATGTGAGAGAATACAAAGATTAGGCTCCTAAGGTATGAAAACCCAAGCACTACGAATACGCTCAATCTCTCACATTGTGAACTATCACTTAATTATGAATAATACAATGACTATATATAGGCAAGCTACACAACTATATAAAACCCCTAATACTCATATGTCATAGTGGGTCTTCCAAACCTGCAAGTCATCCGTCCATGGAAAACTTTGTACGCTAACATACATAAGTAGCACCCTATTTTATATCACTGTTATTTGATGGAAGTAACTGTAACTATAAATACAAGGGAGAATCTGATTTCCCTTAGATGTTCAAGACACACATAAAGAAACTCGAAATTTTCTCTCACGACAACAGAAAACCATAAGAACTCCATCAAATTTCTGTGCAATCTTCCATCAATTTGAACATCATAACAGGAATCAATGGCTTCATCTTCTACATACAACACCCCTTTAAAGATTGGTTATCCACCAAGTACGTGTTCTAATCTTTTACTGCATTAATCTGTAATTGATTTAGATAAGATGATGGGATGATTAATTTCTGTGAAAATCAATCAACATCCCGTATCAGAGCACGTTTTGTCTTTAATCAGTTCAAACTAATTTTAAATCAAGAAATTCCCATTTATTTTTCTTAAAACCATCAACATAAAAATAAAATCCAAGAAATTCGATATTTTATAAAATTGACACGAAAATCAGTTAAGGGTTTTCATGACTATAATTGGAGAATCATAAAGTTTTGGATTCAAAACCTTTAACATGTTCAATTTGTGCGTCGATCAGTAACCATGTGCAACGCCTTCTAATTCTCTTTTGGATTTTCGAAATTGCAAGCTCAAATTGCATCAAAATCTCTTCTTCCCATGTGCTATTGCGTTTTATTTATTGCAAACATCATCGTGTAAAAAACTAAAAATGTTGTGAATCTTGACGGAAGACACCTTCATCCTAAACGTAGCTCAGATGAACGTTTCTTCCACATCTCTATAATATGATAGGCTTAGATTCTTTTGTTCTAGTTTGCTTTTATTCACTAGCCCAGCTATGATTATAACTCAATCCATATTTTCCTTTGTTTGGCAATGCCTATTAGTATTGTTATTTTCTACTCATGCGTATCGTTTTCTGTAACCTTAAGAGTTTTTCAAAATCTTAGTATTAAAGGCAATATAATGAAAAGAATAAACTTAAATCTATGTAGATTAAATTGTTAGAAATTATTGTTGGGTGTTGAAATATGAGAATAGATGAACAAATATAGATATGGAATCGATTACACAATCAATCATACAATGATAATGCAACAGAGCTTAATTAAACAACAAGATATGAATAACATGTGCCGAATGATTCGATTAGAACTTGGTTTTACAATTGGGTTTTCTATCTTGGAGATATACAATTCTCGTAAGCTAATCTTGTAATCTCTCATTTGACACGGTATGGTATCACTGATATTTATACTGAATCAGTGATACCAATAGTACACTTTTTACAGAGAATATCCTATCAGTGTACTAGCCAATAGGATAGGAGATTCATGCAACACGTATTGTACTATACGCGTACACACAAAAGACAAGAGGACAGGCTGTGAAGTCTTCGGATCTTTTATGCATAATACTTCAGAGTCTTTAGACTTCGGTGTCTCCTCTTGTTTATTCACTTCGGGGTTTCTTATGGGTAGGACTTCAGATGTATCAGCACTTCATCACAAAATATCTCAACAATCTCCCCCTTTGTGTGAAGTGCATCCGAAGCCTATACTCGAAAGTTTCTCTTGTATGCCCGCTTCAGAGTCTTTCTCACTGCAAGATACCAGTTCATATGGTCTATGAACTTCTTCTTTTTCTCAGTGGAATTTGCATGGCAGGCGTTCACATGAGAAATCATCCCTGTGATGAAGGAGGAGGGATGGAGGCCAATGTAGTCTATATTAAAGAACTTAATTGTGACTTCGGTTTCATTTCGAAGTCCTTTGAAGACTACTCCATATGGTTCGTCTAAGATCTCTCCATTCTTGAATCTAGCTATGTTCCGAACTACAACAGGAGGAGTATTCAAGGGTTGTCTGTAGTAGGAACATAGCTCTAGGTCTTGTTTTGAAAATCGGAGAAGATAATTGTTAAGAAAGCCCAGTAGGTGGTTTTTGATGGCAATGGAGGACATTTCAGCATGAGCAGCACCCCTGCTTCGTAGAAGATCAAGAATCTGGTTGAAGTCCATAGGATTCATGATTGGGAAATCTGCAATTGAGAATCTGGATTCAACTTCGTCCGCCCCCCTAAGAACAAGAAATTCATAATTTCTGAAGCCCAAATAGACTTCAGCTTCTTTAATTGAAATGATTCTCTTTATCTTGTTTAGGCTCCAAACATAGCCTTGCCGTTGAATATATTTGGCATGAAAGTTTATTTTGTTGGTCCAAAAACTTGCTTTCTGATCCTCCGGTACCGAAGAGACAAATTGAAGGAAAGCGAAGGTCTTCGGATTGATTGGTATATCAAGCTGGATGTCTTCGGTGTCAACAACTGCAAAACTTCGAAGAGGAAGTCTGTTAAGTACATTTGGATTTTGAAATCCAAACAGCTTGATTGTCTCAACAGTCTATTCACCATTATCTCGAGCAAATTCATTTATTTTGATCATCAAATTGTAATCTGCTCGTCTGGCCTTATATGTTTCTTCCATGTGTGGGGCAATTATATTTTCTAGTGATCGGTCTGTAGAGCTTCCAGCTCCAGCCGATCCACTAGCACCCATGCCAGTGGTTGTGATGGTTGATGTTGTAGGACCTGCTGTGGCTGCAGGGATCTGTCTAGGTATGCCCTGTGGCCTAGACAATCTGTCAGAGAAATTTATCAGAGGTTGAAGTGCAACTCTCAACTTTGTAATCAAATCTTGTGTGAGAGCTGCATTTGTTCGTTGCAGTTCCTCTGTAAATTTAGTGACATCCGAAGTAGTTTGGGCGGTAGTGAGCTCTTCAATTTTTTCTCTGGCCTCATCAAGCTGTTTTTCAAGCTTGGTACTTTGCTGGATTTCACTCCGAAGTCCTTGAAAGGTTTTCATGACTTCGGAGTTTGTTTTATCGGTCTTCTCAGTGAGAGCATCAACCTTTTTGTTGATGGAGGTGACAGCGGATTCCAACTTCTTTTCGAAGGAAGATTGGATCTTATTTTGTTCATCCAAGAGCTTCTTCTCAAGACGATCCACAGACTCTTTTATTTCTTTGGATAGAGTGAACTCCAAAGACTCTATTTCTTCGGAGATGTCACCAATGGTTGGTTTTGAGGGGTCAAATCCTGTTTGAGCTTGAATGAGAGTGTCAAGCTTGGAGTTGAGGACTTTGTACTGTTTCATTAGTACAAAGCCTTCATCCGGTAGGTCTTCTTCTGATGCTCCTTCAACATTCAAGGGAGCCATGTGGAAGGCTTCGAAGAGGGCTGCTGAAGTGGGGATTTGTCTTGTTGGTGATATGGGTGAATCAAACTCTGGTAATGAAAAATCAATACTAGAGATAGGTATTTCGGAAGTTGGAGGAGCAGTTGTTGGTGGAGGTGGGGGAGGAATTGTATGTGGAGGTGTGTCAGGTCTGGTTGATTTTGGTGGTGATGGAGGGACAGTTGTTTGCGGTGGTGTTGGTGGTTTGGATGTTCTTAATGGAGATGGAGGAGGTTGGTTTGCAATATGTTCTTCTTCTTCTTGTTGTTCTTCTTGGACTGTGGATGGAGTCCTTTCAGAGTCCGAAGACTCATCCACAGGAATCAGTTTCCTCTATCTTTTCGGTTGTTTTCTCTTCGGTGTGGTTTTCACCGAAGCCTTTCGTTTCTTTTCTTCTTTCTTCGGACCACTTGGTCCACCAGTCATCTTCTTTTTCCCTTTTCCCTTGGGAATTTCTAAAACAGATGTCTTCTTGCTCAAATCACGAGTAGGATAAGGGATCACCAAAGTGTTGCGGTAAGAGCTCACTTCATTACATTCCATAGGAACCTTAGAGAGCATGGCTATAGGTATTTGTGCACAGTAGACTGCGGGTTCATCATCCAATGGAGATACAGTGATTGGAGTGTACCTCATTTCGGGGAGAGAGGAGTCTGCCACATATCCAGTCTTTTGATAATGGGTATGAACAACAATTGCCCAGAACCTTGCCTTTGAAATTTCAGTCCCCTTCAGACTGTGATTGATATGTGAACAGAAGTCAGCCCATAGAATCGAGGCGTAATCAACTTTGACATCATAGTAGATTCCGAAGAGCAGGCTCTAAAAAGCCACACTTGCAGAATCTAGCCCTGAAGTTCTACCTGAAAGACATCTGAGGAAGATACTGAAGTAGTACCTCCACAGATCTGGCAGTTGGTTCTTTTTAAACAATATGATCTTCTCGAGTTGAGGAAAGTACCCCATTTCGTTGAACATATCAACGAGTTGCTCGGCAGAAGGAGTCACAATCTCCTTGGGATCGTAGATGGGAAGATGAAGAGCTTCAGCAAATTTCTCCTTGGTAAGTTGGACTTTCTTGGTTTTTCCATTTACATCAATGGCTTCAAAATATACAGATTTCACATGATTGTTCGTGTCGAACAGAGCATTCGAGGTGTAGTGTGCCCTGTGAACAAGTGTTGCAGGAATCGATGGTGTGCAGGTTAGGGCATAACCAAGAATCGATCTCTTCAAGCATTCGACAAGAGCATCGATAGGCTTAGGGTAAAGTTGTAGGTTGTTGCGTAGTACCATCCTTCAGCTGCCATTGTTGGACGTTTGATGAAAATGAAGAAGATGAAGTAAGTTGTGTTTGCAGAGAGAATTCAAGAGTAAGTTTGCGTAAAGAGTGCGATGGATGAGGTGGAAGGTATATATAGTATTCGTGGTCCCTAGGCCATTTAATGCATGTTTAAAATGGTCCAGTAGAAAGAAGACACCTCATCACCTGCTCATCCCACTTTCTCTGCAAAAAGGAGAAATATGCGGATGTCAGTTACAATGATTCAAAATTTGAACCGTTATCTTTTGAGACGTCATTATGATTAATGTTTTTCATTTAATTCTTATTGACAGCTGTAAGCAATCAGTTAAAACTCAAGGAATGTTTGTCTATGTGAGTTATCATAAATGTGGAAATCATTTGAACATTTAATTGACTTCGCAGTTATGAAAAATTATTACCATACACTTCGGAGCATAAAGTTCCTCACTTCGGTGCATTTGCTATTGACACCGAAGAGTGTTGGATCACTTCGGTGATTGACAAATGATTGCAAAGTGTTCATCACTGTACCGAAGTCCATATGTTTTTCTCTTTGGTTTTCTATAAGTTTTTGATTTTTCTTTTGACTGATGCAGTATATCGTTTAACCATAGCTTTCATGAATATTATGAAAAGATGATTTAACGAATTAAAGTTCAGAATCATTCGAGTTATGTTGGAAGTCCATTTTTCATTTAGAAGTTTGTTTGAATCAATATCGATCATGAGTGTATAAGTCTAATCACCCCATCACTAACTTGATTTCGCATTTGGAAACATGTTTTTAGTTGTGCTTATGTGCTTCAAAATTTTCAAACATAATAAAGATAACATCCTTTGCATTTGAAATTTAAAGAAGTTTTCATTCGTGAATTGATCATCAGAAGTGTTTATGAAGTTGAATTGGACTGTTTTGAAGATTCATTTAAAAAATTTATTCCTTTTCATCGGTTGAAGTGTTTGGATACTTAGCTCAGATGACAAGCCTTTAAACTTCGTACACCACTCCAACTTTATCATTTAAGACAAACTACTTGAAATGTTCATATTCTTCTACAAGGTACTCGACTATGTTATAGGAGCTCCTTGTATCGTTATTTAAAGCAGAAGAATAAGCCTTTGAATGCTGATTTTTCTTTTGCATTCCCTTGGTTATCTTTTGATTTTTGTTAGTCTTTGTTTCTTTTGACAATTGTTTTCTATTTTTCTTTCTTGTTTTCTATTTTGATTTTTGCTTTTGTTTTCTATTATGAATTTTCTTATTCGAAGATTTAGAACATCACCACATGTTTTCTTTCTTTGGTGCTTTTTGTTTTTGTTTTAAACAATCCTTGTGAGTGAAAATCTTCATATAGTTCAATTTTGTACCATTTAACGAAAAGAGATTTAAATTTGCTTATCAAACGATGTTGGTTCTATTTTTGAGGAAAACTTCGGAGCACTTTGATTTATCCTTTGTAGTTTTGAGGCTACATGATTAGTTTGAAGTTGAAGCGAGTCAAGTTTCGAAGGGTGGTTAGAAATAGACATTATGTTAAGGTTATTGAAATCAAACAAGGCTTCAAAGTGTAAAATAGCCTTGACCTCATTTCGAAGTCTGTTTTCTTACCAATGTTTCAAGTCGATTCCCAAATACCTTTTAGTGCAATAAGGTATGATTTTCAGAATCTAAAATCAAAGTTTTGTCATTTACTTGGTTAATTCATGAGAGAAAAGTTAAACTTTGTCATTGTGCATCAGAGTTTTCTTTTCGTTTGGTATAAATTTTTCTTGTTTTTGAATTTCCTTAGTCTTAAACGACACTTTATTTTTATCTTTAAAGAGTGAAGTTAACATTTGTTCAAGTGATTTTCAAATTTGAAGGGTTTATTTTGAAGAAAAGTTTGTACCGCAGACCTCCGAAGTGATATTTTACTTCGGAATACTGCGGTGAAGTGGCAAGTGTTTTTGCTTGTTTTTCTCCGATGACATCCGAAGTCAAAATTGACTTCGGGGGTCTGCTGAGCAAGTTCTTTGATTATCTCCGAAGTTAAAATTGACTTCGGGGATCGTGGAGTTTGTTTTTTTTTTTTTTTTTTTGTAAATTTTCAGAACTGCTAGTATTTCTCCGATGAGCTCCGAAGTCAAAATTGACTTCGGGGTTCTGCGGAGATTATTCTTTTTGTAAATTTTCTGAACAGAGTAAGAGTGAACAAATCTGGAGTTTATTGAAGAGTTGATCCATCTATCATTCCAAGTCCCCGAACAATTCTTGTGAATGCTTCTTCATTTAGAGCCTTTGTGAAGATATCTGCCAATTGTTCTGTAGTGTGAACAAAGTGCACCTCAATATTCCCCTCCTCAACATGACTTTTGATGAAGTGATAGCGAAGAGCTATATGCTTCGTATTGGAATGTTGAACTGGATTGTGGCATATACGAATTGCACTTTGAGAGTCACAGAACAAAGGAATTTTTCTCGTATTAATGGCATAGTCTTTCAATTGACTTTGAATCCAAATGATCTACGAAGTGCATGCTGCAGCTGCTACATATTCAGCCTCTGCGGTAGAGATAGAGACACAAGTTTGTTTCTTGGATTGCCAACTGATAAGTTTTCCATCTAAGAATTGACAACCCCCCGAAGTGCTCTTGCGATCAATGGAACATCCCCCAAGATCGGAGTCTGAGTATGCTTGAATGTAGAACCAGAGTTTGCTGGATACCACAGACCATAAGCAGTAGTTCCATGAAGATATCGGAATATTGTCTTAACAGCAGCCAAGTGAGGTTCCCTTGGATCAGCCTGATACCTTGCACAATTGGAGACTGCAAACATGATGTCAGGACGGCTGGCTGTAAGATAGAGCAATGATCCAATCATGCTTCGGTATTGTTGTATGTCGGTCTTTGGTTTGTCCAATGATGGATTTAACCTTGTACCTGCAGGCAAAGGAACTTTTGCTTTGGAGCAGTTAGTCATTCCGAAGCGTTCAAGCAGACTCTTCGTATATTTTTGTTGATTAATGAATATCCCCTCCTTAGATTGTTTGATTTGTAAACCAAGAAAGAAGTTTATCCTTCCCATCATACTCATTTGAAATTTGCTTTTCGTCAGTTTTTCAAAGTTTTTTGACAAATTGGGGTTAGTGGATCCAAAGATTATGTCATCCACATAAATTTGGACTAACATCAAGTGAGATCCAACTTTCTTTCTAAAAAGTGTTGGGTCCACTGATCCCTGTTTAAAGTTTGATTCTTTCAAAAATTTGGTCAAGGTCTCATACCAAGCACGTGGGGCTTGTTTTAAACCATAGACCGCTTTGTCTAGCACATAGCAATGGTTCGGATGTGTTTTACTTTCAAAACCAGGTGGTTGTTCAACAAAAACGGTTTCCTCAAGATCACCATTCAGAAAAGCACATTTAACATCCATTTGATAGACATCAAAATTTTTGTGTGCAGCATAAGCTAAAAATATCCGAACTGATTCGAGTCTGGCAACAGGAGAAAAAGTGTCTTCATAATCGATCCCCTCCTGTAGATAGTAACCCTTGACAACCAACCTATCTTTGTTCCGAACTATGTTGCCTTCGGTGTCTAGCTTGTTACGGTACACCCATTTGAGACCGACAATTGAGGCATTTGCAGGTTTTGGAATTAGCCTCCAGACTTTGTTTCTTTCAAATTCTTCTAATTCCAACTGCATTGCTTCAATCCAGTCTGAGTGATCAAATGCATCTTTGACGTTCTTAGGTTCTACCTTAGAGATAAAGACATTGAACATGCACAACTCAGAATTTTTGTTGAGATCTAAATGCTTTTGGTGAAGTTATGCACGAGTCAGCACTTTATCTCGAACATCACCGATGACAAGTGATGGAGGATGATTTTTCGTCCATTTGTCCAAAGGAGGATAGTTTGGATCAAAATCAAGAGGTCCTTCAGCATCGATGTCCTCAATGTCTGAGGGATATCCCGAAGTGGAGGGAAAATCACCCATTAGCAAGTAATTATTCGAATTTGTGTTGGTTTGTGGTGTGTGTATTTGTGAGGTTGAGTTTGATATGTGCTCCCCCTGGACGTTGGTTGGTGTTGAGGAAGTTGTAGCTTTATCCGAAGCGATTGTTGTGGCTGAATTCGGAGTCGCAATCTCTGGCTCCCCCTGGATTGTTGGATACATGGATATGATATTTGAGATTGATTGAGGAGTGGAGACAAGAGTGTTGGATCCTCCTAGACTGTTGATTGATTCACCATCAGTTCTTGAAGAGTCATCGGGTCCGTCTGTGAGCTTGGAGAGTTCGGACTCATGGTTGTCTGGTGCTCTGACTTCGGAGTCCACAGCTCTTACAGGTTGATCAAATAAGATGAGAAGTCTGTGTCGAATGTTGTGATTTGAGCAGCTTCTACAGCAGGGTTTGGAAAGATTGAAGACATAGGAAATGGATGCAGAGACTTTTTGATGTAGTAGTCATCAAACCTTAGATTAAAGGTTTCTTCGATTTTGCGAGTTTTCTTGTTCATGACTCTGTAGGCTTTTGAGTCTTGAGAGTAACCAAGGAAGATGCCTTCTTCTGATTTGTCATCGAACTTGGTTAAGTGATCCTTCATTTTTAAGATAAAACACCTACAACCAAAGATGTGAAGGAATTTGACATTTGGCTTTCTTCGGTTGAGTACTTCGTAAGGTGTAATATGAAATTTTTTGTGAATGTAGGATCTGTTTTGAGTAAAGCATGCAGTAGAAATGGCTTCGGCCCAGAAGTACATGGGCAAGTTTGCAAAGTTGAGCATTGTTCTTGCAGCTTCATACAAGGAGCGATTTCTTCTTTCTACAACACCGTTTTGTTGAGGAGTGTAAGGTGCTGAGAAATTGTGGTTAATCCCTTTTGTTTTCAAGAATCCATCAAGAGTCTGATTTTTAAACTCCGAACCGTTGTCACTGTGCACAGTTCGGACTTTCTTGTTGAGCATCAATTCCATTTTCTTTATAAAGTTGATGATTTCTTCAGCTGCATCGGATTTGTTTCGGAGGAACAACACCCAAGTAAACCTTGAATAGTCATCAACAATAACCATAATGTACTTCTTCTTTCCTATTGATTCTATTGCAGATGGTCCACACAAATCTATGTATAGAACAGAAAGCGGTTCGGTGATTTTGGGGTTGATCACTGTAGGATGTCTTTGTTTTGTCTGCTTGCCATGTTCACATGCAGAGCAGAGAGAATCATTGTCAAATTTTAGAGCTGGCATACCTCGAACCATATCCATGGCCACCAATTTGTTCAGATCTTTGAAGTTCAGATGGGTGAGTCTTCGGTGCCATAACCAGCTAACATCGGAGTTGGCTTTGGAGAGAAGACATAGAGATTGCCCACCGGTCACTGGCTTTAGATTTAAGGGAAACATAGATCCCTTCCTTTCTAATTTCAGTAAGACTTCGTTTGTTGCTTCTTTGGTGATTACACTCCCTTGGTTGTTGAAAGTTACAACGTTTCCCGTTCCTACCACCAATTGAGATATACTCACAAGATTATGTTTTAATCCTTCAACAAATGCCAGTCGGTTGATAGTGAATTGGCCATTTGTTATTTTTCCATATCCCCGAGTTGGACATGTTTCATTATTACCAAAGCGTACATTTCCAGCATCATCCAAATTCCCGTAATCTCTGAGATATTCCTTACTCCCAGTCATATGTCTTGAGCAGCCACTATCCATGTACCATTTTGAATCATACCGCTCATCAGACATAACATGTTCTGGAATTGTCAGACGGTTGTCATTTGCCATCAAGCACACTTCCTCATCATCATCAGAAGATTCTTCAACCCAAGTCTTCGGAGTATCAGCAGCAGTTATTTCCAGTCCCTCCGAAGTCACAAACCCAAGACCCGCAGTTGCTTCAACCTTTATCATTTCCCCATCATTCAATTTCTCTGAAGTGTCTTTTAGAAAGCACTTATTAACATCATAGGCCATGAAAGCACTTTGAGATGGCTTTCTCACTTCGTCATCATCTGAGTCCGAAGACCAAACTTGATATGATCCTTGACGATCATCAGCAGCCATTAGGGCTAGGTCTTTGGTCCTTACTCTAACTTCCTCCATTTTTCTTGCGTAATAGGCTTCGTCCTTTACTTGTGGTTTCTTTTCGTTTTGCTTCCGAAGCATGCGGTCTTTTGCAAAATGATTCTTGCCATGACAATAATTGCAATCATAACCAGAATCACCTGAGATTTTCTTCTCTTCGGACTTGTCTTTGGATAACTCCGAAGTCGGTTTTTCAGATGGCTTCGGAGTTGACAGTTTCAAGTTATCCTCCTTCGGAGTGTATATTTCAGGTTTGGGCTTGGAGTTGAAGTTTGATTTCTTAAAGTTTTTCAAAAATGGCTTTCCAGAGTTGTTTTTGAAGAATGGTTTCTTGAATCTTCGATTGTTGGCGGCATAGAGAGCAACAGTGTCTCCATTATCATCTACCATATAGGCAGCAATATCTTCAACACTTGATTCTTCCTCTTCTTTTGACACGAGAGCTAGTGGTCGAGAACTAGCCATTTCACTTCTTCGACCTACCACATCGGGTTCATGTGATTTTAATAGATTGTATAGGGCAGCCAGCTTGTATTTCTCAATATTCTCATAGGATTTGACCATGAGCATGATTGGTCTCCATTCCTTGCGAAGACTGTAGAGAAATTTGATATTTATCTCTTGTTGGCTTCTTGTTTCTCCATACTTATCGAGTGTGTAAATCATGTTGCTCAAACGTTCATAGCAGGCTTCTAAGGACTCATTTTCTTCTTGCTTAAAGTTCCCAAAGTCTGCAAGGATTTCTTGAACTTTGCTAGTATGAAGAATTTTATCTCCTCCGAAACGAAGTTCGAGATTGTCCCACATCTCTTTTGCAGATTTTGCATCAGCAATGTGGTGGCTGACATCGGGACCCAAGCCACTTCTCAGTTCGCGCATGGCTCTCTCGTCGTTTTCAAGCTTCTTCATATCTGCAGCATTAAGAACAACAGCTTCTTCTCCGTCAGGAACAACGAATCGACCAGCAATGTCTGTGTGTGGACCTTCAGTCACAGACCTCCATAGATCTTTGTCCAGTCCTATAAGGTAATCCTTCATCCGACCAGCCCAATAATCGTAGTAAGAAGTTACTAGAACAGGGGCCTTCGTTGCTGAACCGATGAGGTTGGCATAGTTAAGCATATTAGCATAAGTTGCTGTGGAATCAGTCATCTTGATGTATTTCAACAGGATCTTTTCAGTAAAAACGGGTGGTAGAGATTTGCAACAGATGCGGAAGACTAAATCTGAGAATCGATTCAGATTTAGAGCTGAAGCAAACGAATTCGAACTCTATCAACAGGTTTTTGAGCTGACTCGCTCTGATACCACTTGTTGGGTGTTGAAATATGAGAATAGATGAACAAATATAGATATGGAATCGATTACACAATCAATCATACAATGATAATGCAACAGAGCTTAATTAAACAACAAGATATGAATAACATGTGCCGAATGATTCGATTAGAACTTGGTTTTACAATTGGGTTTTCTAACTTGGAGATATACAATTCTCGTAAGCTAATCTTGTAATCTCTCATTTGACACGGTATGGTATCACTGATATTTATACTGAATCAGTGATACCAATAGTACACTTTTTACAGAGAATATCCTATCAGTGTACTAGCCAATAGGATAGGAGATTCATGCAACACGTATTGTACTATACGCGTGCACACAAAAGACAAGAGGACAGGCTGTGAAGTCTTCGGATCTTTTATGCATAATACTTCGGAGTCTTTAGACTTCGGTGTCTCCTCTTATTTATTCACTTCGGGGTTTCTTATGGGTAGGACTTCGGATGTATCAGCACTTCATCACAAAATATCTCAACAATTATACGGTGACTTTATTGACAATTTAAATGATCGATACAACGGTGTATCATTTGATTTGTTATTAAAGCTTAAATAATATCATTTTATGTAATTACATGTATTTTTATAACAAAGAGCCCAACGGCTAATTGTTTAATAATACATATAAGTAAATGTTAGCATAATGTGCATAAATGTTACGCTTTTGCCCAAAGGTGAATTGTAATGTTTATGTGGCATATTTTGTTTTTTATGTATGTTCGAAATGCTTGAATGTGCGTTACAGCCAACGCGAAACCAACGTTTAAGTAGAACATTAGTTAGTCTATTATTTTGGGGTTATAATAGACATAATCTTCAATTTGCTAATTATACTTGCTTTATGTTATTACCCCACATGTTCAAGCTCACTTCTGTTATTCTAGATATAAATGCCCTAATTGTATCAACATAACGACCACTTTAAATTCTATTCATGGGATTGAACCCTTGACTCAGACTAACTTCACATCATGGCGAGTGCATGGTCAATGGGAGAGATCGAATTCAAATATTTGTAAAACGAATACAAATGCAATCACTAACATAACTATTTCTAATAGTTCTCCTTGTTGTAAATTTTGTGGTAACAAAAGACATCATCAACGAGGCTGCCCAAAGATAGTGGAATGGTTAGCAAAGAACACTGATCATCTGTTTATGGTCTACGAGTCCTTTAATGTTAATATTCCAGTAAACATATGGCTGGTTGATTCCGGTTCTATGGCAGATTGTAACGCCCAAAAAACTCACATCGAGTATTTACAACATTTTAAATAAAATGTACAAATTTTGGTTTTACAACACAATACTCGATGCCTGGGAAGCATCAAGTGGATATCTTCAAGACCGTTTCACGATCCAGCCGGGCGTTACTACACCTATTTCCTGCAAAACACCACCACCCAACAACGTAAGCGAAACGCTTAGTGAATAACTCTACTGCAACTAAATGTAAATCTACATTAAAACTTATAAAGTCAAACCACACTTTAAGATATCACCATTCTTTTGTCACCTGAACAACAACATCAATATAAACATATCATAACACCAAAGTCATCATTAGTGTAACTACAACCAATATAAAAATAACATCGATAGTGTCAATATTCACTAAATGATTTTGGGCTTTTCACCTACCTGAAGACCTATCACCAATCTTTAGTTACAGTAAGTTGTCACCGGTTTTGTTTTCATCATTAGCTGCCATGTAATTCTCACACAACTAAATAAACACGGCATGGAAACATACCACGTATAATTCTAACCAACCATGGCTATACTACTAACATCTAGAGTTACCACTCATGGTACAACACTTCTGTCACCTTTTTAATATCAACTACACCACTATTCATAAGAATAATTAATCTAATATCGCTACTATATATATATATATATATATATATATATATATATATATATATATATATATATATATATATATATATATATAGGGTTAGGATCAAATATATATTAGTAATTATAGTGGAACCTTGATACTTAATCTGTCCAATCATTTACCATGACTAATGAAGGGCAAATTTGTCAATATCAAAATTCTAGTCAGAAGATTCGTATAATATATTGTAACTGTAAAACACGTTAGCAGAAATCTAGGATTGAATCACGTAATCAACAACAATACCAAAAATTAAGGAATTCAATTACTTTGTAAAGAGATTACGTGAAGAATAGGAGTAGAAGTTAACGATTTCCGCTTCAGTAATTCGATCCAGCAATGAAACACGGTCAAGGAATCTCTATAATTGATGAAAATTGAATTTGATTTCCATGCACAGAACCGATTGCAGCATTACGTGTAATTAAGAATTTAGATTTTGTGTTATATGTATATTATATTCGAATTCAAGAATGAACTTTTGATTATATGGGTAATTCATATTGATAATACATTTTATATTGAAATTAAATTGTAGGAAATCACCATGGAAGATTCTTATATAACCTCTGATCATATACAATATGACATTGTCAAGCAGGTGGGAAAGAAAGTTGTTGATTATTCTGAAAGAACATCTGATGATAAATATCATCAAACAATTCATGAGGAAGTACCTTCAAAAGATGTTGATTGTCAAACTGATCAGATCCAGGTCTATAGTAATGTTTTTTTTATTATTGATTGGGGTGTCTATTGTTTTAAGTTTTCATTCTTAATATAATGTAATTTTAAGTTTATGCAGCCACATATAGTAAGATTTGTATTGAAAGAGTATTTTAAATTTTAAGTAATAATTTGATATATGCAGGTTCAACCCACCGAAATTGGAAGTTGCATGTTTTGTAGATATTTGAACAATGATTTGTTGATGATTGATGACGAATGTCAGAACAACCTACATCGTGAAGGTATTGAAGATATTGTAGATATTTTGGATGACAATATTGGAGATGATAACATGTATATGGATTGTGGAAGTAGTAACGCAAATGAAGGTACATATGATTATTACATAATTTGTTGGTATAGATGTCTATAGTTTTGTAAAAAAATATATATATATTCTTATTAGAATAAATATGTTTATTTTGTGTTTGTCGATTCATTCCCTTATATTCAAATAATAACAATGTAGTTTCTTTTGTGATTGTAACATAGCATTCACATTTTATCACAAACACCGCACTTTGAAACATTTGTCGTTTTTTGAAAACATGCATCATGATATGTGAGAATATCATTTGAATATGTATTCTGATGTTATTTTTGTATTCTGACCATAATGAAATTTAAAAAATAAAAGTCCACCATACTTTCTAAAGAAGTGTGTGGGTTATGACATTTGCATCTATGTATTCTGACAAGAATAATAAGTATAAACCCTATTGTGGACAAAATCTTCATTCTATCCAATCTTCATAAAAAATTTATTCTATGCTTCCTATTCTGTCCAGAATATGTATTTCCTAAATTTGATGCAAAACCCCCATTACAAAAGATACGTTCTATGTTTTATATTCTGGTCAGAATGAGTTAATGTGTTCTAATTTGGTTGGTTTACAAAGAATGGTGTATCGCGTGACATTACACACAATTTCATTTTACAAATTCTTAGCATATGATCAGTAATATCAATATATTTTGGAATTGTACTTTATTAACACATGATGTGACATTTGCATAGTTGTTCTCCAAACAAACCTTAAACAAATTGTTGACGGAATGTAAAACCAAATAAATACCAACATACTTTCAAAACCTTTTATATTTGAATATCCTATGAATATGTATTCTGATAAGAATGTATTCTTATGGTACTATTTTTTTTGTTGTATAGATCCGATATATGAAGAGGAATTTGAGTTGAATAATGATTTATGGATACCTGATGTATCAGAAGAAATTAAGCCAAAAAGGTGCAATTTTTTCATCTTATAATGAAGCAATTCAAATGTATAGAAGATATGACATGGAAGCCAGATTTTATGTTAGACAAGGAAGTCGTAAAAAGAATGGTTATGATATTATCTTGAAATCATGATTGCTATGCAATAGACAAGGAAAGCCTCATACTGCTTAAGTTGATACTATGGTTGTACAACACAAATAAATGAAATGGAGAAAAGATTTACGTAGATGCGGTTGCAATGCACATATTTTATTCATTAAAATAACCGGTGCACAGAAATACATTGTGAATGACTTTTTTGAGGTACATAATCACTAGTTGATTAGTAAAGCAAATATGTATCTATCACGTTCCATCAGGCAACTTGATAGTACTTAACAAAGTTTTATTTTTAATATGACAAAGAAGAATGTAGGTGTAGTAAAAGTGTGTTATTTAGTGGTGTTCAAGGTGGATATGGAAAGCAGGGGATTAGCAATTGATTTCAAGAACTGTCAAAGGAATCTTAATTGTTTTATAGGTGATACGGATGCTCAATTGTTAGTCAACAAGATGGAAAATAGAAATAAACATGTTCCCAACTTTACATTTGAATTTAGGGATGATAATGGAGTTCTAGATGCAATGTTTTGGGTAGATGAAACTGCAAAGTATCATTACAACGTTTTTGGGGATGTTGTGTCATTCGATGCTACATGTAGTACTAATAGGTTTGTTATTGTTTATTATTTGACTTATATAATTTTTTAATGTGACATATTTTTATTAATCTTTTTTTTGTAAATTTGTAGGTATCATATGGTATTTGCTCCATTTACCGGAATAGATACCATTTTATGTAATTACTAGTATTTTTTTGACAAAGAGTCCAACGGCTAATTTATCTATTAATTATTTACCGTAATTTTTCCAAAGGTTGTGTACGTTTTTTTGGTTTCGGGTTATGTAACGCGGGTTATGGGTCTTTAAAGTCGGGTTTGGATTCTGCTGTTGCATCACACGTGTTCTTCTCCGCTTCTTTCTCGATGTTGCCTCTATTACACCGTCTTCTCCACCGATTGCCGCTTCCATTGCTCTATTACACAGCGACTTTGTGGCTTTTGCGTCTCCTCTTGAACGATCTCGAGTGGAAAACCAGGTTTGAAGAAGACTTTGAGAAGGGATTCAACATCCCTCATATGAGGGATTTCTTCCGTGATGCTGTTTCATACCCCTCCAATTTTTGTCTCGGCAACCGGAATCCCCAAAAAAAGAAAAGAGATGAAGGTCGGAACAATAAAGAGAAAGCTTTTCCCAAGAATCTTCAAACCCAAAATCACAAAGCCGTATAATTTCAAAGCACTCTTTGAAGGTACACATTTGAAAAAAGCCAATCAAGTGTAAATTGTATTTTTTTTTATATGAATGAAGGATTATTCTGCCAATTGCAGGGATCCCAAATAATGTAGTTTAAGTGAAGTGGCAGCCATGGAAGCTTTTGGAACAAGATTAAGTGGTGCAGATATCATAACAGGTTTGGTCCTTTCAAATTGAACGAACCTGGTACTAATATGGTTTGTGTTCTTTGGTGTCGCCATGATGACACATCATTTCTGTCGATGGAGAATCGACATCAAAGGCAAGGAATCCCATATTTCTCAAATGCTATGCTTGATTTTGTTCATCGTCTTTACATGTGTTGTAGCTTAAGTTTCACTTTTGAAGTCAAAGAATGATGAATATAATGTATCATTTTGTTAAATTGAATATGAAATTTTTTGTTCAGGATTGGATGCATTCTTGATTTTGTCAGAAAAGAAAGTAGGTTTCGGGTTGGGGAAGTTCATGGGTTTTCAGCCCTAACTCGATTTCTTCAAAATTTGTTTTATGATCCGTTTTGAATTTATGTTTCTTGGTGTTATGTTTCAGGAAATGGTTTACATACTTTGAGAAGCAACCTTTTTGACCCGAAAAAAGTCTTACAGAGCTGGGATCCTACCCTTGTACCTGGTTCCATGTTACCTGCGATGCTAACAACCATGTTATTCTCACCTTCCTGGTTCTCTTGGTTTACATGTAATTGTATTTGCATCGGGTCAAAGATACTCTGGTAAATTTTACTCTCCTATATTAATCATCATTTACATCCTTCAACTCTGCAGCTATATCCACCATCAACATCTGAGTTCTTTCACAACCATCGCTACTGTATCTCTATGCCACTTGAAGGTTAGTTTTTTCTATAATTATGTTTATTGCTTCCATGATATTCTATATTAATCCTATTATTGTCGTTTCATGCATGATATAGGCATATAGCAAAATGTTTTGGTTTCACATGTTCGATATGAGTTTTTTGGTTTCACAGGTTTGATTTGTTGGAGCTCGACAACCTAACTGGAGGGTTTGTAAGCAATTTCTTTGTGAAATATCTGGTTTGTTCTTGGATATGTTCTTCTTGATAAATGAATCCTTCTTTCTTAAATTAAATATTTAGTTAGCAGATTCTGATACTCTTTCTCATATTTTCTACATTAATTAGTGGGTGTGCAACAAAAGAAGTAAACAAGAAACATTTCTGGTGGATAAAGGTTTGTATATGGGTATCTTTAAATGATAATTTCTTTAAAAGAGATACTATACATTTGAAAGCATGTGTTAGACCTTATTTTCATTTTGGCTATTGAGGTTTTTGAATTTGAGTAGTGAAGAAAACTGGCGGGAAAGGTTATGGCTTAAAGCAAGAAATGGCAATGTATGTTTCCTCTCATATACTTAGGAAATGTTTTCTTCTACCATATTGTGAGAAATAGCATTTTACTAAGTTATTTTTCTGAAAAGGCAATGTATTTTTATTTTTGCATCTAATAGTAACGTAATTACATTATTAGTTTTAAAATTTATATAAATCTTTTATGTAGTAAAAGAGAACTGGAATGTATGTTTATTAATTTAATATTTCTATTTAAATTTATGATTTTTAGATACTATTTAAATAGCCAAAGGGTACCGTGTGTAAAATTGTCATAATTGTTTACCATTTTTAAACTATACTAAAGATACTGGCGCTTGCTTGCTATTAGTGCTGAAATTTCCATAGTTGGTGTTTTAGACCCTAAAATTCCTTACAGCGTTTCCAAATGTTTTTATTTGTTTTTCTAATCATTAAATTTATTTTGAAAATAATGATGGTTCCCATCTTTTTTATTGCAGCGAAATGGCTGTTAGATGTTACCAGTTGTGTTAGTGTGTGCTGAGGTAAGTTTCTGTATTCTATCCGTTTCTCATATTCTGATATTGTTTATTCTGTTTTGAATTTGGTTTTAAATAATAATTTGTAATAGATTTAATTGTGATTGTTAGCATGCAATTTATGTGTTGCATCCGTTTCTCATACTTTAAATTGTATTATTCAAATTAGTGAAACTTCATTCCGATTGCAGATATATCGTGCAGTTTCATTCTGAAAGCACATAAGAGGAAAGGGACAGCATTGAACATGAGGTGAAGACTCTAAATATTATCTCGGGTAAAATTAACATTAGTTAACAACTTTAAACCGATGGTCGAAGGCCATAATGGTCATTAAAAAAAGATAAAAGAGCCAGATTATTAACTTAGGTGACATAGGTATCTAAAAAGGACCAGATTAAATTACAATACAATTTTATCCAAAAAAAATTATAGAATAAATTACATATATTGTCCCTGATCATAGCTGATTTCCAAAAAATCTTACTCTTAAAAATTTGGTCTCTTTTGAAGTTTCTTAGCTGTTAAAATTCTGGGTCCAAGGAAATAATGCTTATTTTAAAAATAATTATAGGTCAGGTTGTTAACTTAGACGATAAAAGATAATGACTTATTTTTAAGCACTCCTCAATCACATGTTACAAAGCTCCAGGGACTATAATTTCCTCCATAATCTCAGCACCTCCAACTGTAGGCGTTGACCTTCATGCAGAAAAAAAGGTAAGTGCTAAATGGAAGAAATAACAACGTACTTTCGGTTAATTGTGTATCATAGCATCCTACTTTAATCTCTTTGTATTACAGCATTGTGCTTCGGTTTTTTTTCTTATTAAGTCATTTTACTTTTGAAATCTACTACATTAGCATTATATTTTCATGTTTTTCTTATTAGGATGTTATACTTTGATATTTTCATTCAGAAAGTTCTCTTGCAAATTTGTTCCTTATTTTGAAAATCTGCAGGCCAACCACCGACTATCCAGTCACTTTGACAGCTGAAGAGAAACTTAATGTGACTTTAAAGAGAGATGATGGTCTTAGTAACTTTGATGTTCAAGGAACTTTGTCTTTACAGATATTTAACCAGGATGATGGCTTTTATCTAAGTTCAGGTACTCCCTTTCTTTCTTATATATAATGAAGATGACATGGGTATTTTCGTCTTTTTGCATAGATGAGAGATTGATAGCGAGCCTCTTTGTGTGGGACAGAAATTGCAATTTTTGTTCCTGATTCTATTGATATTGAGAAAAAAGATGTTTGTTTTG
Organism: Cichorium intybus; assembly: GCA_023525715.1. Lineage (NCBI taxonomy): Eukaryota > Viridiplantae > Streptophyta > Magnoliopsida > Asterales > Asteraceae > Cichorium > Cichorium intybus. Next base: position 38,089,054 of record CM042017.1, on the reverse strand, counting down.
TCTGATGGAATGGACCATTTTTTAAGGAAATCGGATTCCTTCCATTTTGTTAATTTTTGGTCCTTAATTACAGTTTTTCTATTTTTTTATTTTTGTATTTTATTCCACCATGGACTGGAATGAAAAATTGTAATGAATGCATTTTTCTTTATGTGAACTTTAATGACAAATATTTTTATATAATTTTTATGATTTCAGTTGAATTATGGTTTTATTTTTTTAAAGATAACAAAAAAATGTATTCTAATAAAATCTTACCTGGGTTCTAATGAGCTTTGCTTTTGTTTAATTCTTTATTTTATAAACAAAAATATTATTAAATTATAGTTGAATGATGTAAGATAATCTAAACCCTAAATCCTAAACCCTAAAGCCTAATGACAATGTACTTTGGACCTTTTTACAACAGCAATCCCATGGATTGCTAAAAACATATTTCAAAGTTTTTAGTCCTTTTGAAAGAATTGTAAAATTTTGACAGCTTTGGACCTTTTGACAGTAATGGCAATGTACTAACATTGACAGTTTTGGTCCTTTTGACAGATTTGAAAAAGTTTGACAGATTTGGTCCTTTTGACAAATTTATAATTTTGACAGTTTAGGTTCATTTGACTGATTTGAAATTTTGACAGATTTGAAAAAAATTTACAGTTTTGGTCGTTTTGACACATAAATTTTTTTGACAGTTTTTGTCCTTTTGACAGTTTAGGTCGTTTTCCTAAAATATTGTTTAAAAGTAGTGTTTGAATGGGTAAATGATGTTGTCTGGATACAGACAAGCCTTTTTTTTCTTTTGGTATGAAGGAAATGTCTTGATGGGAGTATATTACCACTTTACCCTTGTGTTTAAAATTAAAACTTTAAATAAATAATTACCACTGCATCAAGTTGATTCAACTGGACTTCACAGTGCAGCTATAGCATGGCATGATGAGTTTGCACCTTTGCCAAAACCCTTAATACTGGTTAATACTGTTACAGCATTGCACTTTCATGTTTCTTTTTGTGTTTTGAAAAGTGTATCTATTTTTCAAAATCAACCCAATTATGACATTACTATTATTCGGCAGAGTACGCTGTTTTCTCTTGCATTTATCCGGACCCGTGCTCCAGCAATCCGAACCTGTGCGGAGCACGGCTCCCGCTAGTTGTTTAATAATACACGTAAGTAAATGTTAGCATAATGTGCATAAATATTACGCTTTTGCCCAAAGGTGATATGTAATGTTTATGTGGCATATTTTATTCTTTATGTATGTTAAAAATGCTTGTTATAGCCAACGCGAAACCAACGTTTAAGTAGAACATCATTTAGTCTATTATTTTGGTGTTATAATAGACATAATCTTCAATTTGCTAATTATACTTGTTTTATGTTATTGCCCCACATGTTCCAGCTCACTTATGTTCTTCTAGATATAAATGCCCTAATTGTATCAACATAGCGACCACTTTAAATTTTATTCATGGGATTGAACCCTTGACTGGCACTAACTTCACATCATGGCGAGTGCATGGTAAATGGGAGAGATCGAATTCAAATCTTCGTAAAACGAATACAAATGCAATTACTAACATAACTATTCCTAATGGTTCTCCTGGTTGTAAATTTTGTGGGAAGAAAAGACATCATCAACGAGGGTGCCCGAAGATAGTGGAATGGTTAGCAAAGAACACTGATCATCTGTTTATGGTCTACGAGTCCTTTAATGTTAATATTCCAGTAAACACATGGCTAGTTGATTCCGGTTTTATGGCAGATTGTAACGCCCAAAAAACCCACATCGAGTATTTACAACATTTTAAATAAACTGTACAAATTTTGGTTTTACAACACAATACTTGATGCCCTGGAAGCGTCAAGTGAATATATTCAAGATCGCTTCACGCTCCAGCCGGCCATTACTACACCTAATTCTTGTAAAACACCACCACCAAACAACGTAAGCGAAACGCTTAGTGAATAACTCTACTACAACTAAATGTAAATCTACAACAAAACTTATAAAGCCAAACCACACTTTAAGATATCACCATTCTTTTGTCACCTGAACAGCAACATCAATAGAAACATATCATAACACCAAAGTCACGATTAGTGTAACTACAACCAATATAAAACTAACACCGATAGTGTCAACATTTACTAAATAATCTTGGACTTTTCACCAACCCGAAGACCTATCACCAATCCTTAGTTACACCAAGTTGTCACAGTTTCTGGTTTCACCGTTAGCTGCCATGTAATTCTCATGCAACTAAATAAACACCGCATGGAAACACACCACGTATAATTCTAACCAACTATGGCTATACTTCTAACATCTAGAGTTACCACTCATGGTACAACACCTGTGTTGCCTTTTTAATATCAAGTACACCACTGTTCATCAAAATAATTAATGTAAGATCGCTACTATATATATATATATATATATATATATATATATATATATATATATATATATATATATATATATATATATATATATATATATATATACTAGTTGTGTACCCGCGCAAAGCAGCAGGCGGCGATTAAATTTTTTATTTTTTTTACGATTGGTTTCAGAGTGGCTATTAGTTTTTTTGCAAGCGTCAAATAGTTTTGTAGGGGTGAGCATGATGCGATTTTAGACGTAAACCGAACCGCAAACCGAATGGTTCGGTTTTTCTGATTAACAAACAGTTTGACAGTTTTTCAAACGATGTGGTTTCTCGAGCTGTGCGGTTTCAGTTTTAAAACCGCTTCATCAAACACTGCGGTTTTAAAACCGCATAAAAAGTTCCATATATGAAATGAAAAGAGCCAATAGTTTGTTATTTTATTATCATATTATTATTTATTTATTCTGAGCTTTTTGGTTGTTACGTCTTTGAAATTATTATTTTGCACTTGTTGGTCTTTATTTTCACGATTTGGTTGTTATGTCCTTACCAGGCTTTCTTTACCCATAACCTCACCATCGTTTAAAGGTCTTTAACCCATCAAAGGAGTTAAACACACATCTTGAACTAACATCAAAGGAGTTGAAGTTACGGTGTCAAATAGATAGACCCTGTTGATAAGGGTCTTTAAAAAGATTAATATTTTGAACCGAACCCAACAAAAGTGATAAGTACCTAGGCTAATAACACTTGTATTTATGTTTGTTGTTACATCTTTTCAATGTAAACAAATGTTTGAGCTTTTTACAGTAAAACGATTGTTCTTTTTTTAAACAAATAAATGCAATATTATTTATTGTATTAATTCCTAAAAAGAATAAAAATCAAGAAACGGCCACCCATTTAGAATGGGTCCTACTAATCTTACCCTTGATTCACTGACTTTACCCCCTTAATTATTACATGGTTGGTAAAATAGCTTTTCTTGAAACTTTTTTGAAACTCTAAATACCTTTCTACCAATATAATTAAATGAGGTGAAGTGTTTGTTTTACAACAAAATGTTATTGTTAATTATCTAGTTTGTAGTAACGATTAGTTTCATTCTAACGGATAGTTTTTGGATGACAATTAATTTCTTTTCTATGGGTCATGAATAATTTCATATCAGGAAAAGGTTTCTTGAGGAGATTAGTTTAATTTCTTGAGACCACGCAATGCTTCAACAAACATCATATGTAAGGTACTGCAAGATTTAATAAATTGTTCAATAGCTAAAGCCATCGGCAATGGAAGGAGAAAAGCAATATAAACCCTAACTACATGAAACTTTATGACAATGACTACATATGTAAAGAGAATAGTTGGCAGTATGTTTGCAATAACACCAGTATCATATCTTCAACGTCAATTGAAAAATTTAAGATCAAAAGTCAAAGAAAAAAATATTTTTTATCGAAATGAGTGCGAGTGCATTAAAATATGAGGAATAATTAGCGTCGCGAACTTTACCTCTAACTATGAACTGGGGCGCTAACTATGAACAGTGGCACTCCCTTGACGTATTTTTACATAACACTCCGTTTTTAACTCCAAAACATAAAGAACTCAAGGAATACAACACCATGTTCAATTACACACCTCAAACTTTCCATTTCACCACTTGCATTCAACCAAAATCAACCAATTTAGCTAATTCAACTTAGCAAATGCATAAACAAACACACACTAACCTTAATCCTTGCTTTGGGTGTAAAAGCCCTTTGATTTCCAACATAATTTCATTATTTCAGCTCCAAAATACCCCTGAAACTTGTCTGGTGTTCGTACCTTATAGAATGAGAACATGAACACAAATGACTATGTCACAAGCTTTAAGTAGGAGTCTGTCAGGCCGATATTAGCGGTGCTAATACTTAGACATTAGCGACGCTAATGTGTCTGATAAGTGATTTCTTCCACATTTTCACTATTTTCCCACCTTTTGACATATAATTCCAAAATTAGCAACCAAAATCCATATTAAATCATAATATGGACATTTGAACACCTAAATAACACCTTAACACCTCAAATCCCAAGATTTGGTTCGATCTTCACTTTAACATTTTGGTCCTTTTTCATCAAGAACACCCATGAATAATCTAAAACTCCTTTGACACCATCAACATGTTATTACAAGTTGATAAGGAATGTAAACCTGCTTCCTGGTATTACATACACATTGCAAATGCCTTACATAGTTACATGTTTCCATATAATCCAAAAGTTTGAAAGAAACCAAAGGACCATTAAAGTCGGGAATGGTGATGACATAAATAATAAAGCCATAGGTACTTTGCAATTAGTTATGCAAAGTGGTAGTTGTCTTAACTTATAGGATAATCTTTATGTATCGATGATGACTCGGAGTCTAGTATTTGTACAAAAGTTAGACAACGATGGTTATTATGTAACATTTGGCAATGGCAAACATAATGCCCCAATTTCCGTAATAAATTTTTCGTTTTCAGACACGATTTAAGTACATAAAATGGGTTGGAAAAATAAACCATTCGATCCGAGTTTAGTAAGTAAAATGTTTAAAACCGTAGTTGTCAAAACAGTTACAAAATATTAACCAACGGAAGAATTTGATCACCAAAATATCGGATGTAATACAGTCGTGTCGCACTCCAATCTTTTGTTCTGAAAAGTACCTGAAAAACATTTAGGGTGAAAGAGTAAGCACAAAGCTCAGTGAGTTTCTCAAAATACCACACGATCCATCGCATAAAACACCTTCATATAGGTCTTCGGGCTTTCTCTAAACAAGCTGACTCTCGGGATTGCCCTGATCCTTTAAATCCCAATTGATCATTCTGGGAACAGGGTCTTACAACTCTGCCCCACTTAATTGGATTTCGTCCTCGAAATTCGTGCCCGCATCCATCCCCTCGTTCCTAGACTCTATGCATTAATGTTGACCATCACGCTTTCACCGGAAATCACGACCCAAACTGCCCACCAAGGATCTCTACATGGACCGACACCTTAGAACTTGACTCATCATTCAATCACACAATACATAAGAGAAATCCCAAATGGTCCTTAGCCATTGCACGAACTTCTTTCCTAATTCTCACGCTCGCTCAGGGTACACTCATGACATCCCTGCCCCTAAATACCGACCCGACAACCTTCCAATACCAAGTTCAAAGATTCACGGAACATGAACCACGAAAAGTGCAAACCCTCAATACGAAATGTATCAGAAGTAACATCAAATGAACACGATAATCCTAAGAAACAGGCTCGTCCAGCTCACAGAGAATTCGTTAGCCAACAAGATCTGACACTATACCTCACATCCAACAATCATTTCCAAAACATAACTGAAGGTGGAAAAGGCTTATATTGAACGTGTTCTTGCATATTCTAACATGCAACAATGCTCTCCCTCGGTTACTCCTCTAGTTAAAGGAGATGTTTTCGGTTTTTTCAGTGCCCGAAAACGAAGGTGGAAAAGGAACAAATGAGATTGATACCTTATGCTTATGTAGTTGGACGACTCGTGTATGCTCAAGTTTGTACTTATCCTGATATCGCCTATATTGCTGGAATGCTAGGTCGCTATCAATCTAATCATGGCCTACATTATTGGAAAGCAGCAAAGAAATTCCTACGCTATCTTCAAGGCACAAAAGATTACAAACTAACTTATAGAAGAACTTATAACTTAGAAGTGATTGGCTTTTTTGATTCCGACTTTGCTAAATGCAAAGACGATAAAAAGTCGACTTCGGGGTACATCTTTATGTTAGCAGGCGGACCTATCTCATGGAGGAGTCATAAGCAACAATTGACAACAACCTCAACAATGATGGCTGAATATGTTGTAGTTTTAATGCAACCTGTCATGGAATGTTGTTGAGGAATCTTATTAGTGGACTCAAAGTCGTGAACTCCATTTCGAGGTCGTCGAAGATTTACTGTGACAAGTTTGCTGCGGTTAGTTTCTCGAACAGTTGCAGTTCGAGCGGGGCTGGATTATATCTTGATACAAGGCTCTTGTTCGTACGTGAACGAGTAGAGGAAAATAATATTTTTATCGAGTACATCAGCACTCATGACATGCTTGCGAATCCGATGACGAAAGGTCTACCTCCAAAAATATTTTAAGATCTCGTAATGAAGATGGGATCTACTAAAGACCTTATATAATAGCATAGTGCTATTATGAACAATTAATGTAATTATAAGTTCCCTCGAATAACTTAATTTCTTTGTCTATACTAATGAATGCATGCACTTATTGATCTATAGATGAATCTATAAAACTTAATGTTGTATATTAAATGTAATATTGGATTTTTCGTGTTGAGGCCTTAGTATGATTGATTGGGGTCTCGTTAGGGGTGTAAACGAGACGAGCCAACTCGCGAGATACCTGAGATCGACTCGGAAAATACTCGAGATCGACTCGACTTTAAGCGAGCCGAGCTCGAGCTCGAGATCGACTCGACTTCAAGCGAGCCGAGCTTGAGCAGTAAAATACTCGGCTCGTGAAGCTCGCGAGATTAATTGATTTTATATATATATATATATATATATATATATATATATATATATATATATATATATATATATATATATATATATATATATATATATATATATATATATATATATATATATATATATATATATATATATATATATATATATATATGCGAAACTTAGTTTATGGTTATTATCTGTCAAACTAAACAACAACCAACATGTTGGTGTGATGGTTAAGGTGCACGGATTTGAACCAAGAGGTTCGAAACTCATCCAAGACGATCCATGTTTTGCCAGGAGAAATAAAGAAGTTTTTATTTTGTCTAAGATATTATCCATCCCACATCGCTGGTTGGATGAAAGTTGATGCTTTCTCATTACCTATATAACAAGAGTGAAGTTGACGCTTTGTAGCATTCGTGGGTTAACCCATGGGTTGAACCGGGTTAAACCGGGATGACTTAGACATACGTTCGACTCGGCCTATTAAGTCCGATTCGATCCGAGTTGGCTATTAATTCCAAGTTTTACAACCTTCGGTCGAGCCGAGCCGAGCTCGAGTGTGTCGAGTTTTTTACGAGCCCGAGTTCGAGCTTGAAATTAAGGCTCGAGTCGAGTTCGAGTCGAGCTTCGAGCTTGAGTAGTTTATTCGAGTCGAGCTTCGATCTTTGCAGTACTCGGCTCGACTAGGCTCGTTTACACCCCTAGGTCTCGTGTTGATAACGACATGAATGACTGTACTTTTTTGCTACAGCTTTAATATGAAACTTGATGGGTATTACCTTCGTCAAACTTATGAATAATCATCACAAATGGTCACTCGGCCAACCGGGAGAATGTTGAAATATTTCACTTAAATGTGGCCATAGGAGCATTTGTGTAACCATAATTTATTTGTTATTATATTTATATAATATGATACTTGCTATGCCAATATTACATAAGTGGCACCCCATTTTACATAATTGTTATTTGATGGAAGTAATTGTAACTATAAATACATGGGAGAATCTAATTTCCCTTGGATGTTCAAGATGCACACAAAGAAATTGGAATTTTCTCTTACGACAACAGAAAATCGATCCATAAGAACTCTATTAAATTTTTGTGCAATCCTCCATCAATTTAAACATCATAACGGGAATCAATGGCTTCATCTTCTACATTCAATACCCCTTTGAAAATTGGTTATCCACCAAGTACGTGTTCTAATCTTTTACTACATTAATCTGTAATTGAATTGATTTAGATAAGATAATGGGATGATTAATTTATGTGAAAATCAATCAATAAATTTTACAAACTTTACATCCTTGGAAAGGGGGGAATGAGCTTTACAACTTTTCCTCATTGACTTAATTTTGAATCTATACTGATTTCCTGATACAGCCCCTCAAACATGGGTACTTTGCTATTTTTGTCACTTTTCGACTATCTTTAAACCTTCATAACTTCTTCGTTATAACTCCAAAGGATCCGAATCTTTTTCATGTATTCTTGTTATATCAAATATTAGCAAAGTCACCTTGATGACTTTTACCTATTCCATTTAGATTTTTAGATATTAATTTTTAAAGTTTGACAATTGTTCTTCTCAACTTTTGTTCCCACATTTTCATTTTTGCCCTTATGCTTTCAAAGCAAGTTTCTAAATGGTATAACACCTCATAATGACTTAATAATAAGTCTTAAAACATAAATTTCTATATTTTTACCTCCTTTGACCATTTTTCCATTTGAATTGTACATTCAATATAAGTAAGCGTTAAACTTTTTGACATCAACTATACTTATATTTATTTATTATTTTACATAAAATGTTAGTTGTCACACGTTAGATGAAGAATAAATTGTGATCGATAATAATAATAATAAAGTGTTCTTTATCTAAAATAGTGTTTGTCACAAATCCATTAAATGAAGAAATTATCAAACAAGTCATTTATTTTGTAATCATGTTTAGTTCACTTATAAGAATAACTTAGTTATTGAAACGTACTAACAAGTATGTAGATTAAATAGTTGAGTTAAATCATACCGACAAAAACATAGGAAAGGCATCATTTTGTAAAAAATTAATTTTATAAATATTGAAATATAGTATTATAGATATTACATGAAATATATTTTTATATTCAATTAAAATATATTTTTGTATTTAAATAATCATACAAGTTCTCCTTTATTACTTTACAAAAAGCTATTATATAACTAAAAGATTAAATTGAATTAATACAAAATTACAATAACAAAATACTTATAGTTAAATATCTAAATAAAAATTTTTATATATCTTGTTATTAGCCATATTCTCATTAACCGCAAAAGGATTACTAGGAAACATATATATACAAAATACATGAGGTCACGTGGGCCAAGCCCTGACACAATATACAAACATGCATGGGCTAAGATCACGATGAGGAAGAAGGAAATAATCGGGAAGGAGAGGGAAAGTGAGGAAAATCAGGAAGGAACGTTGGACAGCTCTGATACCATGAGGCCACGTGGGCCAACCCGTAACACAATATACAAACATACATGGGCTAAGAAACAGTCTATACACAGGCTGCATGAGTGCATGCTAACATATCCAATATTTTAAACTTATTTATTCATATAAAATGAATAACACTAAATTAAATATTTCTTTTTAAATAAATATTTTATAAAAACAAAAATAAAGTTACCTTGAAAATAATAGTTGATATTTGAAAAAGAAAACATAATGACAATCGGAAAATAGACTATTTTTATTAGTTTAACATAATCATACTTAAAAGTAATATTAAAGTTATATTTTTAACTATATATTTTGTTATAAAATAATATATAAAAGACTAATTAAGTTCATAATGTAACGACTCATCCATTCCAATTAGAGGTATATATTTTTATCAAATGTTTTATCATACCAACTTGAAAATAATGGTTGATATTTGATAAAATCATGGATAAAATTGAAAATTGGCCAAACTAATAGCTTTTAAACTAATGTAGTATGATAATAGTTACAAAAATGCATTAAATAAAAATGTTATACGTAATTTTATTCATACATGAACCAAGGGTTAGAAATCACCAATAAATGTTAAGTAAACTATTTTTTTTATTTAGTCACCAAGAAATGTTAAGTAAACTAATTTTTTTTTTATCTAAATACTATCTTTCAAAATAATTGAGAATACTTAAATGAGTAATTTAAATAAACTAACACGGATAATTGTTAAAATAGCATGAAATATGATATTACATTTAACTAAGAGTTACATAAATAAATAAAAACTAGATTGCCTAAAAAATAGTGGTTAGTATCCGATAAAAACTATACGTAGTTTTTAAATTATGACCAAACAACGGTTTTTAAATTGAATTAGTATACAAATGTTAATTATAATACTAAATAAAAAACAATATATATTTTATTCAAACGCAGTTCACAGGGTAAAAGTTGTCGAGATTATGTCGATCGAAATAGATATTTATCATAAACCATATTAATTTGATTTTTTTAATTGGTAATTATTATATTTACTATAAGTTTTTACGTTCCAACCAAACCAACCATATGAAAGATATCTATCTTATTATGTGGTTCAAGATAGGAACGATATTTAATATAACATAAAAAATTAATTAATAGTTAATGACAATTATTTAGATTTTTTTTCAAACGTATATTTATTTACGCTCGATATGTTAACTAAATAACATTATTCATATACGATGTACGGACGTTCCCTAACGAATACCAAATGAAAATATACAATTAAGATATGTGAAGGGGTCTAGTTGATGTTGCCATTTCTTTATTATTTTGTTTAAAGTTTTCTTATCTGATATATAATTTAAGATGGAAATCATATAATTTGATATTTTTTCCATTAGAAGTTCAAATTAAAAAGAATGTTTAATTAAATAACAATAAAATTTATTGTTATTTTTACATATAAAATTCATTTAATTTCTAAAATCCAACATACATTTTATATTGGAAAGAAGCATTAAATTACCATTAATTGCATATCTTGGTATTTCAAGCAAAAAAATCAAGATTTATGACTATAAATTTAGTCAAATGATTTTTTCGATTTCATAACTACGTCTCAAAACAACGTCAAGAGATATGACGATTGCTTTGTTCAAAGTCTCTTTTTTTACCACATTGGTGTTCAGTACTTGCGGTTTATTCTCTATCCCCTTTTCATCCTTTTTTGTGGTTTCATTATGTTATCATATGTTTGCAAAACTTATAATGAACCTGCAATAATCCAAGCCTCGGTCTTTTTGCAGTATTAGGAGCTAAAGTTGAACAATCACCTCATAAGGGTCTCACAAATGTTGGATACAAGATTCAAAGCAAATCTTTCATTGCAAGTGAAAAACTTAATTGTGTAGAAGTTCCAGATTGTTATAAGTTACCTTGTCCATCGGGGATGACTCCGTGGTGTTTGGTGGGAACTTGTCGATGCATTAGATGAAAAATAAATTGTAGTCGATAGTAATCATAATATAGTATTCTTTTTCTAGAATAGTGTTTGAATCATTTTAAATATGCTTAAAAAATAGGTAGAAATTTAGTTATGCATCCTTCCATTGCTCAGTAAAATGGCAAAAAGACTATGGTTTTTCATATTAAACTAATTTACCAGTAAAATTAGGTTTTATCATAATTTGCATCATCACATTGTTGAATCATAAAAGAATTATTAATTCTTGTGATAAGAAAAGCAGAAGAAATAGATTAACATGAAAAAATTGAATAGTTATCCGATAAGCTTACCAATAGTTATCTCATATTAATTAATGCCACTAATTAATAGGAGATAATTTTAAGGTATTTGAGAATAACAATAAACATGCATTACATTCATAATCTTCTGTCAACTTTTTAATGCATTAAAATTTAATTTACATGTTATGTTAATATTTTTAATTTATTACCATCAAAATTCATAAATAAAATGAAACATCACAACATCAGGTTTATCCTTTCATTTTAAAATGTATAATTTTGTGTTTCGTAATGTTCATCTAATCAAGCCAATTAATCATCAAGAGGAGATCGGATAAAATTGAAAATTAGTCAAACTAATAGTTTTTAAACTAATGTAGTATGATAATAGCTATAAAAATGCATTAAATAAAAATGGTATACGTAATTTTATTCATACACGAACCAAGGGTTAGAAATCACCAAGAAATGTTAAGTAAACCGATTTTTTTATCGAAATACTATATTTCAAAATAACTGAGAATACTTAAATGAGTAATTTAAAACAAACTAACAGAAATAATTGTTAAAATAACATGAAATATGATATTAAATTTAACTAAGAGTTACATAAATAAAAAACTAGATTGCCTAAAAAATAGTGGTTAGTATCCGATAAAAACTATATGTAGTTTTTAAATTATGAACCAAATAGTTGTTTTTAAATTGAATTAGTATACAAATGTTATTTATAACACTAAATAAAAGAATATATATATATATATATATATATATATATATATATATATATATATATATATATATATATATATATATATATATATATATATATATATATATAATTTAAACGCAGTTCGTGGGGTAAAGGTTATCGAGTTTATGTCGATCGAAATAGATATTTATCATAAACCATATTAATTTGATTTTTTAATTGGTAATTATTATATTTACTATATGTTTTTACGTTCCAACCAAACCAACCATACGAAAGATAGCTCTGTTATTATGTGGTTCAAGATAGAAACTGTTCGTGATTAGGGTTAATACCCATTAGGGTTTAGGTAAGCCGATTAGGGTTTAGGTTTGGCCAAGAGCCTATTTTGTGACCCTATTTATATGAGATTAAACCCTCATTATTATAATCAATCAATTCTATATTTTAACATGGTATCAGAGCTCTAGGTTAAAACCCTAGTACTGATCACAACCCGCCGTCGCCGCCCTCCACCTCCGGCGACCTTCTAGTCGTCGGAGGTGCCTTCAATAATTTCCCTTTCCACTTTTTTCATAAATAATAATAGAGTCGTCGGTACCAAACCAGAGCTTCGTCATCGGCTTCTTCTACTGCCTCGTTTGCTATGGCCCTCTCATTAGATGACCTCTTCTTCTCCGGACCTTCTCCGCTGGGCATGCTCTGATATATAGTCGTCTTTCTCTTTCTATGCTGCAGTCGTCAATCTCATCGGAATTGGCTCCGTCCGCCGCAACTCGAGCCATTTCTCTTTTGCTCGCTGTCTTTCTCCGGACTCCTCTGCCGCCGACTCCATGATCGTTGTCACCGCCACCGGCTCTCTCTTCTTCTACATCGGAACCGTCTCCGGCCGCTGTTCCTTCTCTCTTCTTCTCCGACGAACAGTCACGATTAGCCGTCATCGTCAAAGCTCTGCCACCGCCGCTACCGCTGTCTTCATCTATGTTTTGTTTATGTTCTATTTTTTTGGTTATATTTCTAGTTTAATCATCTTCTCCCGATCAAACTGCGGAAGGATGTTCGTGATTAGGGTTAATACCCATTAGGGTTTAGGTAAGCCCATTAGGGTTTAGGTTTGGCCAAGAGCCTATTTTGTGACCCTATTTATATGAGATTAAACACTCATTATTATAATCAATCAATTCTATATTTTAACAGAAAAAATATTTATTATAACATAAAAAATTAAATAATAGTAAATGGCAATTATTTAGATTTTTTTCAAACGTATATTTATCTATGCTCTATATGTTAACTAAATAACATTACTCATATACAATATACGGATGTTCTCTAATGAATACCAAATGAAAATATACAATTAAGAAATGTGAAGTGGTCTAGTTGATGTTGCCATTTCCTTATTCTTTTCTTTAAAGTTTTCTTATGTGATATATAATTTAAGAGGGAAATCATATAATTTGATATTTTTCTATTAGAAATTAAAATTAGAAAGAATGCTTGATTAAATAAGAATAAAAGTTATTGTTTCTTTTACATATAAAATGCATTTAATTTCTAAAATCCAACATACATTTTATATTGGAAAGAATCATTAAATTACCATTAATTGCATATCTTGGTATTTCAAGTAAAAAATCTAGATTTATGACTATAAATTTAGTCAAATGAGTTTTTCGATTTCATAACTACGTCTCAAAACAACATCAAGAGATATGACGATTGCTTTCTTCAAAGTCGCTTTTTTTGCCACATTGGTGTTGAGTACTTGCGGTTTATTCTCTATCCCCTTTTCATCCCTTTTTGGGAGTTTTATTATGTTATCATATATTTGCAAAACTTATAAAGAACCTGCAATAATCCAAGGCTACTCGGTCTTTTTGCAGTATTCGGAGCTAAAGTTGAACAATCACCTCACAAGGGTCTCACAAATGTTGGATACAAGATTCAAAGCAAATCTTCCATCCCAAGTGAGGAACTTAATTGTGTAGGAGTTCCAGATTGTTATAAGTTATCTTGTCCACCGGGGATGACTCCGTGGTGTTTGGTGGGAACTTGTCGATGCATTAGATGAAGAATAAATTGTAGTCAATAGTAATCATAATATAGTATTCTTTGTCTACAATGGTGTTTGAATCATTTTAAATATGCTTCAAAAATAGGTAGAAATTTAGTTATGCATCCTTCCATTGCTCACTAAAATGGCAAAAAGATTATGATTTTTCATATTAAATCAATTTACCAGTAAAATTAGGTTTTATCATAATTTTCATCATCACATTGTTGAAACATAAATTAATTATTAATTTTTGTGATAAGAAAAGCAGAAGAAATAGATTAACATGAAAAAAATTGAATAGTTATCCGATAAGCTTACCAATATTTAAGATTAAAACATTCAAAAATTAACGGGCATATAATTAAGAAAATGAAGTTTTAATGCCACTAATTAAAAGGAGAAAATTTTAAAATATTTGACAATAACCATAAACATGCATTACATTCATAATCATCTCCTGTCAACTTTTTAATGCATTAAAATTTAATTTACATGTTATTTTAATAATTTTAATTTATTACCATCAAAATTCATAAATAAAATGAAATATCAACATCAAAGTCATCCTTTCATTTTAAGATGTATAATTTTGTGTTTTCGTAATGTTCATCTAATAAGCCAATTAATCATCTAGAGGAGAGTGGAACTGGAACTGCATTCGTTCATGTTTGGTGTGGTGAATTTATCATTATCCCTTGAGAAAACTCTCAAAGGAACGTTTGGTGAAGATTATTAGTGCACACGTTATTTTAATATTATAAATTTAATATCAACAAAGTTCACAAAGAAATGAAATATCGAATTATCATGTTGATAATTATTTAATATTAATGATATATATTTTTTATGTTCTTTTATTTTCATATAATCAAACCTTTAATTATCTAGCCAATAAATTAGAGTTGGAACTGATTTCGCCGGATGTACGGTGATGGTATCATGGTATCATTATCCTCTAAGAAAACTATCAAAAGAATGTTTGGTAATATACAATGATTAACTAATTTTCTCGCAACGACAATAATAAGACCATTGTCCTTAACTATTTAGATGGGTATAAATTGTAATGAAACACACCATACCTTTATTTTTCAAAAGATAATGAGCCAAATCTTGTAAAAACAATTGTAAGATAGAATTTATATTAATCACTGACAATAATAGTTATTTCTAATTTAGTTACTGAGAATTTAATTTGTTACTTAAAACAAAATACTATAATCGGGTATAACAGGTTTCCCGATATGTTTGAAATGTTTTTGTTTTAACCACCCGAAGCATTTTTAATATACTTTAAGCACCAGAAGTTTGAACTTTTTCTTAAAAAAAATAACTTTAACAGCGTATAAAAGATTTTCCTGATTGCATGGATGATTTTTAGTGTCGTCTATATTTTTTATTAATGAATCTTATGCGTTTACAATCATAAGGAACATATATTAGAACATGGATGTTTGCAAAAAAACAAACAAACAAACCTTAAATTTGCCGAGTTCTTGCGGTTATATCCTAACATGAGTTTTTTCTTTACATTAATACACAAATTTACAGCCAGATTGCCCTACTTTTCTCAGTTGCCATTATATGAAATGGGCAGTGCCAGTGCTAGACCCTCTGGCTGGACAAGGTAGATGACGTGGCATACCATGCGAATGTGGAAAAATAGAAGATGAAAAAGAGTGTTGGAGGAATCGAACTTAAGACCACTTGTGTTTAAAGTTGATGTCTCATCTTATAGGTTGAGTGGCATTCTATATTTAACATTTTATAAAATATGATTTATTGTAGCTATATATACGGGTGCTACTAAATAGACACCCAATATACATCTATAAATAAAAGTTAAACATTCTTAACCAATCATATCCGTTTTTTCCTGAAAACATTGTAATTCCAACAAATAAAAAACAGTTGCCATACTTAAAAGTAATGATAAAGGTGTCTAATTTGTAAAAAATGATGTATTTTTAGATTTCCCTTTATAAAATATAAAATATTCCTTTTTCTCTTTTAACCGACCAACCACACGTGGCCTTCTTTATTTTTATTTTTATGTCATTCTTTTCCCTTTCATTTCATTTCCTTAATTTTAAAACTTGAGAACCACTTGTTGGACATCTCCAACTTAACACTACTAGAAAATAGGGGTATTAGCGACAAAAAATTAGCGACGGAAAAAATCCGTTGCAAAAGGCGACAGTTTACCGACGGATTTCCAACATATTGGGAAAACCTAACTTTCAAGATTTTCGCAACAATTTTGCTACGGTTTAGCGACAGAAGACGGTCCGTTGGAAATCCGTTACCATATTACCGACGGTTTACCAACGAAATTCAACAAATTTAGAATCCGTCGGTAATCCGTTGGTGAAAAAGTTATCTATTTTGTAAAATGATAATTTTACCAATGGTCCGTCGGTAATCCGTTACAATATTACCGATTGTTTACCGACAATATTCAACAAATTCATAATCCGTCGGTACTTTGTTGGTGATGGTCCGTCGGAAATTCGTTACTATTTTACCGACGGTTTACCAATGGAATGCAATGAGTTTGGATTCTGTCGGTAATCCGTTGGTGTATATGCTATTTCTTGCATTTGACATTTATTTTAAATTTGGTTTTGTTTAAAGCGGGCACGATGGTTCCAATTAGTTGGACAGAGTGTGATTTTCGTGTTATAAAATAGAATTTTAAGACAATTTGGGGACCCTTTTTATTGATCCGGATTGGAATCGTACAAGTGTTGTGGATCAATTCATTATGATTGTCCGGTTATTTAATAGAGTTACGGATGGT
Organism: Cichorium intybus; assembly: GCA_023525715.1. Lineage (NCBI taxonomy): Eukaryota > Viridiplantae > Streptophyta > Magnoliopsida > Asterales > Asteraceae > Cichorium > Cichorium intybus. The sequence goes on along the minus strand of CM042017.1, from coordinate 38,071,818 downwards.
CTTTTTATTTATATTTTAAAAAGACTAGCATTTTATTGTCCAATGTCATGTCTTTTAAGACTAGCATTTTATTGTCACAGGGACTAAATTTATGAGTTTTTAAAGTGGACCAAACTTGTGATTTTCAGTAAAGCAGAGGGACCAAATTTGTAATTTACTCGATTCAAAATAAATAATACCTCAAGGAGTTCAGAACCCCAAGGTGGGCTTGTACGAAGAGTGTTGTCTATCATATTCAAGGAAAAAATCGCGTATTCGTTCACTAACAGGGTACAATGAAGAACAAAGGCGTAACCGTAATCGAAACACATTTTTCCCATCTTCCACGTAATCCAGGTAATAGCTTATAAAACCTGGTAGGATGAGGCCCGAGGGCCAATTTTATAAAACCCCTTTGCAAGACGGCGATAGAAAATAATCAAAGCAGGTCGCAGTTCCACACCAATTCCATTGCTTCCAATCTTGTCGAGGAGGAATTCACAGCTCGAATAACACTTTATAGCTCTTGCATCGTCACGGGACGAAAGGTAAAAAATGTCTCCCTATTTCAATTTTAGCAGTGTTAGCCTCTAATTGCAACATCTGAAGCGAAGCTAGCGACGTACTCGTTACCCCAACCCTAATTTGGATATAAATCTTCAACCTATGCTTTTAGTATTCGACCAAAACACGAATCATTGTGAGATTATATATTCGAATCTTTGCTGTAGAGTAATGGATGCTCAAGCAAAGAAGAAGGCTCTCTATCGTGCTAAATTGAAAGCTCAAAAGCAGGGGAAACGTATTGATTCGCCTCTCGTAAGGTAAATTGTTAATTTCCACATGAACTTCGTTTTGAGAGAATGAAACCGGTAGCTGATTAGCTATCGGAAAAATGGAAACGAATAGTAATTCAAGTAGCTGGCTCTTTTGTTTCATCTTCGTTTATCTTCTCACACTCCTCTCGAAGCAATCACAAATATGACACGACATAAGCAGGGCATCCATAGTATGTTAACAAATGGTCATCATCAGCATGCTTTACCATTAGATTACTTTCTGTTCTTTCTTATATTCATTTTGATGATTTGAATTAACAATTGCTATTACATATCACATAACTGTTCTTTCTCCTCTCTTAATATTTTTATGGTTCTAGGTACAATGAATCTGATCAACCAGTATGTAGGGTTTGTGATATTGTCCTAAAATCGGATTCTGCTTGGAGTGCACACCAAATATCTGCCAAACATCGCGAGGTATATATGCACACACATCCTTTTTTATTCTTTCTATCCATTTTTTTAAAAAGACTGCTGATTATAATATGGGTCGTACATATCCTGTCTTGAGAGGGTGGTTACAAAGGAGTTAGAGAAGGCAATACTAATGCAGGAACAAGTAGAATTGCAATGGCCATCTTTCAGTCAAATGTAGTCGTCCTTAGACTTGTCTGCATCAAATTGATGTGCAGGTGTGTGCAATTATTTGCATCTATGCTTATATGAGGTTCTCTATAAACAAAATGCTAAGACAATGTACAAGGTACAATCACCATGCAGAGTTAGTGTATCAAATCAAAAGCTATTTTGATTTTAGTAGCTACATTGTTGGTGGGGTGGGGTGGGTGGGGGGTTGCTTGTTCTGACTGTCTCAAACGGTTAAATAACATGAGAAAACTTTGCTCAGGGACAACATAGAAGAAACCAAGGTTATCTTACACTTTTCCTCCTGGGGGCATCCCATCACTTCGTTTACCTGTGGTAGTTGTACCCTTACCCTATATGTTTATGACATATTCATATTATTAATTTTTGTTCATGTTATTTGCTTTGGTTGTTCAATAGTTTAACACTTTGGTAAAATTGCAGGTAACTAGCAACGAGACCAACCTAGTTGCTAGATGTAGGAGAGTCATCGACTTACGTCAGTCTGCTCTCTGTGACAAGCATTCTAAATTGTAAGTTTTTTGGGCCATTCTCCAACTTCTTTTAAGAAAAAAAAATTATTATTCTGAGCTAGCTGTAATAATATGTTTGTTTATATAGATTTGAAGAACATGAAGCACCTGGTTCCAGATCATTCTTCACTGAAATAATAGCCTCCATTTCTGATATAAAATTTGGAAGGGATGGAAGATACATTTTAAGTCGTGATTATGGCCCTTAAGGTTTCTCATTCTTCCCTCTTCAATTCTGTACTATAATTATATTTTATCATGGACTGAAACCATATTTCTGTTGTTGTGCAGTTATGGACTCTGGTCCAGTCCATGAACATTTCTGTTGTTGTGCAGTTATGAACTCTGGTCCAGTCTCTACATTCCAGGTCCATGAACATTTAAGACCTAAGGTACAGTTTCTGTTCCATTTTATGACTAACTTTTAGCATTGAGATAACTGATGATGTAAATTAATTATCTCCAGCTATGTGACTTTTACGAAAATGATTCCATTTTTGATAAATTTGAATGCTTTCTGAGTGGTGATAGCAAGCGTGTAGCAACTGGCTCTTACAGGTAACATCTGTTGTTATCAAATTAATCATAATTCGTATTCCTTCACCAATCTACTCACTTGTTACATAAATATGATTTCAGCAACTTATTCCGTGTGTTTGGCTGCCATCTGGGTAGTACTGAAGCAACCACCCTTGAAGCTAGCAAGAACCCAATGAGGTACCAAGATTTATTTTCAACAAATATTTATTTATTTCTTTAAATGTGAATCTGGATAACAACTATGGGTTCGATAAAACTTTTTTATCTTGTAGGAGACAAGTGCATAACCCGGGCAGTTAGGCGAGGTCAGCCGTCTTTTTTTTTTCACCTTCAATGATCACAAATTGCAACCTGCTTCTTAAGAATATGGATCAACTTGGGTTATATTTTATTAGCAATAATTTGAATGGATGAAATACAAATTTTAGCTGAAAAGGAAACATGCCAAATAAAATGACTATCTTTTTGGGACTGAAAAGGAAACATGCCAAATAAAAGGATCAACTTTGGTCCTTATTTGAGGTTTTTGTAATGTCTTTACTTTTTAGTCCCTCTTCCAAGTAAAATGACTATCTTTTTGGGACTGAAATTGCAAAAATCAGCTATACTCGGGGTCATTTTACTTGAAACAGGGACCGAAAATGTTACAAGTTACAACAACCTCAAATAGGCCAAAATTGCAAGAGAAAACCTTTTGGGGCCAAAGTTGAAACATTCAGCTATACCTGGGGACCAAAAATGTAAGTTACTATAGTTTAAAAGTTACATTTGATACTTATTTCAAGAGTAACTATTTTGGTCCCTGAGTTTAGCTCTTTTTCGGTTTTGATCCCAAAACGAATTGGTTTGCAATTTTGGTCCTTATATGAGGTTTTTTTGTAACGATTCTAGTCCCTGTTCCAAGTAAAATGATTATACAACACTTTATCTGATATTTATATAAATGTTTTTTATTTACTTTAAGTCGCCCTCAAGAATATTTGATACTTATCTTTAGAGTAAATTACAATATTTATATAAATGTTTTTTATATTTATATAAATGCTACACTAGAAATTACCCTGGCGGTCCCATCTAGTGATAGATTTGTCTTTGTCTTTGTCTTTGTCTGTGCGTCCACCATTTACAGATGACAAGAAAGAAGGGGAAGGATATGACCGCCCAAATGAGGGAGCTGTTGTTCACTGTCAGTTGGCTTTGTTTGATTCAATTCTTTTCTTGATTCAATAACTTATCATCAATTTCATGGAATCCACAAAGAAACGACACCTGTCCAGCAAGTTTTCTATTGGTTCTCAATTCAGACACCACAATTAAATTCACCCAAGGTAAACCACTCAATCATTTAACTTTATTTAAAAAAATGATCTTTTTTTTCCTTTAATTGGTCAATGTTTTCAGGTATGAGAGTTTGACCAAGATCATCAAAGATGGCTTCCAGTTGCTGAACTAGCTGACAATGATGACAAAGGTGATCAAGTATTTTCTGTGGCATGGGCTCCCAATATTCGAAGGTAATTAGGGTTTGATTTTCTTTTAATTTTTAAATAAACAACTCTTTGTAATTTTACTTTATAAACTTGTAACAATTTCAGGCCATTTGAGTTGATGGCTGTTGCAACTTCAAAGGGTATTTCAATAGAGAAATTGTATTGGTTCCTAATTTTTGTTCGTAACTTTATTCCTAACCATTTGAAAAGATGACAAGTGTAAGGTTTAATAAAATTAATAATATTTTAATCCACTTGTCATCATTTCAAATGGTTAGGAATAAAGTTAGGAACAAAAATTAGGAAGCAATACAATTTCTCATTTCAATATGGCAAATGGCTTCAAACCCTAATCCTGATGGAAGGCTTTTTGTTGAAAAAGTTGTCACATTTCCTTGTCATGACAATGAGGTATGTGTTCTTCTATAATACTTGTACAAATATAGCAATGTACTTTCATTCATTTATTTATTATAGATCCTTTATGTTTTTCTATTACAGTATTGTATTTTCAATATAATTTTTCTTGTTAAAGCACTGTACTTAAAATCTATTGAATTATAGCACTGTATTTTTAAAATTTTCTTATTTGGACAATATATGAAAGTACATTGCTATTTCCTGCATTTAATTTTTAATAATTATTTTCTTTTGTCGCGTAGGTGTGGCAAATGGAGTGGGATGACACTAGCAACCACCGAGAGTGACGGGCAAGTGAAGATTATGGGTTTGGCATGAACAAGCAATCATCCAACCCACCACATAAACATGTTAAAGTACCAAAATACCCCTTATGTTGAACAAATTTCATACCGTAAATATTATTTCTCGATCTTCGGTGTTTCTTGAATCTTTTCATTTTGTACAAGCACAATCTTGGATGTAAAAAATCATTGATTTTGTGAAATTCTAATTGTATTTAAAATGCTATTTATTGACGGTCTAGAGAGTAAAACAAAAGCCGTTGGTAATCTGTTGCCAATATTTCCGTCATTAATTCGTTACAAATGTAATCCGTCGGTAATCCGTTACAAATGTACGTCGTCGGTAATCCGTTACAAATGTACGTCGTCGGTAATCAAAATGTAATCCGTCGGTAATCCGTTACAAATGTAATCCGTCGGTAATCCGTTACAAAGGTAATCCGTCGGTAATCCGTTACAAATGTAATCCGTCGGTAATTCGTTACTAATATTACGATCGTTTTTTCCGTCGGTAATTCGTTACTAATGTTATTCGTTGGTATTCCGTTGGTAATTACCGACGGCAAAATCCGTCGCTAAATTTCATCTTATCCGTTGGAAATTCCGTTGCTAAAAATCAGCGACGTAAAATCAGTGACAGACTTTGTCCGTCGCAGAACTGTCGGTAAAACCAATAGTGACAGAACAGCGACGGTTCGTGCCGTCGTTAATGCCCTATTCTGTAGTAGTGTAACACCAATTTCGTACCAAAAAGTGTGTTATATCGGAATATCTATAACACCCAAAAATGCTAAGTTGATTGTATCGAAGCATTTCTTGATATTATTGGCACTCAACTTATTAACCGTCATCTATAACTAGTCAATAACTGAACTTATTAACTGTCATCTATAACTAGTCAATAACTGAATGAGATTGTAATTGTGAACATCCCATCAACCAAGAATTTTATATCACAAATATTATTATCAATTCCTTTTTTTCCTAACTTTTTCTACGTAGGCATCCTACCAACACCAATATGCAGGGTTACAACATCACCTTCTATTAAAGCTAATTTACTCCAACGTATAACACAAGAAGACCACCACTTGTTGCAACGAGGAAACTAAATACTAACCCAAATTAAATAGATCCAAAAACCATTTGTCATATAAGGCATTTGTAATTTATTTCAATACAAATTAATCTTAATAGCATGATAATTCTTATTTATTTGTCGTATAAGCTTTCCGCAGCATCATGCGGGGTAAACTCTCCGGTTTTTAACAAAAACCGATGTATATGAATACATATTGTGTATATAAAATTTAGTTAAAACCGTAAAATTAAAAACATGAAGAAGCGCATCAACGAGGTTCGAATACATGACCTCGCTCTTGTGAAATTGTTGTATTTAACAATAGGTCAAGGAATGATTTTATATACCACTCCACGCTTTTTAAATATATTGTCTATATTAATTTTATATAAGAAATAATTTAATATATACCCAAAATAAATAGGTAAATATCATATTTGCCATATCTATAAGTTAAATATCATATTTTGCCATAAATAAATATCCAAAATATCATATTTGCCTAAACTTTTTTTTAACATTTTTAATCATTATTTTTTATCAAATGACTAGTATACCCTTATTATACAATGTTTAAAATATCATATACACCCTTTAACTTGTGAAAAAAAACATTTTTATACGAAAATTTCAAGCCAATTTCATACCTAAGATATAGAAGCTTAAACTCGATGATTTAACTATTGTTTAGAAATTCATTCATAATGATTTATGTATATTTTTTCTATGGTTTCTACGGCCTCGACTCCTTCATGGTATTCGATCGATCTCATTGAAGTGTTTAAAGCTACTATTTTGGTGTTTTGGGTTTCAGCATTTTGTATTTCTTTATCGGAATCTTGGTTTTGCTTGACCCAAAGGAGACCCACTTGCTGAAAGGTCTCCACTTTGATGTCAATTTCTGTTCCTCCTTGGTTTTGGTGTTTTATAATGTTTTAGGGTTTATGAGGATTCTAAAGGTATATTCTTGATGCCAATTTTCATCAGATGCACATTGATTTGTGAGATTAAGTAAGTCACTTCAATTGATATTAGCATCATTCATACTCGTTATCGATAGTAAACCCGCATAATAAATCAACCCCATACTCAATGAAGATTTTAAATTGAAGTTAATAATGTTAGTATTAAAGTTCATTAATTGTATCCATATGTAACACATGTGGTGCATTGTATGCCTTAAAGACGTGACAAAACGATCATTTATCTTCATTACCTGCAACAAAGGGATGGCGACAAAAAGAGCCGGTGACCACCGCTTGAAATCAGAGGAACCACACCGGCGCCAACCGTCGGGGATAGATACACCACATCGATGATCGACTGTAGCAACGATTGAGTTCTTCGTGTAACAGTGACGTGGGAGCGTGAATCGGAAAATACGTGAAATCGGAGGTAGGTTGAAGATGTATTTTGAGGCAAGGGTAATATGGTCAATGATAGTTGTTTTTTAGTTAAAAATGTTTTTAAATACTCAGAAAATATCTAAAATATGATTTAAAAAATTTAGAAAATATATAAAAAATAGATTTATGGTATATATGATATTTTGGGTATTTATTTAGAGTAAATATGATATTTAAGTTATACATAGGGCAAATATTATATTTGCCTATTTATATAGTATATATGAAATTAAAACACGGACTTTTAGATATAGGAACTCAATTTCTCGTATCCACAAGTATTATTTATGAATTTATATACACAAAAATGTTATTTTAAAAATAAGCAAAATATAAATAAAGTTTTTCGATAAGCGAGAATAAATAGTATTTTTACGTATAAAATAATATAAATATGTAAAATAATACATATATATATATATATATATATATATATATATATATATATATATATATATATATATATATAGTTAGGAAATATGTGGCTGTCATGTACCTAAGTTCCGGTACCTAACAACCACATATTCACTTTTTCACACACACACAAACACACACACAAGCACACACACACACATACATACACACATACACACACATACATACATACATACGTACATACATACATACATACATACATACATACATACATACATACATACATACATAGACATACACACACATACATACATACACACACATACATACATACATACATATATACATACATACATACATACATACATACATACATACATACACACACATACATACATACATACATACATACATACATACATACATACATACATACATACATACAGTTTTATTCAATGAAGAAACAATATAAAGTAAGAAACAATATAAAGAATCAAAGAAGCCCAGGGTTGAAAAAGAAAAAGGAAATAAGAATTCTAAAAAACGTGGAATAATTGCTGATGATTATGAGTTTATTAGTGGGGCTGGACCTTTAAAGAAACATAAGAGTAAAACTGTTGTTATTCAAAAACAGTTTTATTCAATGAAGAAAAGATGTTCACCGGAATCTATGTTTTCCGTGATACAATGATTAAGTGGAAAAAAAAAGCAGTGTGTTAGGCGTATAGGTTTTGGTAGTCTGTTGGATATGATGTAAATAGTCAATCGGTTCATGATATGTTGGGTATACGTATTTGTGGCACTCTACTGGCAGACTTTGAAAGCATAGCTGATGATGATGAAAGAAGTTGTATGTTTGAATGGAAAAAACAGTTTGAGAAATCGGAGATTATGAGATTGAAGCATATCAAGAATGCAATGGTTCGGAAAACAGTTACTGATTCAAATTTTATTCTGAATTTCATTGTTCTTTTTATAAATACATTTAGTGAGTCAACTGCTATGGGGATATCAATTTGTCACCATTGTACCATATATAAAAGACACTGATATAAGTACAATTGATTGAAGAAACTACCTTCTGGATTGTCTTGTTAGAACCAAGAATGTGTACATTCCCTACAATGAATTATTAGTGTTTATTGGCATCTGAACGAGTTTATAATTCATATATGAATATATACATAATATAAATCATGTATATATTTGACGTAATGATATAATTATGTTTATTCATATATGAATAAATGTAAATTATTTGTTATTCCTAAGTGAATATTAACGAAATTTGAGTAAACTATATGAAAAACAATGTTTATTCACATATGAATAATTCAAATTAGTTGATTGATATTTCGAATATATACATGATATTCATTTATATTTATATATATATATATATATATATATATATATATATATATATATATATATATATATATATATATATTCAATAAAGTCCTTACATTTTAACCCTTTTAACAATTTAGAGTTGAATTTTCAGTTTTTATTCAATTAAGTCCTTACATTTTGACATTTACATTTTGACCCTATACATCACCAGTTGTAAAAATATAAAAACGGCATAACCAGCTACTATCCAAAATATAAACATTAAACAAAATATTGGGCTTTATTGAATATAAAAAACAATTAGGCCTTAATCAAATATAGGGTCAAAATATAAGAACTTTCCTGAATATATCCCTATTTTTATATGTTAATGTATGCATATATACAATTTAGGTATACTTTTTATTTTTCAGTTATTATATGTGGATAGTTTGAAATTCGATGAAGCGAAGGTAAACGTAAACGTCTGACAATTTATTATTAGAGTTCAGAAAATATAAGGTTTCCTGAGGAATGTGAGCAGGAGCAAGCAAAGTTTGGATTTAGAGATAGGAATGACAATCAACAGGAAAAAGAGGTGTGATGAGGAATCTTCTGATGATGAAGAATGTGAGGAAGAGGAATTTGATGAGGATGATAAAATATATTATATTGAGGTAAATTTATATTAATGTGTATTCATATATGATTAACTACATAAATTCATTATAACATGTTGTTTTGTTATGTAGGAGTATGATACATTATTATCAATTTTGTTTAAGTGATTTGAAAGTGTGAGAGGGAATCTTAATCTAAAATTTGAAGAAGCAATCACAAAGTTTCCGAAAGTTGAATCCTTTAAAAGTTGGAGAAAAAGAGTTTTTGATCATGATAACAACGGAGTATCAACTACAATAGTTCCATTTGAGTTTAATTCTTGAAGTTATGAAGAAACATTTCTTACGCCAGTTATGGTTGGAAGTAATGTTGAAATTGAGAAAGAGTTGGAAAAGGAAGACAATCAAAGAAATAATGAAAATCATGAAGAAATAAATGATGTAAATGAAAATAATGATGATGAGTATGATGATGACAAAGGAGATGGAGTTGAAGGAGGTAGCGGTGCATGACATGATGATGATGATGGAGGGGATGTAATTTGGGGAGGAAGTCGTACAGGAGTTAATGACAAAGGATATGTAAATGGTAGGGAAGCTGATAGAGAATAAGCAACTGAAAAATGAAAATTATGCAAGTGAAATTATTAAAGCAGATGGAGAAGGCGTAAATGAAGAGGAAACAATTCAGTTAGATGAAGTTGTTAGAAATGGTGTTGGTGGTTTTAGAGAAAGTGATAGTCAAGAACAATTACATTTTAGTCAATTTGGTTGAAGGTAAACAATTGTTTTATTTTTCAAACTAGTATTTTCATATGATTATGAATAAAAACATTTTATATTTACATGTGATTTCTGATATAAGAATTGTATAACAGATAGAAAAACTACAAATGATTCTGTTGAGAAATTGATCGGTAAAGAGAAATAGGTTGTTGAAGGTAATTGTATGTTTTATATGTAATACAAGTTTGATTTTTTTTCAAAACGAAATATTCATTTATCAATCTAATAATGTAGGTACTGGAAGTTTCTGTGAAGGGGTTTGAATTGAGGAAAAAGTTGGAAATGATGATGTAGAGAATTTGATTGGATGTTAGAAGGAAAGTGTTGATATAAATGAGGAAGAGATTGGAAAGAGGAATGTAGTTCATGGTAAGTATGTTTTATATTATTTAACTTTAGTATTTTTTTGAATTTTTTACATAGAGTATTCATATATGATTTGAATTTTAGGTACTGGAATTTTGGGTGAAGGTGAGAGAGTGGAAGAAGAAATTGGAAATGTTATTGGAGAGAAAGAGAAGTTAGTTGTTGAGGGTAAGTATTTGTTTTCTGTTTAGTCGTTTTATATTTTAAGTATTCATATATGATTTATATGTTATTTGTGTTGTAGGTATGTTGCAGTTGCATGATAATGTTGTAAAACCTATATTAGAAGTTTCAAAGGATATTAACTATAGAGGTAATTGATATTCATATGTGAAAGAATTTTGTGTTCTAAAATATCTATTTACAAGTGATTATTCATATATATGATTACTCATATATTTATATATGAATATGTATTGACTAACAAGTATTCATATATGAATATTCACATATCAATCAAAAAATGATTAATCATGTATGAATAAATATGTACTTATATATAAATACATACTTAATAATCATATGTGAATAGGCGTTTATGATTAATAATAATCAATAGTGATATATGAACGTATACGAATAATCACTTCTGAATAGTTGTATTTTAAAACATATATTCATAAGTGATTATTTATATATGAATACTGATATACTTATAAGAATATTCATATACAATCAAAAAGTTACAAATATTGATCATGTTTACCAATTTTTGTTAGGTATTGAATAATTAAGTGTGGAAGAAAGAGATTACCGGGATAATCCAGTTGAGAATGAGTTTTATGAAAGTGTTTTATTCCTTAACTTAGAAGTATCAGAAGAAAAGAAAGCTGAAAAATAAAAATCTCGTAGTTCTAGTCTTGGATTGGATTAAGTCAAGGTTCAACAGAGGATAAAGAAGTTTCTAAAACTTTGGAACCTACTAATATTCTTGATCCAAATCCATTACCTGTTGTACCACAAGTGGCATCTGAAGTTAATTCACCATCTGATATTCTTGATTCAAATCCAGTGTCTGTTGAAGTTCCATCTGAAGGAGCATAAGAACAAAAGGCTAAAGTTACAACAGAGAAGAAGCCAGCTTTTACATTAAAATCAACATTCAAAAACAGGATAATTTATGTAAAAAGTAGATTCTCAGCAGAGGAGTTTGTTGTTTAAAATCAACGTTCAAAAATATTGTAATTGATGTAAAAAGTAGATTCTCAGCAGAGGAGTTTGTTGTTTTTGAATGGTTGTTCAATCTTTGTGGAGAGTTGTGGTAAGTAGTTATTGTTATTTAAATATTGAAATATTATTATTTTCTTTATAGAAAAGTTTTTATATTTAAATAAGAAGTGAATAAATGTATACATGGATGTTATTGTCAGTAACAACTATGGTCTAACTGCTTATAGAGGATCGATGGAAAGTCTGTATCCAAGAATTTACTTGTTTGCAGCTGTTCTTGACACATGTAGTGATTCATTGAACCATCAGGAATTTGAAAGAGATGTCAATAACTCTTCGTATCGATTGTCATGAAAATTGATATGTCTGCAAGTTGACATTTTAATTTGTTTTTTTCATTTATTAGTTTTTGAATTAGACAATACAATACAAAATATTTAGGGTAGCTTTGTTTCCAGTGTCCCTTCTCATTGTAGTAGAAGCAATCAGCATCTTTAGGATTTGAGACGGAGGAACGTCAGAACCGGACTTTACCTTTGAGCCATTTCTAGATGACCCAGCATGGGACTTTATCTTCCAGTTCTATTTTGGAGGACCTTTCCTCTTCTTCCCCTTTCATTGTCCAATAGCCAGAATGGGAGCCTTGCTAGAAGCGGAGGATACACATTTACCCTTCATTCCAGCTTCAGCGGTCTGTAGCATGTTGTGTAACTGTACAAGAGTAGTCTCACTGTTGTTCAAATGATAAGCTAAGATAAACTGATCATAACAACCAGGCAACGAGTTTAAGACTATGTCAATAGCTAGTTCTTCGTCAAAATGCACATTTAGTTTCACAAGGCGTTCCACATATCTTTGCATTCTTTGCACGTGGCCACATACAGACTCTCCCTCCTTCATCTTGCAAGCCATGAGTGCCTTGACCACTTCATACTTTTCTTGACGAGCTTGCTTATGGAACTTTTCCATAAGGACCTTGATCATCTCGTACGGCCAGTAGTCCTCATAGAACCTTTGCAATTCGGGGACCATAGTGGTGACCATGATGCATGCCACTTTGGTAGCATCGTGGTAGTGTTTCTTGAATGAGGCACATTCCTCGGGAGTAGCGGTTTCTTGATCGATCTCGATGAGCTCCTTTTCGAGAACATACTTTTTGTCCTCGAACCTAAGTGCCAGCTTGATGTTTCGCATCCAATCGTTGTAGTTGGTGCCATCTAATGTCACCTTCGAATAGAGCGAAAGGATCGAAGTGAAGTTGATATTATGGTTGGAGTGGGGAGCGGATGGAGTAGCAGGAGCATCAGGAGTAGACATCTATAAAAGAAAGGTAGTTTTATTTAGATAAGGATGATCCTTAATATTTAACCCAATGATAAATATCAAGGCTAGGATCCAACTATGTAATTTACAACTTAGAAGAGGGATGTTGTAATCTAATTGTAAATCACATAAAGGTAGGTAAATGATGATTTACCAATTCCACCACGGAAGATAATCATATTAAGTGAAATCCCTAGATCTTTTGAGATTCATTGAATTGATCAATGGCATGTTTAATATCGGATTATGCCCTTCTGTTTGTGACTGGGATGCCGAGGATCACAAACAAGGTGTGAATAACCATGCAAATCACTTGGTAACCTCAATGTCGTTTATCATCTCGATTGATGTGCCGTTTAACCACACGTGCTCCATCAAGAATGATAATTCGTGAGATACCCATTACCACCCTTTATGAATCCCTATTAGTGTGTCGGTTAACCACACACGCTCCACTAACGATTCATAAAGTGTAATGTGCAATCTCATGGATTAACATACTTTTCACATTTTCCTAAAGTAACTAGATTGGGATTTTATTGAATGTTCTAGTACTTTGTCTAATAACATTATACTCCAAATGAGATTAGGTTCGTCCTATCAAATCTGTTCTGCTAACGACACTCCACTGATCAAGGTAGCGGTGGGTGAGAGTGCACACCCATTCAACCGTCATTTTATAGACAGTTTCCTTATACCCTCTTATAGACCAGTTTTTTGAATGAGGCATACTAGCGATTTGACTGACTTAATCTTATATATAAATATTAATCTATATATATATATATATATATATATATATATATATATATATATATATATATATATATATATATATATATATATATATATATATATATATATATAAGATGTATTGGTTTATCTTTTAGTTAACAATTAAATAAATGTAGGATTAACAAATTAAATCAATTAATTTAATCATATCCTTGCCCACTAAGTTTTTCAAAAACAAGGCCAAGGGTTTCCATTTATTAAATATTCATATTTACCAAAAATAGAAAAACCCTGGAAGAGGCCAGCAATTTTCGAAAAACACAGGGTGGAGGCCAGGGTTTCAAAAACCCTTGTCTAAATCGACATATATGGGTGCAAGGGTTTAATTTCAATAAACCCTTAAATCCAATTTTCTATTATAGCAGTTCAATAGAAAAACAGCATGGCTCTGATACCACTGATGGGTTCTATGCAAACAATGAGCTTAAATCTTAAGTTCACATGCACCTTAATATGGTTCTATGTTTTTCTCAATTGAACCTATAACTAAGGCCAAATTAAAATTCAAAAGGAATAATTTTAATACCTTTGACCTTTGGAAGCTAGCACCACAATTGTCCTGCCTCTAATGGCTCACACCCAGAACTTAGCAAGCAAGAAATACTAGAGAGAGGGAGGAGGATCCCTTGTAGGAGGTGTGAATAATGGGGTGCCAGGGGCCTCTATTTATAGTCTCCAGGTGATAAGTAATAAGGCATATAACTGCCTTAATTAGATGCTAAGACTTTTATCATATAACTGAATCTACTTATCACTACCATAAATAATGCCAATACTCATATATGGGTTTCGAAATCCACCAGGCTCCAAGCCTGTGATTTCGTCCAACCCATTAGGTCAGCCTAATTGTCTATTGCTTAACTATTGAACAATTACAATTCAGCCCCTGCACTTCTAATTAATCCAATTAATCCCAAAATTAATTCCAATTAATTTTTGATTAATTATTAATTAAATATTATGATTTCTAATTAATATATTATTCTCATAATATATTAACAAATCAATCTCTCTCTCTCTCTCTCTTTATTAGTCATCTTGTTCTCAGCTAGTTATGAGGACAACCCAAAAGGACTGTGATGCTGTCAATTCAAGTTATTTCTAAATTATAGTTATGGCTTAGACACCTTAATCCAACACTTTCAACATCCACCAAATCTTGCAACATAGAAGGTGACATAAGAGCTATAGTAGAGGAGCGTACATATAATGGTTTTGGGTATATGATGTGTTAAAGATATATAGCTTTTAACTTAGTTTTCAAACATTTTTTTTTACAAATGGCCCATTCAGTTTACAGGTTTTAATAATTTTGGTACAAGGGTAAAATCTGTTTTTACATTTGAGTTAACCGAAAATTCCAATGTTGTTAGATAATGGACCAAGCATGTTGGATTCTCAAACCACGAGCAAAAACCATATCAATTTTTTAAACTTGGACTAAACATGTAGAGGTGTGGCAACCGTGGGGACTAAATATGTAATTTACTCTAGGTATTTATATTATAACAATATAAATATACTAAATATTATTTTTATAATATTAAACTATAAGGGTGGATATAGTTAGGAAGTAAGGGTGGATACACATGGATCGACCCCAAGTAAAATCTTCATGTTGCTTTTTTTATCTAATAGATGATTTTATAAAATGAAAAAGCCAATGTGAAGCTAGATTAAGAAACTTTAATGAAAATTTTTATTTCTATAAAAGATTGATTTATCATTTAAGATCAAATATATATTTATATTCAGAAAGGAAATTTTAATTACCATTAATTAGGACTTTATTAGTTGATATGAGAAATGTTGATTGTTGTCTATAAATACAACGCATTAGGTCTTTGGTTTCACTACACAACCCCCATCTAAAAACAACAATCAAGAGATATGACACATTCTTTGTTCAAAGTTGCTATTTTAGCCATATTGTTATTAAGTACCGGAGGTTATTCTCTCTCTCTCTCTCTCTCTCTCTCATATGCTATTTGAAGTTTATTATTCTTCTTATATGTTCAAAACTTATGAAGAATGTACAATAATCTTTAAATTTTTTTGTGTTATTGTAGTATTGGGGGCTGAAGTTGAAAAATCAAATAGAAAAGTTGTTGGTGATACTGGAAACCAAACTCCAAGAACAAATTTTTTCCTAAAAAAGACACATAAATGTATAAGAGATGGAGACTGTCATGATGTCATCTGCCCACCAAGGATGTTTCCATTTTGTATTATCGATCGGTGCATATGCATTAGACATTAGAAAAATAAACAAGTAGTTGATAAGAATCATGTTATATGTTATAGTGTTTCTTCTCCAAAATGATGTTTAAATCATCTAAGTATGTTTCCAAATATATAAAAAAAATGAATTAAGTCTTCATCCATTGTTTTGTAAAATGAAAAAAGCACATTATCTTCTATATAAAATCAATGTAGCATTAAAATGGAATGTTACTTTATTTTTTCAAATCAACTTGTAGAAAAATTAAAAAAAATTCACATCAATAGAAAATTGAATATAAATAAAATTAACATAATTTATTTATAAGTTTTATACAAATTTTTCTTATTTTTTCAAACGACCATGAAGTTTGAAATTTTCTAAATTACTTTTTCTACAAGTTTATAAATTATATTTTTGAAAAAGTGGTTCGAAATCTCAAACTCCTTTTTTTCAAGAAGGTTTGAAACATACTTAGTTGGAAAAATTCATAATCTAGTATGGATATTTCGAACTTGTTCACGAGTTTCAAACTAGTTATTTATGTTTGATATATACTGAATTGATATAATAGAGATGAGAGAAGAGAAAAAACTGATCTTCTTCAATTAAAATAAGGATTTGGGAAGAGGATGAGGGAGTTATATATATATATATATATATATATATATATATATATATATATATATATATATATATATATATATATATATATATATATATATATATATATATATATATATATATATATATATATATATCAGTGTTGCAGAAATCGGTTTCGGCGGCCGATTAGTCGCCGATTAGACGCTTGACTGCCTTGAGCCGACGACGATTAACGCTAGTCGGATGTATTAGTCGCTCATGGTCAATATCGGTCAACGACGGTCTTGGCGGGTCTAGTCGGCCTAATCGGTCAACAACGGTCAACCCATTACCAAAAAATTCAAGCAGGTAAAAAAGAAAAAAGAGGCTCCAAAATTGAAAACTCAATTTGAACCCTAAAATTTTCATACGCTGAGTGTTTCCCTCTTCTCTTTCTCTCAATCGGATGATTCAGGCTCCAAAATTGAAAACTCAAACTCAATTTCAACCCTAAAATTTTCATACGCTGAGTGTTTCCCTCTTCTCTTTCTCTCAATCGGATGATTCAGGCTCCAAAATTGAAAACTCAAACTCAATTTCAACCCTAAAATTTTCATACGCTGAGCGACACCTCTGAGTTTCTGAGTTTCTTCCCTCTTCTATTTCTCTCAATCGGACGATACCTACGGCCACCGTCTCAAAGGTCCGTGTGTATCACAGACGGCGACACCTCTGGCCACCGTCTCAAAGGTCTGACTTCGTTCTCAAAGCTTAGAGGCATATGCCGATTTCTTTCTCTCTATCACACTAAAATTGGTAAGTACGAATTAGTTCTCTCTATCAGATTAACTCAAACGATTGTAAGTCTGAAACGGTATGTTTGTAATCCGATTTCTTTCTCTCTATCACACTCAAAATCAGATTCCTTTCTATTTGTAGGTCTCGAGTTTCATGTTAGAAGAGTTTACTGAATCGATCATTCAAGTCCAAACTCCTATGTAAATCTGAAATGGTAAGTCTGCAATCATGTGTAAATCTGAAACTCAAAATCTGAAACGGTATTGAGTGAAACAGTTGTTTATGTTGGTGTGTAACTCTGATTTGACGATTTACAGGTATAAGAGTTTACCCCTGTTGTGTGTAAATCTGGAGTTTCATGTTACAAGAGTTTACCCCTGTTGTGTGTAACAGTTGTTTATGTTGGTGATCACAAAGTGATTCATAGCCACCGCCATCTTTAAAATTCCATATTCAAGCCGATTCAACAAGTTTGAATATATAACATTGATTTGACGATTTACACGTATAACCGGACGTTTCTACCCCTTATTCGGATTATAATCAGGGACCAGATTGTGTTGGTTATTTCACGCGGTAATAATTGAACGGTTTGTGACAGTATTTCAATGAGTTCTTGCCTTATTCAACTATGTATTTAGAGGTCGAGAATATGATCAAGTCATATGGGATTTCGATTTGAGAAAAACCGAGTCTTTATGTTTTTGATTGAAAGGGAGAAATAAGAAACTCTTGAAGGAGACTTGTTGATTTTTGTTTGTTTTTGTATGTTGTGGCTTGTGGGTAGAAATAAGAAACTCTTGAAGTCATATGGGCTTTATAGTTGTACTTTTAACAATTTACTTTGTTTTTGTATGTTGTGGCTTGTGGGTATAAATAAGAAACTCTTGAAGTCAGTTTCAGTTTCCTGTTATAACATTGTGAACTCAGTTTCAGTTTCTTGTTAATCTTATGCTTCTTTTGTGTATATAACAGTTGTGAACTTAATCCATGACATTCAAATACCGGAAGAACTAGGAGAAGATTAGCCGAAGATGGACACTTAAATGTATGAAAATGTGTGTTTGTTTTTTGGGTTTACTAAACTTATTATGAACTTGTACTATGATGGTTCATGACTTATGTTTTTGGCTAATTACTAATTTTATTAGGAATTTAGGATTATTAAACTTGTATATATTAATAATTTAGGGTCTCCGATTAATCCCCGCCAACCCCGATTAATCCCTTAACCCTAGGCGACCGTCGAGCTACGGCCGAGCGTCTTTTACAACCTTGATATATATATATATATATATATATATATATATATATATATATATATATATATATATATATATATATATATATATATATATATATATATATATATATTGTCACACCCCCAAACCATGATGGCGGAATCGTCTGAGGGCGGAACGGGACATAGCATCACAACCATTGCATACATTGAAACATAAGTAGATAACAACCATCATACATTATAATTGGAAAGTTACATTGTTCAAACGGTATTGTTTCAACCCAATTACAGTATGATAATGAAATAAGTAAAAGAGACGTCTTCGCGTCCCATTCCAAAAGGTTAGTCGGACCTGACTAATTGTTACCTGAGAATACAAGTAATTTGAAAGAGTGTCAACATTACGTTGGTGAGTTCATAAGATTTTTGTATGAGAAAATCCATAGTCCTTTTTTTTCCTTGTAAATAGATAGTGTTTGAAAACAGAAAATCCGATATTTTCTTATAAGTGAGTCGTAGTCTTAAAACTCAAAGACCGAAAATGTATACGTGTTTCTATACTTGAAAATAGTATTGCATAGTCTTATTCTTGTACAAAACCATGTGAATACATGTTTATTCGTAGATTAACTGTAGATCTGATTCCGTAAAACCTTTACGTAGGTAAAATCATACTTTTATTTATATCTTGATAAAATGTAGTTTTAATTTCCATAAAACTTGTATGTATAAGTAAAATCATACTTATATTTGTAACTTGTTAGAATGTAGTTTTAATACCATAAAACTCGTTTGTATATGTAAATCGTACTTATGTTCATATCTTAATGAAATGTAGTTTTAATTTCTATAAAACCAGTGTGTATAAGTAAAACCATACTTATATTTGTAACTTGTTAGAATGTAGTTTTAATTCCATAAAACTCGTATATATAAGTAAAACCGTACTTATATTTGTATCTTGATAAAATGTGGTTTTAATCCCATAAAACCCGTATGTATAAGTAAAAACCATACTTATATTTTGTGTAGAGCAACATGTAGTTTTATACTTATATAAAACCATTTGAAGATGTTTTTCCCCAAACTAAGGATATTCGTTGTCGTTCATGTGAGTTATTATAACCTTGCTGTGACTAGTATGTAGGCCTGCCACCACGTTCTTCAGACGTCGCAATGTTAAGACATTTGTCACCCCAGACCTGCCGGTCTAGCTGTAGCTAGCAGCTTAGGTGTGGGATTGTCAGTCCTGTATAGATCTATACACAACTATCTCGCTCATGAATTATTAAGGTTATAATCCAGGACTTAATGCGTACATCTTTCAGTACTGTGAAGAAATGTCTCACATAACCACCCAACGTGATGTTTTATCCTAGTTCGTACTGAAATGAAAACCCTTTTGTATTTGTAATTATCAAGATATACTCATGATAAGTATAGTGTAAAACCTTGCTTGTAAATGTAGTGAAAACTCCTTTGTATTCGTAATTATCAAAATGTCCATGATAATTATAGTATGTAAATATACTGAAAACTCATTTACGTTTGTAATTATCAAATTGCCCAAGATAATTATAGTATGTAATAATTATATTGAAAATAATTATCTTTAGTATTTATGTCGTATCTTTGTCATTCGTTCCATAAATTATACTCATTATAATTTATATAGATGTTTTCGTTGTGTTAACGTATTTAAGCCTAAAAGATGTCAATGAGTTGAAAAGTATAATTTCTTACATCTAACGCACTAAATATACTAATAAGATAGATTTAAAGTTTATCAACATGTCATGCAAGAAATTTGTTTTAGTCATCTTACATAAGTGATGGCAATATTTTAAATCTAGTCATTTTGTCAAAATGATGGTAATCTTTCCAAATGGTCATTTTTCATACACATTATTTTGAATATAGTCATTTTTGTTTTAAAATACCAACTTCCTTGTAAAAATATCATTTCCCAAGTTTATTATGACGTTATAAGTCTAAATAGTCGTTATCACGTCAAATTACAAAAACGTAGTTTTTTACTAGTTTTCGTTTTTATGACGTTTATATTAAAGATCTAGTATTTTTACACAATTTATTTATACTTTTGTAACTTTTACACAAACATAATACATCATAATGTTCGTAATACATAGATCTAACCATATTTCATGTCAAAAACGTTTTTACACAACTAATAGTTTTATAAACTTGTGTAAATCATTATTTATATTATATAAGCACATATAAACTTGTGTAAATAATCATTTTTAATATGTAAACTTGTATTCTCCCCCTAAAAGTTTAGAAAAGATGAAAATGAGGGGTATGAACTCACCCTTGAAGCAAATCTTGAGTTGGAGAAGAAAAGACCAAAGCTTAGCAACTTGGAGATGACTTGATCTTCAAGATGGTCTATGGTTCAAGATCAAGAATGTGAATAAAAGAAAAACCAAGAATGATGATACAAATGACATTTGAAACTTGGAATATACATGAACTTACCAAGATCTTCTTGAAAAAACCCTTTGAAAGGCTTGAAACCACTTGGAAAGCTTGAAACCACTTGGAAGTTCTTGATGATTTTAGAAAGAATGAGAGAAAATGAAGTTGGAGATCAAAGGAGGGTGTGAGAGGCCTTCCTTGGTCGAATTTATAGAGGTGGTGAGGAGAGTTGGATGATCTTGCATGGGGAAGTGTATGATTTTGGAAATCTACTTTATGGATTTTTTGTACAAATTTATATTAAAGAATGAGATATGTATCCCATGGAAGAGACTTGAACTAGGTCTAGGGTGGCTTGGAGGCTTCATGGCCAGCCATGGGGGGGGGGGGGTAGGGGTGGGGTGGGTTGTTTTTAAAAGATTTAGCAATCTACTTATATAAATGGACGATTTTTATAAAATCGTAAAACGTTTTAGTGAAATTTTATGAGTTTTTGAAGAAACGAAGTTCAAAATAAATATTATGTATAAAAACATTGTTAAACATTTATTTAGATTGATTTGTAGCTTGTTAAACGATGAAATACGCGTTTAAGCGTAGTATTCTTCCTATTACGCGATTTTCGGCATTTTACCGAAAATTGTATTTGGCTTTGAAATAAAATACTAGATAGTATTACGATTCATAATATATGTTTCGTTATCCCATTTTTGATGTTTAAGGCACCTCATTTTGTATTTTAGGTCCAAACCCTGTGTACATTTATCCGTTCACAGCGGTTTAACTGTTGCAACTTTCACATACGAACTCCGTTTTCGACGTTCTATATATCCACAGGTTCGTATTTACGAATACATCGTTTTATGAATATTATTATTCTCAAAATAATAATTGTACGATTATCGAATTTTTACGCTACAGTAGCTTATTATACGTATTTTCAGCGTTTACTCGATAATTGTTTTGAATTAGCGTACGTAGTAATATAATATCTAATAATACTTCGTAAAATTATGGAAAAATTACTTTTCAACATATAGATTATGGTACGCTTTGTTTGACTACAGTTGACTTTTGTTGACCAAATTGACAATTGTCACATATATATATATATATATATATATATATATATATATATATATATATATATATATAGATATATATATATATATATATATATATATATATATATATATATAGAGAGAGAGAGAGAGAGAGAGATAGGATATATTAAGATCTATAATTATTGTGTGGACGTAAGACCCAATCACAATTTAGAAGTAGACAAGGGTATAATAGGAAATCAATATAAAATTTAATTAATTGCATTTTAGTTATCTCCATTTATTTAGGGAAGTTTGACTTATTATCCCTATTCTCTCTCTAACTTCTTTACTTATACGGCTCACATTTGAAACCCTTCTATTGTTGCCGTCGATCACCCAGACCCATCAACAACATAGCCGAGTATCAACCACCAGGAGCATCTTCGATCGACAATAAATCAGCAGTCAAATCCGCACCAAGAGGGAAGACCTGAATACCGTTCATCTTGGATGAAGATGATGATAGGTCTTATTCTGATTTTGTGATTATCAATTTGATCTTAAAAAGGGAGACTTCACTTTCAGCAACTTCAGCCGAGTATCAATCATCGGGAGCATCTTTGATCGACATTAAATCAGCAGTCAAATCCGCACCACGAGAGAAGACCTGAATACCGTTCACCCTGGATGAAGATGACGATGGTTTTTATTATGATTTTGTGATTATCAATTTGATCTTAAGAAGGGAGACTTGAATTTCGTGATCAACATTGTAAGAACTTCAAAGCCAACAGTATTGTCTATTCTGATTTTTTGATTATTATTTTGATCTTATTGTAGTGATACTTACATATTATTTAAGAATATAACGGTTCTGATTCAAGATTAACTATTATTTTGGATTTTGATTTAAATATAGTGATTCTAATTCTATTGGAATAAATCTCTTTAGAGTTTTGGTTTGGATGCATTACAAGTATGGGTACCGATTCTTGCAGCTTATTCAGAATCTGTTTCTATTTGAATACATCTCAATTGCAACTAATTCATATTTATCTTACCAGATTTTGATGAACTATCATTGTATTCTGTCAGAATTGTATTCTGTATTAATGTCATTCTGTCTGTATTCTATCAGAATGACATTGTATTCTGTAAAGAATGAAATGTCATAACAATAGGTCTTAATGGCTATGTTTCACATACAATTAAGCAATGCTCATGTTCGATTCACCAATTTCTTTTCATTAAAGCTTTTTAATTTTTAGCATAAAAAGAATCTTGATGTATAGGACTAGTAGCACGTTTGTGTTCTTGTTCTTGATATTTTTTCTTCTTGACTATTACATTATGATAGAATGTGTATAAGAGGGTTAATGTGCATACGTCTGTTATTCTGAAAGAATACTTATGAACATAAAACTATAGCATTCTGTTAGAATCTGTTTCATGAGATGGTTTTTAGAATGTGTAATAATATTTTTTTTTTGTCATTCTAGTAGAATTACACAAAAAAAATTACATTATGTTAAAATCATGAGATGTCTTTTCTATGTTATTCTTTTGTTGTATTTTAGTTCATAGAATTTTTATTTATAAGGCATTCTGTTAGAATGAACTTTTTGAACAAAAACGATTCTGTAAAAAAATGACTTATATTTTGAAGACGAAGAATGAATGTTCTGTTAAGAATTTCTAATATTTTTTAAATAGAAAAAAATTATTTTGAAAATAAGTTTCTTTATTTAATGTATTTAATAAACTTTCCTAAAAATTAGTTACTTTCCTTTATTTTCTCTAAATAAAATGTCTATTTTACCCTTTTGTAACCGTTTTTTTCTATAACCATTTAATAATATAATAGATAATTACAATCATGCTATTTTAATCAAGACCATTGATATTTGTCATCCTACGCATCAGATTTGGTCTCACGTCCACACAATAACTAATGGTCTTAATATAACCTAGCCCTATATATGTATATATATATATATATATATATATATATATATATATATATATATATATATATATATATATATATATATAGGGTTGGGTTCAACAAGGGACTAAAATTATCCATGGTACTAAGGGACTGATCTCGATTGTCGGAATCAAAATCATCAACGACTAAAAATTAGGTTGTAAATTTCTTACATCGACGCACATGTAGAGGATTATAACAAAAAATCCACTTTATTTTTTTAGTTTTTTTAATTTTTCGTAAATATTCTTTTTCAAAAATAAAAACCGAATATACCAAAATTCATAATTGTTTGTCCTCTACAAATAGACATCCATATTGATATAGAAAAAATAATTTTTTTCATAAGTATGGCTCATAGAGTATTATAACAAAAACCCACTTCATTTTTTTAGTTTTTTTAATTTTTCGACAATATTCTTTTTCAAAAATAAAAACCGAATATACCAAAATTCATAATTTTTTGTCTTCTACAAATAGACATCCATATTGATATACAAAAAATAATTTTTTTTCATAAGTGCAGCTCGTCTAGCTTCATAATGTGAATCTGAACCGTAAAAATTTGAATATTAGTAATTATTTTACTTTTAAAAGTTTTACTACTTCAATATTATAACCATTTATAAGTAATTTACTTGATTCACAAATGAATTTACTCATATTTACACGAAAATTTACTCATATTCACATATCAATATCATATAGTATTGAGAATTTACTTAAAAGTTTTTTACTAATTCAACATTTTAACAATTTATAATGATTTTACTCTGATTCAAAATTGAATTTACTTAAATTCACACAAAAAATTTACTCAGATTCACATATGAATATCATATGGTATTTTAAATATACTCTGAAATATGAATTTGATTAATTTACTTAGAAAATTTTTAATACTTCAACATTTTAATCATTTATAATGAATTTACTATGATTCATAAGGTAATTCCATTTACATTCATACAAAAAAAATATTCATATTCACATGACAATATTATATGTCATTGTGAATGCCAACAGTGAATAACATAATAACAGTTCAGATTCACATGTGAATCTCAACTAGCGGAAAATTTGAATCTGAAGTGTAAAAATTTGAATATGAGTAATTATTTTACTTTTAAAACTTTTATTACTTCAATGATATAACCATTGATAAGTAATATACTTTATTCACAAGTGGATTTACTCATATTTACATGAAAACTTATTCATATTCACGTATCAAAATCATATAATATTGAGAATTTACTTAGAAGTTTTTTACTGCTTCAACATTTTAACCATTTATAATGATTTTACTCTGATTCACAATATAAATAATTTACATTCACATAACAATTTATTCAAATTCACATATCAATATCATATGGTATTTTAAATATACTTCGAAATATGAATATGATTAATTTAGTTAGAAAAATGTTAACAATTCAATATTTTAATCATTTATAATGAATATACTATGATTCATAAAGTTAATTCCATTCACATTCACATAAAAATTTATTCAGATTCAGATGACAATATCATCTGCCATTGTGAATGTCAACAGTGAACATAATAACAGTACCCCATAAACCTGCGTCATCTTCATAGAGCTCTCCATTTCTCTCTGGTTTTTCCTGCTTGCTGGTATTTAGGTGTGAGCCATTTGAGGCACGTCATTTGTGGTGCTTACTTCCAAAAGATCAGCAAAAGGTATGTAATCTTAAACCCTATTAGTATTTTCGATTTATGCCTTAGGGTTTCTTTTGATGTTCTTAGTTATTGATTCAATTAGAGAAAAACATATATCCTTAGGTTGCATGTGAACTTACGAGTTTTAAGTTTGTTTATCTGTCTATTATCCATAAAAAGAATAGGCAATGAAGGATTTTTACCGTCAAAGAAAAGCTCTTTTGCCATGGATACATTGTGGTAGTAGGAGTTTTCCTAAACCCATAAATATAAATTGACCCTAGCAGACAAAACAACCAAAAAATATGTAGTTTTAATGTTCATCATCTTGATTGTTTATGATGTTCAGTGTTTGTGTTTTCTTTATTTTCAATGTGTATGCTTTATTAGTTTTCAGTACATGTGTGTGCTTGAGTTGCAGGTGAAGAACACAAGGAGGTGAATGGGGGAGAGAGATAGAGAGAGAGAGAGAGAGTGTGTGTGTGTGTGTGTGTGTGTGTGTGTGACGTAGGGGGTGTGTCTGTGAGACAGAGAGACGGAGACGGGTGGGGTATGGGTAGGGTGGGTGATTTCTTTTTATTCAAAATATAAATGGATAAAAAGAAAAAAAAAGAAATTAGAAAGGGCAATAAGGTCATTTAACATGGACCAGGGACTTCTTGCGTGTGAATTTCAAACTACAGGACCTGATGTGTGCGATTGCCAATACTTGAACTAAATGTGCAACCTAACAGAAACATGGGACCAAGAATGTAATTTATACTCTTATTATTATGGGTTAATAACATAAAAGCCACAGTAGTTTGATCAAAATTCTAGTTTAACCACTATATTTATTTTTATTCCATAAAAACCACTCATACTTTCAAAAAAAATTCATGTTGACCAATATTCATTTTAGTTTATAATTTTTAATGATTATTTTATCGAAAGATTATGTGAAAAGTTTCGTATCGACATTTGAAGCAAATATTGGACATTCATTGCAGTGAAAATGATACATAAAGTTGACTACATGTGATTTTGGTCTTCGTAATTGTAGCTCTTCGGCCACGTTGTGATTGCATAGGGTGTCCAAATGAATCCACCAAATTTTGAATGCAAGAGAGGTAAGAGGTGTTCCAAGTTCGCGGCATACAATCATGACTTTTATTTGTTATAGTGGTCACAATGTATTTTTTTTGAAAATTTGAGTGGTTTTTATGAATACTTTTTGAAAGTATGAGTGGTTTTTTTATAACAGAAAAAAATAAAGTGCTTAAACCGTATTTTGGCCAAATTACAGTGATTTTTATGTTATTAGCTAGGGTGAGCAAAAACTGAACCGAATTACCGAAATAACCGCAATTACCGAAACCGATTTACCGAAACCGATATAACAACTGCAACTGCAGTTTTAGAATCTCAAAAACCGAACTTATTCGGTACGGTACGGTTTTAGTGGTCTTTACCGCGCCGAAATTACCGCACCGCACCGCATTATTTTACATGTTAATAATTATTATATATATAATATAAATATAATATATTCTATAATTTGATACAAAGCGGCAAATGTTTGAAGCGTGAAGCGGGATCCAAAAACAAAATAAAGACGAAAAAACTGAAGTTTCTTTGTCAGTTTGCCCTAGTTGCTCGACACTCGAGCGTTTCCTTGTCAAGTTGGCATCGCTTTGACGCTCTCCCCTCTCAGCCTCACTCTGTCTGGTCCATTCAGACCTCCGTCCGGCGTCCACCTCCATCCCCTTGACTCCGACCTTTGCATTGAAACCTGAAGCAGTGTTGTTGCCGCAAGACGCAAGTGTCAAATATTCTCGCCTGAAGTCGCCTTAACCGGTATGTATTTCAGAAAGAAAAATAAACTTTAAGATGAAACACACCAATAGCATTATATGGTGATTACCGAAACCGTACCAAATTACCGCATTACTACATAAATTACCGTATTACCGAACCGCAATAATTACCGCAGTTTGCGGTTTTACAATTTCAATTACCGCACTTCGCGGTAACGATAACGGTATTTTACTAAAACCGCACCGTACCGCATTACGCTCACCCCTATTATTAGCCCTGTTATTATTAACCCTATTTTGATAATTGTTTAGGAAAGGAGTACCCGAAGGAAAAAAAAAACCCAAATCAATTGCCGGCAATGGCCAATCTTGAGGAAGCAAGATCATGAAGAGTACATTAGAAGAGAAGAAACCATCGGTCCTCAAACCGAATCTCGCTATTAGTTGGAAATACACTTTTAGAGCCAGAAAGTCATTTAAAACTGCTCCTCGGCGATTTTGTGTGCGGGTCAGTGCCATTGAAGAAATTTAAAGGTACGAATCCTAGTTCATATATGAAAGTGTACATACATTATCGATTAGTTTTTTAATGTAAGATTATCTATTCTATTGTTCTGATAATATCGCGACTCTAAGGTCAAAGATCCGTGAATCGTCACCACAACAATGGTTGTGGTCGATTTTGGTTCGCCGGAAACCCAATCGACGCTGCTAGGTTCTCATGACCTGTCATAAAATCATGGCAGCCATGGTGATATGTTACCAAAACATGATTCTGATTTGAAAACAGTCCCTTTGATTTCGGTTTAGCGGTAAATATTAACATCGGGTCTAGGGCGAAAACGAGCTTGAGATTGAAGCGTTAATGGAGTTGGGTTGGAATTTGGAAAATAGTTTCGGGTCGGGTCTAAAAATTCTACATAAAAAGGTTTTCGGATTTCTTAGTTTAGCCACTAAACAATTCAAGAGAAGTTTTCAAATTTTCACTTAGGGCACAGAATAGTCAAAAGAATTTCGTATCAGTCCAACTCAGCTGGCAAATTTAGAGATTTGTCGGTTTAGCCCCTCTATCACAGATCCCATTCAAATCAAGTCCTAAGCTAGTACTAACTTTCTGTTTTACACACAAACAACCCCAAGATTAATATAATTATACATAAACCGTCATAAGAAAACTGATTTGAAGGGTAAATGTAACTTTCCCAAACTACCCATCACTTAAATTAAATGATTACATGATTATAATTCACTTTTTTCCAGATGGATCCCCAACAACCATCACATCAATCCACAATGCTGACTAGACCACAAGAAGATTCTGAATTCTGGCCATTATCCGGAAAACCATATTTCTATGTGGTTCTTACAAAAATACACCTTGCAACCAAATTCCAAATGGTAATTTTCTATTAAGCATATTCTACTTATACAATTTAAACCGTCACCTCTAGTTTTATATCATCAAAAAAATAGCAATGTACTTTAGGGGCTGTTTGATACTTATTGCTTAAGTAAGATCTGACTGGGTCAGTGTCTGACCTAGTCAGGCTTATTTTAGGGCTTAGAACCGAGTTAGATGTAAAATTTAAGGTTATTAAACGGTCTGACTCAGACCGAGTCAGCCGTAATCTCTTACTTACTGGACCAGTAAGAGGCAAATCAAACAGCCCTTAATCTATTTGTGAAAGTGCGTTACATTACCATTTTCTTGCATTTAACTCTTTTATCTAAATTAAATGTAGGCGTTCCCACGTAAACTAACTGAAAAGCTACCTGCTGCTAAGGTTTCTGCTAAAATAATATGTCGCGGTAAAGTGTGGGATTTGGTTTACATTGGTGATCAAGGTACAAAAAAGTTTGAAAACGAAACATGGGAAAAATTTGTGAACGATAACAAACTTGCACTTGGAGATGTGTGTGTGTTTGAGTTGATGGAAGGCGGCTTAAATTGTGGTCTTGTTGTGTTCAAAGTTCAGATTCTTAGAGATGATTTTCCATGTGAATTGGTGGAAAAAGCGGACGGGAACAATATGAACAATCCCATAGACATAGATTAGGGTTTCTTGTTTTGGTTTTGAATTTTGAATGATCATGTTTGTTGATATGTTATTTTGTTGGTGAAATTACATTCGCCATATATTTTACTGTATTTGCGATATGCTTGCTTAAAATTGAAGGATGTTTTATGAGTAAATTAAAATGATTAGGATAATTGAAAATATGAAGTGGATGACTGATATATATCTAAAGTTTTACAAAAACTAAAAACAAAAGTATACAAAAGATGTAAAGAGACGTATTGCAGAAGAATAGAATATAAGGGCCAAAATGACAATTTTACGGTGTCGTTTCGTTCCTTTGAATATGTACAAACGGTGGCACTAGACTCCATAGGATTCCAATATCTACAAAGCACGAAACTATTTAAATATAAAAGCGGCAGCATATGTAGGGGCTGTAAACGAACCGAACGTTCAGCGAATCGTTCGTGAATTATTCGGCGAGAAATTTGTTTATATTCCTTTACTTAATAAATGAACGAACATTAACACAAATTCTCGTTCATTTAGTTAAACGAATGAACATGAACAATGACATCGTTTGTTCAACTATGTTTGTGAACGTTAGTTTATGTTTGTTCATTTAAGTTTCTTTTATGTTAATATATGTTCAATTATGTTAGATTATATTACAATATTATATGTTCGTTTATATTTATATATGTTAAATTGTGTTTGTTTATCTCTTATCATTTATGTTTACGAACATAAACGAACGAATATGAACCAAAAAAAATTGTTCGTTTATCCGTTCGTTTGTTCGGCTAACTTATCGAACAAACATGAACAGAACCGTATTTGCGTTCGTTCGGTTTGTTTACAGCACAGGCAATTACTCAACTCAATGAACTATCACAATGAGGTTAGGGAAGTTATTGAATAGATTCCATCACACACGTGTGTTTACAAAATTTGATAGTATTTATTGCTGATTCCATTACACCTGACGCAAGGTGTGCACCCAAACCAACACTTGTCTCTCTTCATTCCTCGTATTTACCTATAAAACCAAATACCATTTTCGCGTCATCTTTCGGGTGTCAAATTCCAGCCTTTTGCTAGATCTTGTTTTTTAATATATTTAAAGACTTCGCCGTTCAGAAAATAAAAATAAAAGTCCTTGTAACCATTGTTTCCCTTTCAAGAACATTCAACAATGAAGCATACAACGAGTTCATTGCTTTTCATGTATACAGAGTTCTTCGTCGTTCTCATTTTATTTTCCACTACACTACTCATTGCCTCTCAAACCATTGTCGAAACCTTACCTGGATTCTCTGGTCGTCTCCCTTTCAAACTAGAAACTGGGTCTCTCTCTCTCTCTAAATTGTGGTTGTGGTTGTGGAAATTGGAACAGGTATATCGGAGTCGGAGAAGATGAAGCTGTTCAGTTATTTTATTGTTTTGTTGAGTCGGAAGGAAAGCCGGAGGTGGATGCGGTCGTTGTTTGGTTGGCCGGAGGGCCTGGTTGTGCCTCTCTCCGTGCCTTCTTTTTCCAAATAGGTAATGTATTGATCAATACTCAAGGTTAAAGAAGTACTTTATTATATTATTTTTAATTCAACAATGAATAAACAAATACACAAATCACATGTTTGAAATAAGAGTAATCACTGAAATGACGAGATAGGTGAATTTAAAACATAAAGATTGCCGTATATTTTGGGGAATGGATTTTACTAAATATTTTTTTTTATAAAAATGGTTACACTAAAACAATTTTTAAAAGAAAAAATCCATGGTTACTTTTTGGGAAATAGCATCGTCATTTTGCGAAAAATGTTCTCTCCAGATATTCTTTATAGATAAAACGATTTCAGGAAATCAAATATTTTATAAAATAAGAGGTTATTATGTGATAAATGTTCACAGGTTTGTCAGTGGTCATTCAATAAGACTTCCTTTTTTTAAAATTTGTCATTAGAAAATTTTAAATAGAAAATGTAATGGATTGAGCAAGTTATGAGATAAATCAGTATATTTCATAGTCTTTTTTGTGACCAAAAACAATGAAATACATCATTAAAATTAAATATGTTTTTTTAATAAACGAGTAAACTGTAAATTTAGTCATTATGGTCCGCGATAAGCTCTGGATAACATCTACAAAGTTTTTAACTTGCCTTATTGGTCTTAACATGAAATTTTTTGAGAGTTTGGTCTCTCACATACTTAAAAATTGAAATAACTATTATACCTTTTTATTTTGTTTTTCCATTTTTTTGAATTATTAAAAAACAAGATATGTATCCTCCATTTGCCCAACCGTGAGTTTTAAGACCAAGAACTGAGAACTAGTACCTCTGATCGACTGAAGTGTAACACTCGGTTTCTCATATAAAGTACACCCAAAATTTTTCAAACAATAACACATCAAAATGAGTATACTTGTACTCAAACCAAGTAAACAAGATGTTATCAATATATTTAACTACACAAAAGGTCCTTATAAAACAGACCAGGCATTACAAATAAATTCTACACAACTAAAGGACAGGCTCTAAGTTTCTAAGTTGTCCATCTCTCTTTATCATATGTCTTCCCCTATCACTGCTATAGATACCTGCAAAACAACATAAAACTCAAGTGTAAACTTATAAAAAGCTTAGTGAGTAATCTCAAATATACTCTACATATGTCTCTCAATGTATATCCTCATCCTCATCTCTTGCTATTCTCATTAGCAAGTAAACATCTCCTCTTTATATTTGAAACCCGCAATCACATTAGCTTACAATGCCAACTAACTATTAGCATACATCAAGTCATCAATAGGTACCACAATCGGTACTCGTAAACTCGATCACATTCTCGCATGCACTCATTTAACAATCAACTATACTCAATCGTAGCAATTCTCATGGATGTAACTATTAGACTCAAAGAGTCTTTAACTCAACCACTCTAGCATATACTCTACTCATATACTCAATATAGATTACAACTCATCTCTTGTTATCCATAGATAACAGAACCACTCCAACTCTAAGTTATCACAGTATCAACATAATACACACACACACACACACACACACACACATATATATATATATATATATATATATATATATATATATTACATACAGCAAGATGTAACTCTTACTCAAGTACTTGAAAGTACTCACATGATATCGGCTTAGTATGTCAAACCCCCAATTTACGCGTATCAGGCCCCTGTTCGCTAGACTTGGTTGTATCACCATAGTCTAAATCAATTCTCCAATATCCACAATCATCTCCACAACATCTATCTCAAAGATGTAGAAATTGATCGGTCGGATTTTTTCGATATTAAGGTAAGCCGCAACACTATTCACACACACCACGCCTCGGAGCTCTGATCATAAAAAATTTCTCGTGTTTTTTCTTGCTCATTTCATTCCTACTATCAAGGTACGTCATTCTAACTAGTTTTTACGTGTTTAAACTAGTGATTAGGCTGTTGATTTTGGTGATTTCTCCAAAAACTCAAAAATTTAGAAATCGCCAATGCTGACTCGTAGAGTGTTTATTTTGCCAAATAATGACCCTAGATGAGTTACTCGGCACTTAGGCTACCTTGTAGTGTATTTGGATTGAGTTTAAACAGGTTAAATCGAGATTTTGGCTTTGGATTTTGAAACAGTCGCTCGCCGCGCTGCGCCCTGGTTCTTGGGCCGCGCCACGGTGCGGTGGGGAAGAAAAGGACTTAATTTGAAAAAAAATTCGTTTATGCAGATGTCATTCAGAATAGATCACCAGTTCCTCCAGTTTCCTGAGGGACCAGTCAGCTCCGTGGAGTATAGTGCGAGGAGGGATGCCCTCATCGGTCGCCGGGTTCTCGAGGCGACAATCATCGATCGGGACATTCTACTAGACGCAGGACTTTGGGGAGAGTTGGAGCCATTCCTTCACCGCACATGGACCCACGGGGATGCTTCATTCAAGTGCCGGGGCTGGGACAGGCTCATGGCCAACGAGGAGGACACAGTATACACCGAGCTTCTCTTGGAGTTCTTATCCATAGTCCAGTTTGCACCGGGCTCGACAGATCCGCGTGCCAGGTTGATACGGTTTCGATTGGGGGTGTGCATAGGGAGTGCAACCTCCGGTAGTTCGGGAGGCGTACCGGCATATACACGGAGGCGGATCTACAGCACCGCCACTTCACGCAGTTCCTCACGGCGTGCATTCAGGGGCAACCCGAGAGGGCTACCAACATAGAGGTTTGGACACCATTGTCCAATGTATTCTACGAGGCGGGGACATCCAGAGAGAGTCATCTTCGCGACCCACTTCACCGACTCATGCACCGCATCGTCTCCACATCCATCATGCAACGGGAGGGGGCGAGAAGGTGTCCGGCGAGGACATGACTTATCTATGGGTCCTCCTTGACCCCTCCAGGTTCCTTCACCTCCCGTTCGCCCTAGTCGTCGCACTGTCCACCCGTGCGACTGGTGCATCCGCCAGCAGTCCCCTGGGCCGTGGGTATTTTATCACCCGCTTAGCCCGCTCGTACCGGATCCTTACTGCTCCGGTTGTGGCATCCTTGACCACCCTACCTCCAGTTCGCACCACAGCGCGAGCCCTGGAGAAAATGGGGCTGATTGAGCAGCAGCGTCCAAGCCAGTTTGTGAGGGTGGCGACCGAGGCCGCCCAGGACCCCCTTCCAGCATATGCCCAGCCGGGTAGGAGACGCAGGAGGCAGGCAGCTCCAGCAGATCCAGCGCCACCACAGCCACAACAGGAGGAGGTGACAGAGATGAGGCGACTGCAGGATCGAGTCGCCAGGATGGAGGACCAGCTGGAGTGGATCGAGGAGGTACTTTTGGAGTTAGCCACACAGCAGGGACAGCGCCCCCGACCCTTCCCAGCCCGAGCACATGATCATGAGGCTGGTTCTTCCAGGCCACCAGGTGGCGATTGATGTTTTTTTTTTTTTGGATATATGTACTGTACCTATAACACTACTATCTTTTGTTTGTTTATATTTTATTTGTTTATATTCTGTTTGCATTTGATATTTTGTTGAGTCATGCATGTTATACCAAAATTGGGAGGAGTTGTTTCAAACAAGTGTGGGGTCACCGTGCCCCCTCCACTTGTTTTGACCACCGGCGTGTTCACTGTTGCGCTACAACTCCAGAATGCAAAATCGAGGACCTTTTTGTTCGTATTATGTACCTGTGATACCGAGTACCAACCAAGCGATCTACCGTCCAAAGGGGTAACTCTTTCTCCGTTGTTCTAAATAATTTTTGTACAACGGGGACGTTGTACGATTTTAAGTGTGGGTGTGGACGGTCGAAAGAGTTTTTTGAAATTTTTGCAGAAATGACCGATTTTTAAAATTTTTAGCAACTTTTTCAAAATTTTTATTAGATTATAATTTTGAAATGAATAGTTTGTGATTGTTTATAGCATTAGTATTTTTCGAGAGATACTATTTAGTTGTGATCATGCTATTAGTTGAGTCAAACAAGTTGAGTTTTAGGAGTTAGAAGATTGGACTGTTTTAAGATTGGGATTTAGGAAGGAATTATCAATCAGTGACATTTGTTGTTCGAGCCGGTAGGTCCGAAAAGGGTGGCCTCGAAGAGGCATTTATGCACCTTACCACCTAAGATCGTCTGGTCTGGGATGGCATTTTCGAAAGCTCGCTACACGGACAACATCGAAAGTCATGGACAATTCTTTTATGGCCTTTAGAATCTGAATGAGTACGTACACTTCATTGTGGACAGAAAATTTGTAATCAAGGGTTCTCGAGAAAGCCATGAATTCCAAAGAACATTCCGATTATGTTTTCACGAACTATTCCACTCTAACTCATAGGGCAATAAACTTTGAAACTGAACACAGTCAATATTTGTTTGAATCTTAGTTAAAATCTATTAAAAACTCTCTTGCTTGGGGACAAGCAAGGCACAAGTGTGGGGTGTTTGACAACGCCTAGTAATATCACATATTTTAGTCGTTGTTGAGCCATATTCTTAGTGAAATTATATCACATATCTACTGGTATTACTCACTTTTCGTGTCAGCACTTGTTTGGAAAGAAATAATGAAAACAGGGACTAAAAGCGTACAATTTGGAAGAAGTTTGAAGATCAAGGCAAAATCAGGAAAATACGTACGCGCGCCGCGGAAATCCTCAATGCGCGACGCGGACATAAGGCGGTGGAACATATTCAAATGCCGAAGAAACGGGGATAAACCCCTACGCGCGACGCGGAAACCATAAAAGCGCGGCGCGGCTGCGGGAATTTTGCAACTATAAATAGAGGCTTTTTCAGCCGAAAACCCTAGCAAAGACCTGGTGTAAAATCGACCTTCAAGGCTCTTTGACTCCGAGATTTAGCTTCAGCAACTATCTTTTTGGTATTTTCAGGTTTTATGTTTAATTCTCTTTAGGTTAGTAGTTAGTATTAGTGGCTAGTATCTTTGGGAGTGACAACCATTGATATTGACTTGTTAGTTACTGTTTTCCAGTAGTAGGTTACTGTTTTGGACCTGTGGAATTCGTTTTGGTTTATAATAATCATTTGGTTACAAGTACTTATTGGTTTTCGGTATTTATGCTTGTGATTGGTTTTGGATTATGCATGTTTGGATTGTGCATGTTTGGATTGTGTTTGGATGTGTGTATAACCTTGTTTGGACTGATTTCCCTTGCTGATTTCAGTGATCAACCAGGGTTAGTTTGTTGGTTTGGACTTAGCCAGTGACTGTTCATTTGGACTTTAGTTATTGGTTTAGTTTATGTTTGGTTTATGTTTGGTTGCCTTTGCTTGCTTCTAAATTAGAGATGTACTTCTGATTTCAGTAAGTGACTAGGTTTGGTTGATAGTTTAGTTTAGTCTATGCTTCTTTGGAATTGTTTTAGTTTATGATTTTTGGATTAGTTGTCAAAAGTTAGGAACTAGGTCCTCTGACTATAGCGTGACACTATAGTTTGTAATCTGTCACCTGTCTTGACCACGTAACTCCTGT
This sequence comes from Cichorium intybus, assembly GCA_023525715.1. Taxonomy (NCBI): domain Eukaryota; kingdom Viridiplantae; phylum Streptophyta; class Magnoliopsida; order Asterales; family Asteraceae; genus Cichorium; species Cichorium intybus. Next base: position 38,035,055 of record CM042017.1, on the reverse strand, counting down.
GGATTGACCCTGACTTCCACTGTGCTAAATGAGAGTAAGGTTTTCTTATTTTTGACCGCATGACGACCGCTGCGATGTCAATAATAGCATTAGAGGCAGCAAAGTTACAATATAAGTTATAAACTTGAAACAAAACCAAAAATGTACAAGTGAGATCATCGAATTTTGAAGTTGATTTTTATCTATGTCAAATCCAGCAAAAACGATGTCACAAAATGATAAAGTGATTATTATGTCCATCCAATAGTATGTTTAGTCTTTGTTTCCAATAAGATTATATAGAGGATTTGTTTTCATGTCAAGCAATTTGAAAGAGGAAGATATTTTTAAAATAAAAAATCTAAACGTTTACAAGATACAAATATCAATAATGTACATTAACCATACATTATATATCTAGTTATACATTAATTTAATTTTATAAAAATATAATTGCTACTATATACTAGGAGTCGTTTTAAAAAACTGAAAATAATCAAACACATGAACTTGTACAACTCTTTTAGATAACGAATAACGATTATATCAAACTATTACAAACAAAATATTCACTACAATCACTCTCACGCTCAAAATACAAAAAGACCTCATGACAACACTCAAAATTTGAAAATATTTCTGAATAAATTGCAAATGAACTGAAAAATACACATTAAAATAAGGACTTCATATTTTATTGCTAGTCGAAATTTAATATTCTGTTTGTAGAGAATTTGACTTGAGAAAACTTTTCAAGAATAATCAAAATTTAGTATTCTGTTTGTAGGGAACGGGTCGGGTACAAGGATCTACGCTTTCTTCAAGGTTGAAGAAAGGTGAGCCCATTCTAACACTTCGTACAAATGACACTTTAAGTCCCCCACCTTTACATCGTTACACATAACCATGCTAAATTAAACATTTATAATAATAATAATAATAAATACTCATTTCAAGTTTAGATTTTCAAGATTAAATAACGTTTAATCTTTTAACAACGTTGTCCATATAACAATGTCCAAATCAAGAATTAAAGCTAGTTAGTTCAATCAGTTATTTTAATAAGGCCCGTAGGGCTGTAAACGAACCGAACGAACACAAACAATGGCTTGTTCATGTTCGTTCAATTAAGTTAGCCGAACAAACGAACGAACACGAACCGTTAAACGAACGAGTTTTCTTGTTCATGTTCGTTTGTTTAACAATTATTTTGTTCATATTTGTTCGTTTATGTTCGTGAACATGCTAAACAAACAAACATAAACAAACACAATTAAACATATATGAATATAAACAAAGATATAATATTGTAATGTAATCAAACACAATTAAATATATATGAACATAAAATGAACTTAAATGAACAAACATAAACGAACGCTCACGAACATAATTGAACGACGAGGCAATTATTCATGTTCGTTCGTTTAACTAAATGAACAAGAAAATTGTGTTCATGTTCTGTAAGAACCCGCGAAAAAGTTGTAAAAGGGTAAAACGGTCTTTTGACACGTTATAAGACTATTATGTAAAATAATATGTATTTGTGAAATAATAATACAAGAAATAAGAGATTATGTGAAATTTGGAGTTTTACCGCGTGAATAGTGAAATTTGACCAAAAAGGACAAAATGGTCATTTGACATGAAAATGACCAAATTGTCAAGAAAATGTCAAGTTAGAAGTTAATGGAACCTTGGTTGCAAAGTTATGAGTCTTAGGACCATTTTTGTAGAAAAGCTAGAAACCAAGGGACTAAAGTGCAATTAACTTATAAAAATTTAAATATAAAATAAGAGAGTTATTACTCTCTATGTCCAGAAACCAATGGAAGAATCCAGAGAGAACTAGAGAGAGCGAGAGAGAGCATGGGAGAAGAAGAATTTCTGGAAGTTCTAGCAAGGAATTGAGGTTGGAATTGGTGATTCCAAGCCTTAAAAGGTAAGATTTTCTTTGTTCTAACCTAAGTTTTGGGTGTACTCTTGATTTGGTTCTTGGGTTGAATTGAAACTGAAATTTCAGTTGTGAATCATGTGATTTAAGTGGCTAACACTTTCAATAAGTCATTAGTTAAGAATATAACTCAAGAACATGGAAGTAGATTGCTATTCTTGAAAATTTGTAATTTGATCAAGAACTTTAATTCCTGCATTTGATTGATTAAATTGATTTTAATGGAATAAAACCTTGTATTAATGGAGGGTTTTAGTCAAAGAACAAACCACATATGATTAAGACCTGGATTAAGGACTTAAAATGTCAAAACTGCATGCTACAGTGCCAAATCGCGACTGATCTGGAATCTGCCCAGGCGCTAGGCGCAGTGCGCCCAGGTTCCAGGCGCAGTGCGCCCTCCAGACAGGGACTTCAAAAGTTAGAAACCATAGCTAGGCATGTCCGTTTGGTCTGAAATTTTTACCATAGCCTTAGAATGGTATGAAAACATATAGGAAATTTTCAAATTCGTAATCCGACCTTGCGGAAAAATCACTGTAGCGGCAGTGGCCAAACTTCAAGTTTATGTTAAAACTTGATTTTTGGAATTTGAGCTAGACTTGTCCAATGAACTCCAAACTTGAAACACAAGTCTAATATGGCCTAAGATTTCATGGAAAAGTGTCGGAACTGAAATACGACCCCTCGGGGGTACTGTAGCAAAATACGAGTATTTCGGAGAAAATTATAAAATGAGTCTATTAATGGTTATACATTTATTATGACCTGAAGTTGTATTATATGAGACCTTAGAACTATAGAGTCAGTCGTAGTATGCATTTATTAAATATATATATATATATATATATATATATATATATATATATATATATATATATATATATATATATATATATATATATATATATATATATATATATATATATATGTGATATATGTATAGGAGGTGCTTCAAATACTAGAGAGCACGGAAAGGGAGAAGGCATATAAGAAGCATAGTGGTTTATAGCTAAACCAAGGTGAGTTTTATGATGATTTCTCTAGTACATAGCAAAATGATATTTTCAGAAAAATAATATTTCCAAATGTTTGCAAATACTAAAGTTTGGAAATTGGTTTTAAAGTAGCTCTATACAAGGGCTAAGTGTTTCAAGCAGATTTTTAAGAAGTATAGTTTGCAAAGTATTTTGAAAGAAGTTCCTTATGTGAACTAAGATGTCAAAATCAGTTTTGAAAGTATTTTCAGTAAAGAGTTATAAAGTGTATGAGTATGAGTTATTTATAAATTGTGTCCCATTTAGACCAATTTGAGATGTAATAAGATAAGAATTAAAGAAAGAAAGAAGTAAGAGCTAGTTGTCCGGACTAGGATCACCCACATAATCGGGAGATCAGAAGACACTACTGGGATGGTACCTCCTGTCGCGAAGTAGTTGTCTAGCTTAGTATACCCTTGTGCTTGAATCCGTTCCAAGTCACAACGGGGAGACAGAATGAGCATAACCTAGCGGGCGGATCTGTTCTGTCCCGCGAGGGGAGCTAGTAGAATGAATTAAAGTAAACTAATTCATGAGTTTCAGTTGGTCATAAGTACATGAGAAAGAAAGCAGTTTTAAAGAAAGAAAGCAGTTTTAAAGAATAAAATAGTTTTAAAGTAAGAAGCAGTTTTTGAGAAAAAAAAAGTGTTTTTGAGTTTTGAAAAGAGAAAAGTAAAGAGATTTGAGATTTGTTATGAAAATGAGCTTTTAGTAGTTTACTTATTATTAGTTCAAGTTTTAGACATAAAAGTTTTGGGTCTAAACCCATATTACTCACGAGGCTTTATGTCTCACGTATATTGTTTTTAAATGCTATGTACTTAGGTGAAAGGAGCAGAAGTTGAAGTGGGACCAGTGTGTATACAGTAAGTTTAAATTATGGTTTTCTGTATTGAGTCTGTAATACCCTTTCAGAATAAAGTTTGTAAAAAAAAAAAAATTAAGTGACTATTTCTTAGTCACGTTTTGTAATATAAACTGTATTTGAATACGGTTTGAGAAAGGGGTGTTACATGTTCGTTCATTTATTAAATAAACGAACATAAACGAACTTCCCGCCGAACATTTCTCACGAACGATTCGTCGAACGTTTGGTTCGTTTACAGCCCTAAAGGCCCGTGATAAATATTGTATGAATTTTATGTTTTTTAGGTCCGATGCAAATATAATAAATATATGGATGATGTCCCAGCTTTACAATTAGATCCGAATTCTTGGACAAATGTACGTATATATAATTGTGTGCCAATTTCTAGTGTGTTTCTTTTGTTGAAATACTTTATTAAGTTCTTAATTAGGGACAATTTCGTTTATATCATTACAAAGCTTCTTAATTACGCGTATATCATTATAAACTTTCAAATTACGTATATATCCTTATAAACCCTTAATACTCACTTATATATCCAAAATTAGATTTTAATATTAATTAAATATTTTAAAAATTAAAAACCTTTTCCTTTGAATCGAGAGAAGATCCCTCAAGGCCACCATTTTTATCTTCATCCATCACAACTCCATCTTCACCAGAGCTTTTTTTAAGAGACAATATAAGATTGTTATCTTTCAAAACCCTAATATTCCCTTTGTTTCTTCTCCATGGTGGTGCTCTTACATAAACAATTAAAAGTTTATCAATAAACATTGATAGTATAATAATTTTATGAAAAAACGCCATTATAGTTTTTTTTATTTACCTTAGAAGCTAACATTCAAGATAAATGTGAGACACCTATTGCCTAGAAAAAAAGCCTGCAATATCAGGGGCTAATTTGTGTATTTAATTAGTAATTAGAACCCGATGATAATGAGTAATATGTCATTTATAAAAACATCTTGAGCTATGAAGAATGAATGATAATCGCATTCTCCTGAGTATATCCGATTGGTTTGTGTATATCTGATTGATTTTATTTTGAGAATCAATTTAAATTCAGTTTTTAATTTTTAAAATGTTTAATTAATATTAAAATCTAATTTTGGGTAAATAAGTGAGTTTTAAGAGTTTATAATGATATATACGTAATTTAAAAGTTTACAAGGATATATGCGTAATTAAGAAGCTTTGCAAGGATATAAACGAAATTGTCCCTTTTAATTAATATGTTGATCATATTCAAGAAAATCTCTTATATATGGTGTTTCAAAGGTGGCAAATGTAATATATTTGGATGCACCCACACTGACCGGATATTCATATAGGAAAACTCCTCAAGCTATTCGTTCTAGCGATACATCATCATCAACACAAACTGCTGAATTTCTTAGGAAGGTCATTAAATTTTTAAGAAGTTCAAATATATTTTTATTAAAGGAAGATCTTATTGATGGTTGTTTTCTATATATGTAGTTTGTTAGGAATCATCCAAAGTTTCTAAAAAAACCCTATGTATGTCACTGGAATTTCATATTCAGGAATCGTTATTCCGATCATTACTGAAGAATTATACAAAGGTATGATATTAAATTTGTTAGTTCTTCATTTTGTATAATACTAATTATTTATCAAGTTCATGAGCCATACATATATTTTAAGAAGGAAAATTAAATTAATAGAAATTCAAATTTTTGATTTTCTTTGTTTTAAAGGCAATGACGAAGGATTAGAGCCGATTCTAAACATTAAAGTAAGTATATTGCATGCAATACATAATTTATCCAAATAAGTTTCTTGTATTCTACATGTAAAAATCCATAAGCATGAAACGTGTCCGTTATAGGGATACATGGCAGGAAACCCATTGACAGATAAAAGGCTAGATATAAACTCTAGGTTCGAATATGCTTATCCTTTGGCACTAATATCCAAAGATTTATACGAGTTAACATATAGTATCCATTATTTTTATCATGGTTCCATGTGTTTTCTTCCCAAAATGCATGGAGCGGCTAAAAAATGCTATTCATCTTGTGCATTTTTATAGTCAACAAGAAAGGCTTGCAAAGGAGAGTATGCAGATGCCGTATCTAACAATTTGCCATGCATGTCACGTATTTATGAGGTCAACAAAGTAAGCATAATTCATACCTACTAAATTCATCTTCGTTATTTTGTTTTATGTTATAGCCACACTAGCTAATACTTAGTATTCTTTAATGTCACCATGTTATGGGAATTTACACTCAACAAATTTTGGAACCTGATTGCGATCCGGCAACCAATTTGCTTACAATCGTTAATCCAATAGGAAGTGGAAACCGGAGAGCTCTACGAGCCAATCCAATTAATGATACCATTTTTCTTGTACATATCTCCCTCGCTGCTCACCATTGTGACCGGGTTTTTGCTAATTTCCGACTCGGATTGAACCGACCGGTTTTCTCAAAAAACCGGTTGGACCGGTGACCCGAAACCGGGTTGATCCGGCGGTTGGAACAAAAAATAAGAATTTGACTTTAAAAACTTGGTTAAAGAATTCAAGCCTCAAATATTTAAGATTAGTTCATCATTAATTAGTTTATCAAATTTAGTAAATTTTTCTTATAGAAACTTGACAAAATATATTTTTTGGTATCAAAAAGATGAAATTACATTGTTTATGTTTTATAAATGTATAATTATGCTGGAAAAATATAATATATATGGGAATTGCAAAAACTGGGTTGACCAGCGGTTGAACCAGTTGGACCGGTTGACCCGTGACCCGGTCAACTAAAAATATTGTTCTTAGTTCCATGAATATTTAATTTAAATAAAATCTTTTTTCTATGCGTTATGTCATTTTGACAGATAAACTTCCCATTTTGACAATTTCCAACTCTCATCAACTTCTCAAATATTGGCCCTTTAACCAACCAATTCATATGAATTGCTTAAAACACATATATTTAACATATAACAAGTTGCTTAAATATCATAATATCAAGTCAAGATCAAATTCATGACAAATGACCAATTTATCCTTTTGTTCTACATTAACATTGATTTTATCATCCAGTTTTAAATTCTTCCTGTTCAAAATTACATAAAAATTTTAGTTATCACAAAGATTATTGATGTGCAATGACGCTCGTAGTTCAACAACTTAGATAACAAAGTTTGACCAAAAAGTCAAATTGCTCAAAAAGACAACGGGTTAAAGTAAAAGGTCAAGATTAACAGTCAAAGTCAATGATTAGTGTCGCTATCACCTCTGATAGCGTCGTTAAGCCTAGATCTGGAAACATGTTTTCACCCTAGTTAGCATCGCTGACTCCCCATGTTAGCGGCGCTAACCACGAACTCCTCAACTTCCTTGTTAAGCTCTTAATCCATTAAGACACTTATCATAAACTTCCAGAATACGTCCATTTGTTTTGAAATCTTATAAAAATGAAGACTTTCTTTACATGCATTTCCATTGCATGTCAAATCCTAAACCTAGGTCAAAAGGGGCTTGAATATTCACCTAATGCTTACAAAACTTAGAACCACTACATCTTTCTGATCTAGGGGATTAAGATGAACAAATACAAGGGACTATGATGCTTGGAGTTTCCCCAACTCCAAGATTACCTCTTCAAGGACCAAAAACACCAATAACCTCACATAAACTAGAAGAGGAATCCATTAAATGAACAAATCAGAGGATAAAGACCTATAGAGGTCCAGAACAACAACTCCAACAAGTTCAAAGGCTGAGGATTCTTCTCTTGCTTCTCTTCTTGAAACGTTCTTCTTCAAGAAATCCTTTCTAAAGATCTATTAATCCAAAAACAGGGGACTATGATGCTTGGAGTTTCCCCAACTCCAATATCAACTCTTCAAGGACCAAAAACACCAATAATCTCACATAAACTAGAAGATGAATCCATTAAATGAATAAATCAGAGGATAGAGACTTACAGAGGTCCAGAACAACAACTCCAACAAGTTCAAAGGCTAAGGATTCTTCTCTTGCTTCTCTTCTTGAAACGTTCTTCTTCAAGAAATCCTTCTAGAGATCTATTAATCCAAAAACCACCACAATAGGTCTAAGGTTCGTGCATAGGGGATAAGGGGGAATGGAGGCAGAAGAAATGACGTTTCTAGGGTTTAGGGAACATAAATAGGACCTGAGATTCTAGAGTTTTGTAATAACGACGCTTAACAGTGCTATCTATAGCACTTACTGATGTTAAGTGCAGCCAACTCACGTACCCACTTAATTCTCATTAACGACGCTAATGTCAAGCTTCCTTACTTACTTTTTCCTTAAGTTCAAATTGGTTTTTTCAGGACCGGATCTTACAATGTTATGTTTATTATGCTATTTGGGTGTTAGGATAATGTTGTTGTATGGATTAACAATTAAGTCTTTTGACTAGTTTTAGGTGTTATGGTTGAAAATATATCTAATTTTGGTGGTTTTAGTGGTTCACAACTGTATAGATTAAGATCACTTTCACTCCAAGTTACATTTGGTTTGTGTTACAAGTATTAGTGATTTGGTTTTTATGTTATCATGTTCACAAATTAGTGAAACCTTTTCGATCAAAATATTGTTTAAGTTATGATGCCATTTTGTTATTTTTTCAACCTACAATAAATGGTCAGTAAGAACAAACAAGTATTCATACAATTCCATCTTTATAAGCAAACAACCATTCATACAATTCCATCCTTATAAGCAAACAATCATTCATACAATTCCATTGTTATAAGCTCTGCTAATGAAATACTTATTAACAACCATATTATCTGTCATAAAAACCCATCAAACTTTATACCAATCCAAGTAAGTAATATTTTGCAACCATTTCATTAATTAACAACCAACATAACTATCAGCAAATCTAGTTTAGGTAATTTTGTTCCTAAACCAACCCTGTTGTAACTATTTTAACTGAAAACTCCATTTTTCTGAAGAAGTGGTTCTAAATACCAAAAGCATTCAATTTATTGATAGATAAACAAATTACACCAATGTGAAATTACATAGGAGTGGTTCTTAATTTCAAAAGCATTCACTACCCGATACAACCTACTAACAAAAAGGGAACCATACACTATTAATAAGTAAAGACGACATTGATGATGAAAAACCCCATGAGTGATAGAACATGCATTTGGATTTCTCTGTTGCATCCAGATCGTCTTCAAGCTTCCGAACCACCTCCAGAAGGTTTTTCTTGTCCTGGAGCAAACCTAGGATTATTATCATCATCGACCTACTGTATAGGAGTGGATCACGCCACTCGATAAATCTACAGCGAGAGCAAGACCAAAACTGTCTTCCTAGGTTTCGGTTGGTCCAAGATGTGGAGATCACAGCTTGGTTACCACAATTACATATAATCATTGCTTCAATCCTTGTGAGGTATGCGTATTTTCCAGTAACAAAGTGAGGAGATATGAGAATTAATGAAGAAGACGATTGATTTTTAAATCCTCATTAAAAATTGGGGGTCTTGCCTTTATAAATGACCAAAAAGCCCTCACGTGAGGGTCACGTGATATGTATTAACTATTAACGGAGCAAAACAGATGGTAACCTTAAGAATGACCAACAATGCAATAAAATATCAATCACAGTGACTGTTTCGTAAAAATTCAAAACTTGAACTAAAACTATAAAAACATATAAATCACAGGGGCCAAACCTGTAATTTAATATATATATATATATATATATATATATATATATATATATATATATATATATATATATATATATATATATATATATATATACTAGCTGCGTACCCGCGCAATGCGGCGGCGGAGAATAGTTTTTTTTTGGCGATTAATTACTATCGGTGGCAAACATACATTAGTTTCATTTCGACGAATAATTTTCGGTAGACAAATATAAGTACGTTTTTTTTTCTAGCGCCGAAACGTATCTGTTATGTTGTAAACCGGAACCGTTTCAGTGATTAAGTTGTTACTGTATTAGGTTAAAAAACATGTTAGAAATTTTTGGTTAGAAATAAGGATACATTGTAGTAGTCTACTCATACAAATTAGTGGATTTATAAACACGAATAGAAGTTTTAAAATTACAAATTTCTCGATTTATAAATTGGAATCGCAGCTGCTTGTATCTATATTTAATATTTGATGAATATTATAAACTGTTGAAATTAGTTTTACATGTTCTATAATTAATATTTGACGTTTTTTACAACACTTTGTACTTGTTTCTAGCTAATTTTGTTATTGAAAGTAACAATTTTTATTTCAGCCGTATTTTTTTGTTTTATTCATTTTCTATTTATATCAATGTAGAATCATTTAAATAAATAATGCAAATGCATTACCTTTTCTTTTGAACGCCGCAAATGCATTTCCAGAAATTAATAAAACGAAAAGCATGGCACATAAGTCATTTAAATATATTGGTATTCCACAATATACATATTCGGATATTCCACTTAAACATTATAAACCTAACCCTAATACAACTCCTTTCTCTAACCAATAGCCGCCTCCAACATCGCCCAACTCTTCTGCAAAGCTCCGGCTCCTCCCTTCTAGCCCAACCGCCGGCTCCTCTTCCTATTCGTCTCCACCAAATTTCAAGCCTCTGATCTTCTTCCTAGCCGTTCACGCCTCCGATCTCCTTCACCGACAGACACATCCCACCTCCGATCTGGTTAAACCTTCACCGACCAGACCAGACCATCTGCTCCTCTTCCTATATATGAATTTCCTCGGCCTCCAGATTAGTCAACCCTTCGAGATCTCCTGCTATGTCATACCACCGACCACCACTTTCGGTAATCACCATTGCAACGCCTCTATCACAATGACTCTCAATAGTCGCATCCGGTAACCCATTAGCCACCAACTCTTCTGTCTCCGCCTCTATCGCCATCGGCTGCCAAATCTAACGCCTTTATCGCGTCGACTAAATATTCGCATCCGATGGGTGTTCTCAGCAAATCAGATCTGAAAGAAAATTGAAACAACTATACTCAACAATCGTTTCTTGTTATTTACCTATTTATTTATTCATCCGACTGTGAGCTCCGATCCAGCAAAGTTGCACATCTCCTCCACTGTCTCCCGATCCGATTCAGTCGACTGTGAGTTCCATACTCGACTCAGACCTCCGATCCAGCAAAGTTGCACTCAAATCCCTCACCTCCAACCACAAATCGGTTTATGTTTCATTTTCATTTTTGTTTACAGATTTTGGATCTGATTATTAGGTATAAATAAACTTTGTTTTCTGATTATTTAGTGTGTTTTATGATTAGTGATTATTAGATTTTGGATCGGTTTCTGTTTCATACTCGACTGTTTTCAGATTTTGGATCTAATTTTCGTTATTGTTCAAATTTACGATATGATTAGTGTTCTGTGTTTACTTTTAATTTTGGATGTGTGTTATTTATTCAGGTTTGCGATATGATTAATAGGTACAAATATATTTTTGTTTTCTGATTATTTGGATCTTGTATAAGTTCCAGTTTTGAATCTGATTATTATATAAAATTAAGAAAGTTTTGGATCTGATTATTTGGTTATTGTCAATTCTGTATCTTTTTGCATAGATAATCATGTATATTGGCACAAAGATGCATCAAAATGCCAGAAAGATGGATCAAATTATCTAGCTGAATGTTTGCACATGAAAGTTTCATGAGATCTTGGGCAGCATTGGCGAATGGTGACAGGTATAATCCTGATACATTGTTACATATCGTATAAGAATCAACAGTTTCAAAATGTTAGTGTTTTTATTCTCTTCAGTTAACTACAATGGGTTTTAAATGAATTAGCTTTTATCCAAAAGACCATTACAACACTTGTTCTATAGAGTTTTTAAATACAAATTTACTGGTTTAAAAATACTAAGCTACACTACCTTCTACATTCTTGCTGTTTATGCTGAACACATCAGTAACACAAAAAAACCCTGAAAAAAAAAGGAAAATATAACTGTAATAAAAATGAAAACCGGAAAAAAGATGAGAATGCACAACCCAAAAAGATGGAAATTAGATCAAGTTAATGTAGATTTCTTACATGTTCAAATCTGGGTATAAAGATGAACAAACCTGTAACAAAAAGGCAAAAAGGCAAAAAGGCAGTAGTGTTTTTTCAAATCTATATAGTAAAAGAGATCAAGATATCAAAATCAAAATAAATGATGAAATTGTGTGCTTTTGGAATAATACAGGTGTTTAGACTAAATTCATACAAAAAATTACAAGCTCTACTGTTTAAAGCGAAGAACACTAAAGAGATGATGGTGCGAGAAGACTGGTGGATCTTGGTATACCAGAGAATGCAACATAGAGGAGAAATTTAAATGAAGAAGAATATTGGGCGTGGATACCTTTTATACTTTCAATCCTGCAATTTGATTGGTTGATTTTGGGTCAGCTGGATCAGTCTTAAGTGAATGGTATAGATTATTTTAAAAGATCTAAAGGTGTAGATTAAGTTTGAAGGTTGAATCAGAATATACATGTTACAGCTGTGTTTTTTTATTATTATTTGCACATGGGCCAGTTTTGCTTTTTAAGACTCCCATATTCGTAATGTGCATTAGGTGTTTGTACAAAGTCTTAATTTTAAGACATTGTGCTTTAAAAGGTTGTATTTTATGTATGCTTTATATAGTATCATATATATATATATATATATATATATATATATATATATATATATATATATATATATATATATATATATATATATATATATATATATATAGAGGTAGGTTCAATTGAGGACATATAAAAGGTTGAGAACGCGAGGACAGATCTGGACCCTTTAATTATTAAGATCTAAGGTTAATATGAACGTGCCATTTATGTAAATTGTAAAAGTCTTGTGATAAAATTGTAACTTTTAAAATGGTAAGAAGGGTATTATAGGAATTTTATTCCTTTCAGTTTCCATAAAATCTGGAGAATCCGTCCATACATCCCGTGATTTCCATAAAATCAGGAGAAGGATGCGAGGAGACGTGCAGGAGTGTGTGCGTATCGGAGTTCATCACCTGGGAAGCATCCGACAAGTGCAAAAGGGAGAAGAGGAAGACAGTCAACGGGGACGATTTGCTGTGGGCGATCACGAAGCTAGGGTTTGAAGAGTGCGTGGAGCAAACTACATGGAGATAGAAGGGGAAAAGACCATGATGGTAAGAAAATTTCATCACAAGACTGAAATCGATTCTTCAGATCGATTACTGAAATTTAGTCCTGAAATCGATTTATGAAATCGATCGATGAAATCGATTCCTGAAATTATTCTAAATTTCTAACCAGTTACCTTGGCTTTTAGTTCGAATCTCTGTGATAGTCTGATAGAGACTAGAGAGTTCAAGTCGTCGATTAGTCAGGTAAGTCGTCGACTATCGAGAACGAGGAGAGTGAGTGTCGACTGGAAGTCTGGAACAGTGGAAGTATGGAACCGATCAACCGAACGAGGAGTGTTGAGTGTTGACCAAATTCTAAGATCTGGAGTTAGTATTTAAGTCTAAATTAAGGATCTGTTTTAGTATGCGAACTTCTCAAGATTATTTATCCAAAGAAATATGTGTAAGAAAGATAAAAAACTTTGATCCGTAGTAGTTTTGGTAACCCACCCATTACTTGATATGGTAAAAGTATATTTGCTTAATTTGATAGCAATGATCTTGTTCTCAATTAGCTAAAGATATAGTTGTATGTTGACGTCTCTTCCAAAATGATTTGTGTTATTCAATCTATGGATTTGGAAGCATAGATTTCATTTTTGTATTCATGAATGGGTGCAGAAACTGTTGGTGAACATGCTGGATAACTTTGCATTCGCTGCAACAACCGACGGTGATACTAGCAGCGAAGAAGAGTAGCCATAATCAGAATTCATCAATGAATTTTACAAAAAAACAAACTGAATACAATATTCATCAATGATTATACAAAATTCATCAATGAATTTTACAAAAAAACAAACTGAATACAATATTCATCAATGATTATACATAATTCATCAATGAATTTTATAGAAAAAAACTGAATATAATATTCATCAATGATTATACAAAATTCATCAATGAATTTTATAGAAAAAATATGTAAATAATTCATCAATGAATTTTACAGAAAACAATTGATGAAAACGAATACAATATGAATACAATATTCATCGATGAATTGAAGAATGGCATCTTGAATGTAGTTAACGTATTAGTAAAAACCGAAATTCATTGACGAATGACATCTTGAATGCAATATCACATAAACAAAAACTGAAATTCATTGACGAATGGCATAAAAAAACATTCATTAAAATCAGAATGTACGTTTATGATTCCAATCTGAAGAATAAGAATTAAAAACGAAAAATGCTATATTCAAGGAAATATTATATCAAATCCCATTATTTTAGGCAATTGATAAAAACATATTAAGATTACTATTATACCCTTGTGAAATGATTGGTCCAAGATTACTATTATAATTTTTTGGCCCAAATTGAGGATGCCAATAATTCAAACTTGGAAGGCCCAAAGAAAGCATATTCCATAAGCAAATCTGACCTCGAGACCCCCAACATCACCATCACTAATCGGCTTATTTTCCGAATGGCGATAAACATGTGCCGAGTTGCAAAAACTAATTAACTCTCTACCTACAGACCACTACCTTCCAAAGACGTTGAACAGGGCAACACTAACAACGCCACTCTCCCTCACTCAGATTCCTCTCAAGTCACTCCTTGATCCTTCTAATCAAAGGGTTTGTTCCCAAATCTCTTTTCATCAATCTTTGCCTTTTGATTTTTCATATTTTTAATTGCAAAATGATGTTGTTGAATCTCCTTCCTTCGTCATCTGTCACTTTCCCAAAATCACACCATAAATACTCCATTAATAATCCTTCATTTTCTCATCCTAATCTTGTCTCCAGAATCTCAATTTCTCCTCAATCGAAGTTCAAAGTCTCGGCTTTTAACAAAATCCACAGCAATCCCACTTCTCAGATCTATGAAGCTAGCAAGTTCCTTAAAACCCCTTGTCGATTTGGGGATTTCGGGAGAAAACCCACTTCACAGATCGTCAAATCAACATCTGAAACTTCTCAAGATTCAACCCCGGATGGAGAACTCGAAAAAAAGCCTAACAAGACTCTCCAGCTCGCTATTGTATTCGGATTTTGGTACTTTCAAAACATTGTTTTCAATATTTACAATAAGAAAGCTCTGAACATTTTCCCATATCCATGGCTTCTTGCTTCCTTTCAACTCTTTGTTGGTTCTCTATGGATGCTGTTTCTTTGGGCTTCAAAGCTTCAACCCTGCCCCAAAATCGATAAATCATTCATAATCGCTCTTCTAGGCCCTGCTCTTTTTCACACAATCGGTCACATTTCTGCATGCGTTTCATTCTCTAAAGTCGCTGTTTCTTTCACTCATGTTATAAAATCAGCCGAACCCGTTTTCTCTGTTGTATTTTCATCCGCTTTGGGCGATACTTACCCTCTTTCCGTTTGGTTGTCAATCTTACCAATCGTAATGGGTTGTTCGTTAGCTGCTGTTACGGAAGTTTCCTTCAATCTTGGTGGATTATGGGGTGCGATGATTAGCAATGTCGGATTTGTTCTCAGAAACATTTACTCCAAAAAGAGTTTGCAAAACTTCAAGCATGTAAACGGGCTGAATTTGTACGGATGGATTACAATTCTCTCATTCTTTTACCTCTTTCCAGTTGCGATCTTTGTTGAAGGGTCTCAATGGGTTCCTGGGTACCATAAAGCAATTGCAAGCATCGGAACACCATCTACTTTCTATTTATGGGTGATGATTTCTGGGGTGTTTTACCATCTTTATAACCAATCATCATATCAAGCACTTGATGATATAAGTCCGTTGACTTTCTCAGTTGGGAATACGATGAAAAGGGTGGTTGTGATTGTTTCTACTGTAATCGTTTTTAGAAATCCAGTTAGGCCTTTGAATGCACTTGGGTCCGCCATTGCTATTTTTGGTACGTTTTTGTATTCACAGGCGTCATCAAAGAAGAAAGCTGTGGTGGAAAAGAAGGATTGATGAAAGCTTCATGTGTTTTGATTTCTTGTTTTACTGTTAGTAGAAGTTTTGGCTTTTGAATGTAGTTTTAGAAGCTAATAGTTATTGGGTTACTTTGTGGGTTCTTTATTGAACTAGGGTTTTAGTCTTTTTGTTCTTGTTGTGGTTCTTTTAGACTTTGGTATGATACGATTCTATGAGCAAATTGAATTGACAATCTTTTGCTTTTTTCCAACAGTTGTTTTTGCTTCTATATATGTGGGATAATCAGAAGGTGTTTGCAAGTTCTTGACAAATGTGATGTACCGATGTTTACCTTTTTTTAGTGGTGAGGGGATTGAGGTGATATGTTTATGTTTCTAAACATATTGGGCAATACATGGATGCTTGTAAGAGTAAGAGTAAGAGGTGAGAATCTATCAAGGTTTTACCTTTTTTGTTTTGGGGATATTGTGATTACCTCCTATTTTTGGCAGTTTACCTATTATGACATACAAACATGCATCTTATAAAAATGTGTTTGTATGCATGCATGCTAGATGCGACAAAAACTGACATGAAATGCCAACTTGATAAGAACTCGACCCGAAATAAATGAGTTTGGTTAAGATATTTCGGCCCGTTTAATTAAACGGATTGTATTACACGATACGAAAATTAAACATGTAAGGTTAAAGTTGAGAATCTTTAACTCGAAAACGACCGGTTTATTTATGTGCAAGTTTTTTTAATTCTTTAGATAAGTTTGATCGATCAAAAACCAAAACCTGATAGAAAAGAGAAACTTATGGTTGAGTCGCTTTGCAATATGGAAACGACTTAGCCAACTAAGTCAACACTTTATTTTTAGTTCTCCGTTTCTCTCTCATACTTCTCTCTTATTTGACCACTCCATCCTCCTTGTGGCATCACCCCTCTGTTTCCCCCCGACTACTACTCTTTTCATTTTCCCTTCAAAACCTGCTACAAATTTCATCATTATGCTTCCCAACTTTTATCATTTCCAGTTTTTCGCTTTTTCCTTTTTGTTTATTGAACACGTACCTTTTCAATATGTTTAGTGTGTCAACCTGACAAGATATATCATATTTACAAGATCTAAACCCTAAACCTACTAACTTATGAACTTGACATGAAAATAAACAAGTTGACACGACTCAATAATTAAACGGATCGAGTTAGGATCAAGCTCTCCCAACCCATTTAATATTTCTTCTGACACAACATTTCACATTTATCAGATCTAATGCATACATTGTGTGTACGTAGGATATTTAAATAAGAACACAAAAACATTGAGAACATAAAGATGCTATGATCTCTTGATCAATTTAGAACCCCTCATCATTTCGATACTCACCCTCCTTTTTTTCTTATAACTATCACAATAACTAACCCTTAATCTATACTAAACAATATATATTTCGTGTTTATTTTCTAACATTCAATTTATTTTTAAAATCAATCATATTAAAATTTGTATGTTTTAATCTCTACAAGTGGGGATCAATATCAAATTTTAAATACAATAACAAAACTGTTATTTTTATATTACATCTCTTCGATTGTTCATATATGCACATATATGTCCCATTCTATTATAACTTCTTCATTATAATTGAGTTGTTGTCAACTTATCATCAAACTTGTAGATGTATTATTCATATGTAAACGTAACTTTAATTTTACTTGATGTTAAAAAAACTTGAATTTAAATTGTTCAGAGTAGAATATCGATATATGTCACGTCTTATCCACATGTTATATTTGAGTTAATTTTAAGCTAAATGCATTGTGAGCTTACTATCAAATTTCTTGTTCAACTCTTTCTTTATATGTAAATATATTATTAGACAAAGTATTTTGTCAAATTATTATTGATTTTGGAGTAATATTATTTATTTACATACGCATATGAATATCACATTTGAATGACATAATAGTTGTAATAAAACATTTATAATCTTTGTATTTTGGAGTTATACTATTTATTCATATGTGTGTATGTATGTATATGTATGTGTATATGTGTGTGTGCATGATCATACATGTGTGTACGTACGTATGTATGTATGTATGTATGTATGTATGTATGTATGTATGTATGTATATATATATATATAATAGATCCGGTAAGAAGGAAAATTTTAGTAGGAAAACTTTCGTCCTATAGCTCGATGAGTGAAGAATAATTAATCGGATGAACAAAAAATTCGATCTTGCTATTCCAATTTTACATCGCACGTGGAATTTGAACAACAGACGCTTAAGAAAAAGAAAGTGTACAAGGAAAAGCATAAGACTATAGATTTGCATTTGTTGATGACACTGACCGATTATCTTTCCGGACCGGCGCTTGAAATGACATTGATGATAAAGGTCGATATTATGAAAAAAATATCAAGTGTAATTTTTTAGTTTTTTAAGTTTAGTTTAAGTTATTTTTATGTTTTGTTTAATTTTTAATTTTCGCTTAAGTTATTTTTTAATTTTAGTTTTATGTTATTGTATTTGTGAAATTATTAGTTTTGTAACGAAAACTTTATTTTAAAGTAAGTTTTTAATAATTTATTTTTAATTAAAAAAGTAAGTGAAAGTGAGATGTGACCATTTCCAGGATACAAAGGAATGTGTGCGAAGATGACTGCACGCTGATGTGACAAAGAAAAAAAATGAAATGTGTGGGTTGACCATACCAGTAAGCCTTATGAACTGTATATTTGAAAATGAAATATTGTTTTAAGTCATCTCTGTATTGCCAAATACATTGTTACAATATTTCTTAGTATTTTAGCCACTAACTCGCCACAAAAGTCGCTTTACATGTATTTTACTTATTTTAAGCCCAGATAAATGTGACTAAAATCAACCGATTTTGAGGTTTTAAAACCTTATCATATATGTTACGATTTATAAATCGAATTGAACCACATAAAAACCAAACCTCGGCTAAAACCAAAAATCGCATAAGATATAAAACTTAAATGTGCGATTTTAACAATCTAAAATCGATATATGATTTATGGTATGGTTTATCCAAAAGTGCATCAGACTCAACTCTACTTTACTAGTTTTCCCTGTTATTAGTTCATATTCAATGATTACTTTTTTGTGTGTTTGTTTTAGTGAAATGTTACTTTTTTACATTTAAAATTAGTTAATAAATTAAATTAAGTGATGTTATTTTTTAATTTTACTAATTACATTTTAAATTAATTAATATATTAATTTAAATATTATTTTTGGTTTTATTTATACAACTTTAATATTGAAAGCTGCTATGATATTTAGGGTTGAGACAGATGAGTTTCATGTGTTGTGGGTCGAGAAAGATGGAAGTGAAATAATAGAGAGTGGCTGATATGACAATGTGGGTTAAGAAAGACCCACTCCCCTACACTAAAACTTATTTCTAGAGGTGAACATAAACAGATACCTGCCCTAATTCTCTAAAATCAAAATAAAAAGAGGCAATTTTTGGAATGTTGGAACAGGAACCATAATCAGTTACATTAAGTTTCTTAGTTTCTGAAACCAACCCTGTAACTGCTTGGACCATTTTCGATTGTAGATATGCAGTTTCTAACGTGTTTTAAAATTAGACTATTACAAGTCAGAAAACTAAGCACTAGAAAACCATTAAAAGTAACCATTAGGGCAATTTGTCAACACTAAGTTTTTTATGTTTTAAATCCACTAAGTAAAAAAGAAACAATATGTAAGTATCCCCAAATTACCTTTTAGTTCTCTGCTTGTCAAAGTCTTGTATTTAGCTCATAGTTCCTACCATACAACTTTTCATTTATCGACCGAAGTTATATAATCATTATCATGCATTATAAAGTTTTAATTTATTAAAAACTTTATAAATTTTCAAGCATTATAAATTGACAAGTTCTAAAATGCTTTTTTGATATTTAGCTAAGTCGGTTCCAAATGCTTCCAAACGCTCGTATCTGATCTTGATGCTCACCCCTACTTATTACTATTTGAATGTATAGAGATTTTTATATAGGTCACTCTAACACTTAGGGCTTGTTTGGTAATGAAAATTAATAAAAGAGAAATGAAAATAGCTTCAAATCTCTTGTTTGTTTGCTGTTAAAAAGGAAGAGAAAAGGAAAAAAATGATTCCATTTCAAAAATCTTATATGCTATGTTTAGTTTGGATATTGTATTTAATAATATTTTATTTTACACGATCATTATATTTAGATATTAAATTTGTTATTATTATTATATTGATTAGTTAATTTATTTATCAAATACAAATAGAATTGAATATATTTTATATAATATAAGTAATTTTCATAAATTTTAAAATAATACAAATACCAAATACCAAAAACATTATTGTAATATATTATCTTATTATTTATTTATTTAAATATTTATATTATTTGTAAAAAATATAACATAAAATAAAAACTATATAAAGGCAATTTATATGATATATGTGGACAGATTGATGTAAATTAGTTAAATTATAAAGAGATAATGTCATAAAAGTCTTTAAGTTTGTCAGAAATGTTTGGTTTTGCATTTTTATGCATTTTTGGTTCATTAAAGCCCTTAAATTTGCTAGAATTGTTCAGTTTTATCATTGTGACGTGCTATCAAAGGTCTCCGAATTACCATGAAATGAAATATGCAAAAAGCTATTAAGTTTGTATTTTCTTTATATTTTTACTCTAAGTATTTTTTATATTATACTTATTTATGAAACAAAAAAATTATCTAATACATGAAAAATACGTATTTATACAGGAAAAAAGATTTCATTAAACATCATATTTACGTTTTGTAAAAAAAATGCTATTTATGTGTAAATGTTTTTGTTGGTTTTATACGGTTGATAACGTAAAAAAAAAACATATTTGCGTTTTTATATAACGACGTAAATCTAATATTTTTAAAATTATTTCTTTTTATGTGTTTTTAGAAATATATAGATATATTTTTTAGAAGTATTACTATGTATTTAGAATATGTATTTTATGTTTTAAAAAATATATGAATATATATTTTTAAAAGTATAATGACTCTAGTAGTTTTATGATATTACTAGGCGAATGCCCGCGCGTTGCGCGGAAAACAAAATTATGTAGTTTAAAAAAGTATGAAATCTACACATTTGAAAGATAATTGAATGATAGTCCATAATTTAGAGAAGATTTTCATTGTCACTCAAGTATCATGGAAAATACACTTTTAATGACAATAATATCGGCACATGTTAACAGTGTGTGTGGTACGATATATAGTAAAAACCACACATCGCACGACATATGTGATTTGGAATTTTGAAAAGCAAAAATTGTTTCGCAAAAGTTCAAATTGCATTATGTGGTACGGTGGATATGGTTTTATGCATGTTGGAGAAGATTCAAAGCTTATATCGAAGCCGACTTGCTATCTTTAAAGCTCGACCTCTTTAAAATGAAAAGAATTAAACTTTCAAATATAAATTTTCTTGAACTTTAATTATTTGGAAATGTTTCAAACAATAAAAATGATTAATGATTTATATAATTGTTTTAACTTTGAGTGAAACATTTATTTATAGATTAAGAAAGCTTCTTACGTTGGTTTATCATGACGATGTGGGATTAAACTTTCCTTCATAGTGTTCTATTTTGTGTCATTTTTTTATCCCACATTGTTTAAGAAACACAACTTATGATAAATCAAACATCTATAAATAAATAGACTAATACATTTCTCATATCATGCAACTTAAGAAACAAATTTCAAGGGAAAGCAATCATCTATAAGTAGAGAGGCTAAACCATTTTTCTCATATATTTGTTTTTTTTCTTGATTCTAACCGACTTAGGCATCGATTAGAAGATAAATCATTAACACATTGTTTCAGACGATCTTCTTTATAAGATATATTTAAAACATCCACAACTAAAAAATTATGTGTATACATAGTGATGAATCAAGAATTGTTTACACCGTTGTCACTTTTTACAAAAACATACTATAAACTTCCAACCTAGTTGAGTTTTTAAAAGTTTTAAATACTTTTAACTTCACTTTTAAGTTTCAATACTTCTAGAAATATGGTATTATATAACGTAAAGTTGAAATGTTAGATAGATGTGTGAATTGATGTGGGACAAAGAAAAAAATTCAAAATAATATGTTAAAAGATAAATCACTAACACATTGTTTTAGACGGTCTCCTTTATAAGAAATATTTAAAACATTCACAACCAAAAATAAATATGTGTATACATAGTGGTAAATCAAGAATTATTTACATCGTTGTCACTTTTTACAAAATTATATTGTAAATTTCCAACCTAGTTGGGGTTTTAAAAGTTTTAAGTAATTTTAACTTCACTTTTATGTTTCAATACATCTAGAAGGTGAAACAAAAAATTATAATCATTTAAAACTTTGTGATAAGACTTAATGTCATATTATGATCATGATTGATGGATAAACAAAACAAATGTGTGAAATTATATAAGTGAAAGAGGAATGGTCATATATGTGTGTGAAACAATGTGGGACAAAGAAAAAAATTTCAAAAAATGGAAGTTGAAGAGTTGGGGGTTTCAAATGCATATGGTGTAAGGAAAAATGCTTCCTTTATAAGATATAAGATTGCAACTATAAAAAAAGAAAAGACTTTTGGAGTGATTGAGATTCTATTTCACCCCTTCATGTTTTCCCAAGCAACAGTTTTGACCCTTGTTATGTGGGTTCTTTCAAAATACCCCCTTCAAGTTTTATTTTTCTTCATTTCATTCGTGAACAAGGAGAGCCTTGCTGCCTTGGCCCCTCCCATTTCCTATTTCATCATAGGTTTACTTCAAACAAAACCCTCGCTTCAGTTACCAAAACCCTGGCCGACTATCATCCAGACTCAACCGTCGTCAAAACCCCGACACCGCCGGCAACGGCAAGGTAAGAGTTCTAGCCCCTTCTCTTTAGTTCAATTTTATATTGAATGCCTTATAGTGATGTTTGATATGAACATGCGATACTCTCTTTGTCCCAACAAATACGAGCCCCTCCAATGCTGAAATTCATGCAAAAAGTTGAGTTATCGTGTGTTTGCAGAAAACGATTGTGAAGAATGATTTCAGCAATATCATGGGTTCCTAAAGGGGCTTCGAAATCTGTCCCTTCTGCAGCTGACCCTCCTTCAAAAGAGGAAATCGAGGAGATAAAGAAGACAGTCCTCGTGGAAAAAGGGTATGTTCTTAGGGTAATATAGGTTACTTCGCGACTTTGGATTAACTTGAGGATTAAGAAGACTGCTCTTACAAATTTCCGAGTGAATTTTTATGTCTGCAGTTTAGATGTTGAAAGCGAGGAAGATGATGAAGATATGAGTGTCGAAGCATCCAAACAGCCTGCTGAAATCGAGCAAGCTTTAGATGCAGCTAATGCGCTTGGTAAATCCATGAAGAAAGCTGGTGGATCTGACCTCCATGACATAGCAGATGGTCTAGATGAACTAAACATGGATGATTATGATGATGAAGATGATGGTATTTCATTCTTCAAAAACCCTTCTTTCACTCTCTATTATAATTTCTCCTGGATGTCTGTTTTGAAAACGATTACTATAACCCCAAACAATCAGAAAATCATGATCATAATCATTTTCACCCAAACTGATGAATTTTTTTATTGGTCAACAGCCATTGACATATTTGGTTCGGGGCTTGGGGACACTTTCTACCCGAGCAATGAATTAGACCCTTACATCAAGGATAAAGATGTAATTTATATAATTTCTTATTCAAACTCCAATTTTCTCTTTGATTTCTAAAAATTTCCTTCTAAAGATTCTTGAATTTTTGTTCTTTAGGATGATGAGGACTCTGAAGAGCTTGAAGATGTGATTATCAAAGCTGAAGATGCTGTTGTAGTTTGTGCACGTAACGAGGATGATATGAGTCATTTAGAGGCATGCAATTTATATATCATATAGCCATTTTAGTCTTTTTAATTTTTATTTTTCTTTTAACTTTTTCGTGTGTTAAAACAGGTTTGGATAGTAGAGGATCCGGATGGTGATTCCAACATGTATGTTCATCATGATATTCTTATTCCTGCGTTTCCTCTTTGTACAGCATGGCTTGATTGCCCAATTAAAGGTGGAGAAAAAGGTAATTTTAATGTGTTTTTATATTTCTTTAGGTCTGATAGGACATGATATGACAGAACAAGTTGTACTGTGTTTGGCATGCATACTGATGTCAATGTGACAAAATTTCTTTAATCTTTGTCCTACTCACAAATATGGGACAAAGACTCGCTATTAATTTATTATCTGTGTAAAAGACATAAATGCCCTTTTGCACCCATCATAGAAAAATACCTCTAAAAGAAAGTTTATTATTTTTTAGAACAACTTAAAATATTGTGAAATAGACTTATTAGCTCAATTGTATTATATGGTGGCAGGTAATTTCATAGCAGTTGGCTCAATGGAACCAGCAATTGAAATATGGGACCTTGATATTGTACGATGATTTTATTTTTCTGATAAATTTTTTATTTTGATTCAATATATATTCAGATTTTATTATATGCTTCCCAATTTTTTCAGATGGATGAAGTCCAACCATCTCTTATTTTAGGCGGTGTGGCTGAAAAAAAGAAGAAAAAGAAAGGAAAGAAGACCGAGGTATGTAGTTGTGATTCTAAATATTGAATTATATTTAATTTTCTTATATCTTTTTTATTTTTAATTTTTCTTCCACTTAGAAATCTATAAAGTACAAAGAAGATAGTCACACTGATGCGGTTCTTGGTCTGGCTTGGAACAAGGGGTATAGGTATGTTATAGTTTTTTACAACTGGAAAAAAGACAATATTTAACATTTATGATTATTCTTATATTCTGTTAATTATGATGTCATCAAAGTGAATGACTTGTATTTATTTGTCACATTGATACACAGGAATATTCTTGCTAGTGCTAGTGCTGATAAATTGGTAAAAATTTGGGATGTGGCAACTGGCAAATGCAAGCTTACCATGGATCATCATGCTGACAAGGCAAGTTTTATTTATTTATCTTCTCTATTTTATAAAAAAAGCTCGAACTTTAATGTAGACAAATTGAGGGTCAGTCTTTTTTTTCTTTCTTATTAAGTTTTGTCTGGATAAAAGAATGTTTGAAAACTTGACAACATTAAAATGGAAGGTTAAAATAAAACAAGGGAAAGTTTGCAAAAGGTGTATACTATATAAGTGAATCTACTTATAAAAAAATTATAAATATTTATTTATTTCAGGTTCAAGCAGTTGCATGGAATCATCATGAACATGAAGTTCTTCTTAGTGGTTCCTTTGATCATACAGTAGTCATGGTAATAATCTTGTCAAATTGGACAAAAAATGTAGTTAATTTTAAAAAAAAATTTAGATGTAGTTATTGTTTATAAATATTTCTTGGTTGATAGATTCTTGTTATATTGCAGAGGGATGGAAGGGTTCCTTCACATTCAGGGTTTAAATGGTCAGTTGGTGCTGACGTGGAAAGCTTGGCATGGGACCCACATGACCAGCACTCATTTGTGGTTAGTTTTATAAATCTACATTTTAATATTTTTTATACTTTTTACAATAAGCACAATGGGAAAAACATTACAATCAAGTGTATTGAATTGTATTGCTTTTTTTATGCATCAAGTGTTATTTGTATAAATGATGTTTAAAAAGAAGTTCATATGTTTATGGTAATAGATTTTAAAATTTAAATTTATTTTATATTTTCAGGTGAGTTTGGAGAATGGTACGGTTGTTGGTTTTGATATAAGAACAGCAACATCTAATTCATCTGCAGAATTAAAGCCAAATTTTACACTTCATGCACATGATAAAGCTGTTTGTGCTATTTCTTATAACCCTGTTGCACCAAATGTAAGCATTTGGATTACTTCTACTTTTTAATTTTTATTTTGTTTTTTTTTTTAAATTAAATTTAATGTTTTATTGACCTACACTAAATAAATACTCTTTTCAGCTTCTTGCGACTGGTTCTCAAGACAAAATGGTAATTTAATTTTTCATGCGTTATATATTGGAATAAATGCAAGAAATAGCAACGTTGTTCCATTTATTTTATTTATTATAATGCCCTACTGTCATTTGTTCCTATTATATCATTGTACTATGAAAAATATAAATAAGTACAGTTCCTTAATAAGAAACATATTAGAAGTACAATGCTGTAATAGAAAGAAATGGAAGTATGTTGCTATTTCTTTCATTTAGCCATTAAATATTTACTTCTCATATCGTCTCTTGGATTGATTTTTTTATTATTTTTTTTCATTTTTGCAATAACAGGTCAAATTATGGGATCTATCAAACAACCAACCTTCATGTATTGCCTCACAGAATCGCAAAGCGGTATGTTATCTTGACTTGTTAGGGGCAATAGTGTAAATTGTGAAATCCTTTTTTATCCATAACATATTTACAATTTTACCCATAATTGTTTTTTTTTTTTAAATTAGGGAGCCGTCTTTTCATTATCTTTCTCGCAAGACTGTCCCTTTTTGCTTGCTCTCGGTGGTTCTAAGGGAAATTTGGAGGTAAGCATTGTTACGTTTCACACCCTGAAGTTTCGGTAATTTCCATTTTAAACCCTGCATTATTTGTGATTTGCAGTTATGGGACACATTATCGGATGCTGCAATTTCAAGAAGGTTTGGGAAACACGCGGTGCAAAATAAGGTGCCCGCTTCAGCCTGAGTTACGGTTTCCTTCTAAATCTATTTTACATGTTTTGATGTGTACGGCTTGTTTGATATTCTTTTTTTTAATTTATTATGGTTTTAGATAAAAGGGTTGTTTTGGGTGGTAAGATGTTATCTAGGGTTTAGTTTGTATACAAATTTTGGAAACATGGAAAAAGTGGCAATAGTGTTCTTTCGTGCTGTAATTGAAGTTTTGGACTCTAGACATGTTAAAATGGTGTGAGAGACTGACATGACAGAACAGGTTGTACTGTTTGAGAAACATTCATTTGATCACAAAAGTTGAAATTTTTATCCCACTGCAAATGGAAAAGACGTGAATGCCCTGTCACTGAAAGTTTGTCCAGTCATGTCCCGTGTAACAAACACAACCTTATTTTTCGGTAATGCTTCATCGAATAAACTATGTAGATGTTCGAATTTGAATACGGTTAACTTTTTGACATGTGAACTCAAATTTGATCGATGTTAAAAAGCAACGACCATTGCAATTTGAATTTGACCTAGACATTAAGATTATCAACTTGAACTGAAGACCTCACTTATGGATTATAAAGTAGAATTTGGATCCTCTGAGATCCAATTTCTTCTCTGATAATATTCTTGATAAGCCGCTTTCGTTCGCAAGAAAAGTAGGAAACTTGAAGCTAAACCCAAAACACAAAAGCAACCCCACAAACCGAATGTCTCGTTATAGCATTTTTGACCCATACACACGTTTGATCCCCGGGGTTTAATGTGGTTGTCATAAACCGCACCTCCAAGAACACCGTAAAGTAGTGATCCCAATGGAATGTTGGTTATGAGTATGTTGTGATTGATCCCTGAGCTTTTTGGGCCAAACAATTCAGAAGTGATTGATACCGCGGCTGAAAATATGAACCCAGAGGAGACACCTATCAATCCTGTGGCCATGCTTAAACCGCTCTCGTTACCTGATAGAATTAGTATGAGAAAAGCAACGGGCATTGGCACGAGAGAAAACGCGAGCCAGCCTGTCCTAGTAGCATATCTTTCTGCATTGCGGGAAATATATAGCTAGTTAAATAATGATAATTTTTTTTAAAGAGTTGCTAAAGGAAAAAATATAAAGGGTTATTAGTTAATTATCTCTATTACAGGTTTTACTTTAAAAAATCCTCCAAATTATACCATTGTACATTCGATATTTTTCTTATTGATACTTTGAAAAATATTTAATTATATCAGTGTGATTTTGTTTTGTGTTTGGATGGTATCGTTGTAATTGATAGATTTCTCAAAGTATATAACAAATTCATAGCAAGAAATGGAAGTAGCATTGAGTAATACACAAATCAAAATTAAGTACATTGCTATTTCTTGCCTTTAACCCAAAAATAAATGAGACAATATATGTAAAAGGTTACGACTTAACGGGAGAAGCATTGTTCCTTTACTTTCTCTATTAAGTCATTTTTTTCTATATAAAGGAATGCTTTAATAAAGCTTAATTTATTAAGTTTCTACTTGTTAAGTGCATTAAGTTAAAAAGAAACAAAACATTGTTCTAGATAATTTACTAAACATGTGTAAAAGAATGCATTGTACTTACTTGTATACATCTCGCAAGGGTAAAAGGATGAGCCTACCAAATCCGGGACAGCTGAAACAAGGCGACCAAAAAACGAGCAAGTAGAATAGATCCTAACAAGTGCTTCCGTCTTATATACATACCCAAACGATTGAGCAATTTGTCCAAGATTATTACTATAAACAAGTCCAATCGTACCCCCACAAAAATACGCAACATAGTAAAGCCAAAAATCAAACCGAGTCACCAACAACTTAGCACTATGTTCCTCACCAAGCACCATTATTCGATCTTTCTCGATCATCTTGCCAAAAATCGACTCATCACATAAATTTTTTCCGTTGGAGGTCTCCTCCAAAAGTTCTTCATAATTGTTGATTTCGAGCATATTGTAGCTCACTTTTCCAGGGGTGGCGTTATAAACGCCACCCCTGGAACGCATGGCCAGGTCTGCCATTTTTGGTGAGGCCAATGGAAGCACTAAAAGTATTGCCACCACGAATATATTTTGTGACGGGGTATCTAAAACGAAAAGATATAAGCCCGTAATGGTGGCTATTATATATAGAAATGTGAATGTATACATGTCATATTTGTCGTTTGTTTTTGGGTCTTTTTGTTGGGTGATCGGGAGTAGTGCTATGATGGATGTGATGAATGGGATAAATGCATTTAGAATTAGGTATGAAGTGTTAGTATCGTTTAAAGTTGTTTTAGTAGCGATGAGGTTGTAGAAAGATGCGGTTAGACCATTAAAACTAACAGTGAGGGATACTGCTAGAGGCCAGTTGTTGGGGAAGTTTTTAATGCATAAAACGAAAGAGATTGTGTTGAACCAGGCGATACTGCAACCGGCGGACAAACACAAAACAAACGCCTGTTGGGTAATAGGTCAAAATAAATTAATGTCAGAACATGTAAACATTTGAACCGGGTTTTATGATTGCATTGTATTGACCCATCACCATATTATTTTTAAATTCTAGTAATAAATAATATAACGAACATGGTTAAAAAACTATTATTAAAACCCTTAAATATGTTGAATCCATCTATTTTTTAGTTAATATCTTCAACTTATCCATTAATTTGTTTGCAATAAAATGTAACTAAAATTGAATAAATTTTCCCTAAATAGATCGACTTCTTTTGACAAATTGTCACCAACCAAAAGGCCACAGACAGCAACCCATCACAAGTAGTTATATATTTCCGATTTGCCATATTTCAATATAATTATATAAATTAGTAAATTACGGTTACCTTTAAACAAAGGGACAATCGTTCACCTACGACTCACCAAACTACCAAACAAGTTTGCTTGCTTTGCTACACAAGTTATATAAACCAAACTCATTAAAATAACAATTTACTTTATGTAAAGCCAAAAACTAGATATTAAGTGTTATTTTGTTAACTTAATGCATAAAATGCAGAAAGAAGACGTAGAAAAATGAGGCATCCTCTCAGTCAAATCCGAACTTTTCAAAATTTCGTACTTAATTTTTTTCTTTTCCATTTTCACTTTTTTTAAAGCTCATTTCCATGCACATAACATTGAATAAAATACATGTGTTATATGCACGAGGACACTAAATTAATATTCAATTTTGACTTCCTTTAATTTACCAGGGTCAAAAATTCAATCTTCATTCTCATCGAAAGAAATCAAATTGGGGTCATTGGGGACGCATGAGTAACCACATTAAGAACTAAAATCAAATTACTAACCGCGAGATATGGCAAAGAGATGAGTCTCTGAATCAGAAGCCATTGAAGACCGTAACCAAACAAACCAAGGAAAGCAGCCATGAATAAGACCACCCATGTCGGAAGATACAATAACAACACCCCAGAACACCATCCGAACAACTTACCAAAATCGGAAGCCATTGACAAGTAATTGAGCTGTACCTGAGTGATTTCCAGTACGGATTTCAATTGGATCGAATAAGAGGGGAAGTCGAAATTAGTACCCGTAAACGCCTGTATCCATATCGTCGCTACTAATACCGTCCATTTTCTCCATTCTAGGGGTATAGTTATCATCTGATTATCCGGCACCGTCGGCGAGAACGAACACGCGGAGAAGTAGAGGAGGAGAGAGAAGAGAACAAATTTATGTCTTCAACGGATTTTATAGCATGCTTTTAATGATTTGCATGGTTAAATGGCGGGGGGTTACTGGTTAGACGGAATTACAAGTTTAGTCCCTGTACTTTTTGTCTTTCTTCATATTTAGTTGTATGACAAGTTATGGGTGTCCTAAGCTCCACCGATAAAATGTAAAGAATAGATTGGAATGGTTACGAACCATCGGTTTTTTTACTCTAAATTCGTTAAGATTTAGGGTGTGTTTGATTGTATGTTACTATGAATGATATAGAGGCTTCGAATGATTAAGATTGTTTGATTTGTAAAAATACTATATCTAAATGAAACAGACTCTTTTAATGGACTCTGAACCATTAAAAAGGGAAATGCAAATCTGAATAGATTTTTTATACAAAATATTACAAAATTACCCTAACCCTAATACCCTTTCTTCTTTCTTCTCTTCACATAAACGCTCATTCTCCCATCAGAAAATTTACGCCAGCAAGAACATATCCTTTCACCAATGTCCGTCGACGCCTCCAAGTATTGGCGGTTGCGCCGCCTCTGAATCGTCGTGCTTCTATGCTTCTCACTGCCGCCCCTAAACATTCCTTTTCACCACGTCGCACATACATGACACAACAACCACCTCTGCTTCTCACGGTGGTGCTCCGACTTCTGACGACGCTGCTCACATGTAACTTTTTTTATTTGATGTGTATAGCTGAAACAGTGCTTAGCGGATGTTTTTTTTTCTGGTGTTTACATGTTAAAAATGGAGTTGCTTTCATGTTTTTTCTGATGTTTATGTGTTAAAAATCTGAAAATTGTATGATTGTTCTTTGTTTGGAAATCAGAAAAATGATGTATATGTTGTTGTTTTGATGTTTATGGTAAAACAAATCTGAAAATGTTATGTGATTGTTGTTTTTAATATTGTTTATGGTTTATAAAACAGAAAATTGTTGTTTTTTTATCTTGTTTAGGGTTTAAAATTAGAAATTTTGTGTTTGATGTTGTTTGTTCTTTTTTAATCACATTTGTATGATGAAAATTTGTTCTTGAATTGGTGTTAATAAAAATTGTTCAAATCTGATTTTTGTGGAATTTTTCTTGAATTGGTGTTGATAAAATTTGTACAAATATGATTTTTGTGGAATTGTTCTTGAATTAGAGTTAGATACGTATGACACAAAAAAGCCTAGGATTATTTGGAAACATAAAAGTGTTGACAAAATATTTATTGAAGCTTGTTTACATGAAGTGATTATAAAATGGACGAGAAAGTTATAGTTTAAAAATGGTGTCATGGAAGAATGTAGGAGAAAGGTTAAAAAATAAACATAATTGGATAGTGGACCAAAAACAAATGAAAAACCATTATGATTATCTAAAGTCCAAGTTTGGAGCTTGGTTGAAGTTAAAAAACAAAACGGGAAACATTTATGATCCGGTAACAAATAGATTTAACTTGACCAAAGAAGAATGGCAATTGGAGATAAAGTTAGTATTTTTAACTATTTTTTAAAGGTTGATTATTATAATTTTTTAATCATTCAAACAAACATGTTGAGTATTTGAGAACTGCACCGTTACCTTTTACCGATCTTTTGAGCCAGTTGTTTGAGGGTGCAACAAATACTGGAGTTGATAGTTAGGGGCCAACTTCTACTATTCCCCATCCTTCTAAGAATTTTCAGATCTTAATTTAACCGAAGACAATGGTGTGTGTATCTCTCAAATGGAGCAACCCCCGAGTTCAATAGACCCTCATATTATTAGTGAAGAGTTGTCTGCTTTAACAAAAACTTAGGCAACAAAACGAAAGGGTAAAGACACACTTAATTCTAAAATCATAGAAGTTGGAGACGAAATTACTAAAGTTGCAAGTTGGAGAAAAAATTACTAAAGGATAAATACACACTTAATTCGAAGCTCATAGATGGAACTCTTATACATGTAGTCATACCTGCTGATCAACAAACTCGTTACAGAGGAAGAAGGAAATGTGAATGCTATCAAAATGTGTTAGGAGTTTGCGATTTTTATATGATATTCATGTTTGTATGGGCCGGATGGGAGGACGTAACACATGATTCACGAGTTTTGAGAGAAGTTGCATTTAACCCAATTTCCGTCTTTCCATTCCCTCCGACATGTTTGTAATCTTTCTTTAACTTTGAATATTTAATATAATAAATATTACATTTGATATAATAATTATTACACTCACCTTTACATATATATTACCTTTGCAACGTTGCATACACTAACACTTGTGGACATATGATTCCCTACCATAACACGAGGTATTGGTTAGCTGATTTTCGAAGACAGCGTGCGTTAAGTAAAGAAGAAAGATTCAATCATGCTTATGCGCAACTGAGAAATGTTATTGAGCGAGCTTATTATTTTTTAAAGAAGAGATTCCCAATCCTAAAGCAAATGATGTCAATATCCTTTTCGAGTACAAAGAGACATAATGATTGCTTGTTTTACAATTCATAATTTTATAAGGAAATACAACACTGATGATCAATTATTTTCCGAATTGGAACTGAACACTATGTTTACATCTGAAGATCAACGTGGAAAAAGTGATGACCCCAATAAACACGACATGGAATGGGGATCGCATGACAATGAATATATGAGCAATTTACGAGACCAAATTGCTAAAATATTATTTTCAAATGCTTCTAATTAAACTTGTTTGCAATATTATGTTCTATTTAGATTTCAATATGTTTTCATGGGTTTTGAGATGATTTATGTTTAAATTGGATTTTTAATATGGTGTTTTATATGTTGAATATTTATTAAATAACTTTGTTCTGATAGTTTCAAAAACATAAATATTTTATTCTTCAAAAAATACTACAAAATAATAAAATAATATTTTTTATCATTCAACACAGTTCATTCAGATTTATAAAAGAAATACCCGTTTCTATAAGTAGAGACTATTCGTGTAATTTTCGTATTTAGCTACTATCTTCTAAAAGAATATAACGTGAATAATAAAATAATATAAAATAAAAGGGATGAGCAAGTGATTGTGAAGGTACGGATTTATGCAGGGCTTAAACGAGTCCCCAAAACTTCCTCTCTCGATTCAAAATTCATCAGAATCTTCATCCTCAAAATTGAATAAACCCTAATTCTGCTCCGAATCCACAAACAATCGCAATCTGCACCGGTAATTATTTTACTCTTTCACTTTCTACGTTTAATTTGTTATTTATTTATTAAAAAAATTAATTTCATTTTTTCCCGTTTGAAACAAGTTTAGCACCAAAACCCTAATTTTGCCCGGGCATTCGTCGATCAAAATTAGGTTTTTTCCTTGATCTTAACTAATGTCTAATTGAAGTTCCCTTTTTGCAGTTTTCGATTGTATAAAGTTGATTGATGAGAAAATGAGTAATCGACCGAGTACGCGCAACAAGAACAAAAGGCCGAGATCGGATAATAATGCCGAAGTCATTTCTGAGTTATACAGGTGATTTAAGTTCAGCTGTTTGTTTTTTTAACGCAAGTAGGATTCCAATGATCCTGATTTTGATTTTTTAATCAAATTTTGAAGTACATTCCATGTTTTGCGTACGTAATCGTTATGCCAAAATCGTTTGCTCCTAATTAATCCCTATCTAAGTGTAGATTGA
The DNA here is from genome assembly GCA_023525715.1 of Cichorium intybus. NCBI lineage: Eukaryota > Viridiplantae > Streptophyta > Magnoliopsida > Asterales > Asteraceae > Cichorium > Cichorium intybus. The sequence goes on along the minus strand of CM042017.1, from coordinate 38,001,098 downwards.
TGATTGAGTCAATGTCCTAGAACTTACCACTCACAGTAACATGTATAATCTTCTTAAAACTTAAGTACAAACTTTTCCTTTCTTGGATAGGAAAATCTACACATCTGGTGAAGTGTCAAAGGATGATATAAAGCAACTATATATGTTTGCAAAGCCAGTATGTCAAGGCTGTCGAGTAAACACAAAAGAAAACCCTAACTGCTTTTGTGGATTGATTCCACCTCCAAATGGCAACCGAAAATCTGGTTTATGGCAAAAAACATCAGAAATTGTATTCTCACTTGGTCCAGATCCTTCTAAAGATCTCCGTGCTTCCCTCAACACGCCAGCTGGCCTAACAAATCTTGGTGCAACATGCTATGCAAACAGCATACTCCAGTTTCTATACATGAATAAGTCATTCAGAGAAGGTGTAGTGTCTGTTGAACCAGATGTCCTTACAAAACAGCCTGTTTTGGGTCAACTTGCTAGACTCTTTGCACAACTTCATGCTAGTAAAATGGCTTTTATTGATTCAGCCCCTTTTATTGAAGCATTGTCATTAGATAATGGTATTCAGCAAGATAGTCATGAGTTCCTTACACTGCTTTTTTCATTGCTTGAACAATGTTTGAGCTGTTCACAAGTTTCTAAAGCAAGAACGGTTGTTCAAGATCTCTTTCGTGGTGGTGTGTCACATGTTACCAAGTAAGTTTGCCTTTCATGATGCTAATATGAAATAATAGGAAAATATTTGTACGTATGGCTATTATGCAAGTAAAAGGAAACTTCCTTTGTGTATTGATCTAACCCAAAAAATTAAAGAGGGCCTGTTTTGTAGGATGGAATGGAATGACATAGGTATGAAATGAATGGGGTAATGGAATGGGTTATTACATTCCATTATTATATTTGATTGGCATGGAGGAATGGGATGAGTTTTCATATGTATTTTTAAAGGTTACATGTCGTTATCTTGTATAGTTTTATCTATACTTCGCACATTATTTGATAAATCATTAAATTTTAGTTTAGAAACATGAAATGTTACCTCGTTAAATCCTCAGATAAGATTATAATAACAATATCTATTTTCTAGTTACTCTTGAAAATAAAATAGTGCTTTAATTGAACTTTTGAAATCTTCAAAAGATCTGTATTATTGAAGACTACATAATAACAATAGGTTATTCTGTTGTTTTTCATTCCATTCATTGATGAGTTTACTTGTGTAACTAACTATTAACTAGCAAAAGATGACATGGCTACTATACACCAACAATATTGTATGTGCTATTATGCTAAGTTCTAAGTACTTGCACATTGTTATCTAACTACCACTTAATGTATGAGAAGGCTTACAGATTATTATCAATTTATCATAAGATTTATGTGAATGCTAATTTACCTCTTTTTATTACTTTATTCGGAAACTTAGGTGCTCAAAATGTGGGAACCAATCAGAAGCCTCATCAAATATTGAAGACTTTTATGGGGTGGAATTAAATGTCAAGGGTTTGAAGAGTTTGGATGAAAGTTTAGATGACTATCTTTCTGTTGAAGAGCTTCAAGGGGACAATCAGTACTTTTGTGATTCATGTGCCACGCGTGTAAATGCCACTCGCAGCATCAGCCTCCAGTCACTGCCACCTGTCCTTATTTTCCAGCTCAAACGTTGCGTTTTCCTCCCAAATGTAAGTTCTTTCACGGATACTTGAGCCAGTTAAACTATAAATTACGATATTGACCTTCTTAAACACTTTTTTATAGACCACAACAAAGAAGAAGATAACTTCTGCATTTTGTTTCCCTGGACAAGTTGACATGGGACAACGGTTATCAGAGCAAAGTGGATCTAAATCTGGATTAATATATGATTTATCAGCAGTTTTGATTCACAAGGGCGTTGCTGTAAATAGTGGCCATTATGTAGCCCATATTAGAGATCAAGATACAGGGGTATGGTGGGAATTTGACGACGAAACTGTCTCAGACATGGGTCAACACCCTTTTGGTGATAAACCTCAACAGACTGTCACTTCACCACCTGGACAATCTTGCCCCTCTGAACCTCATGCTATTGTAAATGGAAACTATATGGACATTTCTGAATCCACTACTAGTGTACAAACATTCTCTTCAAATGATGCATATATGCTGATGTATTCTCTTAGACATCAAACCAATGGCGATAGAAAAACACCGCCAGGTGGCAATTCTTCCAATGATGGGTATCTTCCATCTCATCTTTTGAAGGAAGTTAACGAGTTAAACAAGTCATATCTTGATTCTTGTGAGAATTACAAGGTTAAAAAAGAGGAAAAAATGGCTATGATTACAGAAAGGCGACAAGAAGTTCGGTCAATTATCTCTGAAGCTCCTGTTCAGTCATTAATGGAGTCTTTTTGGTGGATTTCAGTTGACTGGCTTCGCCAATGGGCTGACAACATCACTCCTAAGTAAGTATTTATGTTTCTCTTTTTCTGGAAAATTGTAATTATGAATTAGTGGTAACTTTTTAACTTCAATCTTTTTACGGTTTTTTAATTTTTTGAAGTATGATTGACAACACACCGATCCAATGTTCACATGGGAAAGTACCGGTTTCAAAGATTAGTTCCATGAAGCGACTATCAGCCACAGCTTGGAGTAAAATATCTTCCAAGGTATCTTGATGTTTACGTTTAATGGAAAGTTGATGAATTTACGTATTTGACCTTGGCTTTTTATGTTGGTTGTGAATGAAAAAGTATGAAGGTGGGCCAGAATTGGGTGAAGATGACTGCTGCATTGAGTGCCTTAAGGAAACAGCACGTGCTACAGTGAGTGCTGATAGTTATAGAGATGGAAGAACAATGATGAAAGAATATGCAGAAGCTGCTCTTGCTGGAAAATGTCATGATGGACCATTGTACTACATTTCTAAGGCATGGTATGTTATTAGGGCATTGTACTTTGAAAAGTCAACCCAGTTATAGCAATGAAAATAGTTTTGAATTTAGATGGTATTGCTATATTTGGTAAAAGTTTCAAAGTATGATTCTGTAATAGGAAGAAATGAAAGTAGGATGCTATAATAAACAAATCAATGAAACTACATTGCTATTTGATGTGTTTTAATTGTTTGAATTTGTAGGTTGAGTCAATGGATACGTAGAAAAAACATCGAGTCTCCATGTGAAGCTGATACGGGACCCACAGCTTCAATCAGGTGTCCACATGGCGCACTTATGCCTGAACAAGCTCCTGGAGCCAAGCGGGCCCTAGTGCCAGAAAGTTTGTGGCTTTTTATTTATAAGGCTTCTAATGAAGTAAAGCCTGATGATATGATTGGCTGTTCAGTTTTTCCTTCAGATTCTGACATATGCCCTCAATGTTGTGATCAACTCTCGGAAGTTACATGCTTGGAAGATAGCCTAAGGTTCTTTAAATTAAATCTCTTCTTAAATTGCACCAAATAGCAATCTACTTTGCCCCTTTTTTTTAAACAATATAAAATTTTACCCATTATAGCAACGTACTTATGTTTTCTAGCAGTTATAGCCATTAACCTGACATTATTACATCTAAATTGTTGATGTGGCACCTGTTAATGCCATGTCACCTGACATATCGTGCTACATGTCAACCACATATGCCACATTTAGCTTATTTGTCATCCACATAAGCAAAAAACTTGACAACTCATTGAACGGTAACATGCTGAGTAAGCTACAAAAATGGTCTTTGGACGTTTTGATTTTGACAGTGTTTAGTCCAAAATTGAAATCTTTTTTCAGTTTTGGTCCTTATTTCAAGGTTTCATATCGATAACGGTCCCTGGAAACTTGAAACAAGGAGCAAATCGATATGAAACCTTGAAATTAGGTTCAAAATCAGCAAGTCCCAAGGATGTTTCAATTTTGGACTAAAACGGTAAAAAATCTGAAACTTGAGGGACCATTTTTGTAATTTACTAAAAATATAAGTTGGTTCACTTCTATGAGGGTAAAAATGGAAGTACAAACATAAAAGGAGGTAAGTATGTTGCTATTTGAGGCAAATTATTGTTACTTGAAAGGGTTATTGTTGAGTTGAATTTTGAAATTGTAGGGATTTTAAACTAAAACAACGCCAATCTCATGAGAAATTGGGTGTAGGGAAAAGTATACCTCTTTTCCCAAGAGAAAAATACTACTTATTGCCATCTTCATGGCTGTCAAAGTGGCGGTCCTACATTACAGCTGGCGGCAAGAATGCATCTTCTACTGCACAACCAGAAAACCTGAATACCGCCATTGACTCACTCAAATGTCAACAGGTGTTCAATGTTTCCTACTCTTTTATAATTTATTTGCACATTTTATCAACTGCTTGATTTTCTTTTGTGTCAAGATTAGTCAAAGATGCTTTATTTTTGTGGCTGACTATAAAATTTCATTTCTTTTTTGTATTTAAACAGCACTCAAAACTTGTTCGAAGACCTCCTAATCTTATACGAAAACGCGGTGCCATTCTCCAAAAGGCTCCCGCTGTAAGAACATTATTTCTTCTTTAATTTTACCTTTAGGTAGTATTTGACACAATGGAATCAGGAATGGAATGGAATGGTTCATTCCAACCGGAATGGAACAAACCATTCTCATATGAAAATTGATTCCATTATGGAATTATGTTGGCGATTGATTTTGCAGGTAGATGAATTGACAATCATTACTGAAAATGACTGGACATCATTTTGTAAAGACTGGAATGGAAACGAGGAAAACGGAATATCTGCTGAAATTGATTTAAGTAATTCCGGTGATGATGTTTTAATTGGGACATCTGAAGAGATGCCAATTACAGAGGAAAATGCTAATTCTCTTGATGATGCAAATGGTGACACTGAATCTCAAGGGCCAATCATCAAAACTTATCCAGAGGTACGTTTTTAGAAAGAATGGAATCCGTTAAAGAATTTAAAAATTAAATAATTTATAAATTTTCATGTGTGTCAAAATATTCTTTGTTTATTGTTAACTCAGTATACATTTAAGCTATCTGCAAGAGATAGCAGCTGAGCATACTTATTACTTCCATTTATTTGTTTAACCATTAATAAGGGTATTTTGGTCTTTTGGTTATTTGTAGGTGTGTGAAGATTGCATTGGGGAAAGAGAAAGCTGTGAGCTAGTGAGGAAACTGAACTATTGTAACGAGGATATTTGCATTTGTTTTGTTCGTGGGAAAGAGCCACCAAAATACATTCTAGAAGGTTCTACAAACATCATGGAGCCAAATCGTCGGTTATCTAAACGTTCTAGAAGGACAACTTATGGCAATTCGGTAAATTTGAACGTTTCGGGGTCCACAACTCTCTATGAACTCAAGATGATGATTTGGCAATCTTTTGGGGTATGCTTTCTTCTAATTTATTTATTACACGTTTTATTGAAAGCTAAAGTAAAATGCTGTAATAAACAAAGAAATAGAAGTAAGTTGATATTATGTTAAGAAGAAAGAATGAAATTACAAAATGGGTTTTCTTTTTTTTTTTTTTTTTTTTTTTTGGTTGCAGATTGTGAAAGAAAACCAGATACTTCACAAAGGCTCGAAGGTAGTTGATGGGGAAACTTGTACTCTTGCTGACATGTGCATATTCCCGGGTGATGTTCTTTGGGTCACGGATTCAAATATTCATGAGAACCGTGACATTGCAGGTAATTTTATCCAACTATGTTTGTTACACTAATGCAAGGGCATTTACGTCTTTTGCACAGACAAAAGGAAAATCCCAAGTGGGACCGGGACAAAATGTTGCAATTTTTGTCTTATTGACATTAGTCACAGTCCAATGTGTGCCAAATGCAGTACAATCTGTTCTGTCATGTCATGTCATGTCGTGTACAAATGGGGTTTGAATGATTGATAATAAGGTCTTGCTTAATTTTTAATTTTTTTATAAACAGAAGAACTTTCGGATACAAAGATGGAAGTACAACAATCAGAGGGAGGTTTTCGAGGAACACTTTTGACATCAAATATTTCTACACAAGTCGTGTCTCAAGAATGCTTTAATTAATGAGAGTGTCTCTTTTGATGTTTGGGGCCTTTTGGTATTTTGTATACTGGAAGAGAAACCAACGAATTTTGGTAAATATTCCAAGGTAATATCTCTTTTTCTTTTTTCTAATTTTCTAATTTGTATACTTCAATTTTATTGATTATACTGTGTTTCAGAAGGCTGGCAAGTTATGTGAATCATGAGTTACTTGTCAAAGATCTTGGTCATATGCATATGCCCGTTGGTGACATGGGCTCCTTTGTTTGCTAAAAGTGTGTAAAATTTGTGAGACTATGGTTTTTGGTCATTTTGGTTGGTACCTTAAGCGATCAAATGAGCAGTGTCTTATTTTGTTACAGAGCTATATATAATATTACGCCTATTAGTGGCAATGCATTAGCTCCCGAATTGTTGGTTGTTGCTTTACTTTTCTAACTTGTGTACATTGAAAAAGCAACTATATGAAAGACCCCACTAGTTTGTATTATCAGCATTGTGCATCATCGTAAGACTATACAAAACAAGACGGCCTTTTGACATGATATGGCCCTACTGAATGTAAAGAAAAGAAGAGAAAAAAGAGAAGAAATAGAGGATGTTTTGTTGGATTTTCTCTCTAACTTTTAGTCAAAAATCAGAGGACTATCACTAGTCTCACAACTATGAAAAACAATGAGAAATTAGGAATCAATTTCCCACAACTAAAACAAAGGAAACTAGAAACAAAATAACTAGTTCGGGCAACCAAAGTGCGGTAAAGAGGTTAGGCATGCACCGTTCCTCTGCCCCTAAGGATCCATGCCCTCAAAATTAAATCAGGACGAGTCTTTGAAAAATGTCACTATCAAGACAAGCCGAAAAAACATCTTTGATTCTCTCAAGTTTTGGGTTCAATAAGGTATTGCGGATTAAAATTGTTTTTGCATCGAGATGGAAAGCAAACAAGCAACAAGTTGTGTTTGTTAACTCTTTCTGGATGACGACTAATTTTTTTGAAAACTATATTCATCAATCTTCCGGTAATAACATTATTATGCATGATTCGTTAGACTCTATTGAAGAGTTCCGCTATCTTAGGCGCAAAGAAACCAAAAGTATCAAACGTGAATGGTATAATCAAATGTTGATATTTCATGCATGTTTTCTTGTGTTTTGTCACTTTGCATGATGCAACTTTTAAAACAGCATGTTCCACAATTAAACCCCGACTCCTCAAGTCCATTAACGGGGAAGCCATGTTAGATTCACACATGTGTGATGTGTGTTTCCCTTCCACCGATCTGAAAATAAAAAAGTTAGTCCATTTGAGTGTTGACATTCTTTCTACCGGGCCAACCATGAAGTTCACAAATGTTATTTTCTTGATGAAAACTCCAACGTGCCTAATTATGTCAAAAAAAGAATGTCTAACCATATTGTGTAAATACTTGAAACTCAGGAGCAGCTCTCCACAATATAGTATACTGTAGGCTCTCAAAGGAGTCAAAGCATACATTGTGGTAAATTAGGCATATCTCATCAATTGGAAATAGCATAACCATGAGGTGATACTTAAAGATAGGTATGATACTCCACCGGTGACATGTTGGTTAAGATCATCTATATGAATAGCCAAAAGAAAATCCTGATCATATGGTGTTCGTATACACTCAAAATTTGCTTTAGGTCTAACAATCATGTCAAAGTGTACATCTATGTCCTCAACGCCTTCAAGCTAAAGAGAAGTTTAGAAATACCCATACAAGATCCAGGCAAAATGACATAACTGTGGAAGGCACATTAAATCAACAACATTGATAGCTCTCTTCATGGCTAATATGCTAATAAAACTCGCGTCTCTGCTAACAACCCCTTTAAAAAGTTTCAACCCTAATAACAGCCTCCCGATGTCAACATGAAATAAACCATCATGAAGCTTCCTATTATCATACGAAGGCCAAAAAAACTCATTTTTTATTTGATATTCAATTCAAGAGGAAATCTTAGATCCATTATCCAAATAATATCCAACACAAAGTTCCCTTAGGAAAAGATTTAATGCAACCAAAGCCACTATCAATCTCCATTACAAGGAGGGGCTCAGACAATATGGTACATAACATGGATACGAGTGGTTTATACATATGTTTAACCTCTAATGTCTTAATGATATCACCTTTATATAGAGCAACAACCGAGGAGTACTTTCATTGATGCTGTAAAATGGCCATAAAATGGCCATCTGTAACCTTACAAAGACACTGTCTCGCGTTGGTGTTGCCCGTTGTTCACTCCTCCTAAATGTCGTCTCCCTCTTGTCCCAGAGACCCCAATCCAAAGTTATATAGCATAATTTTGACTGACATGGCGATACCATCCTCTTCCCCCATATAGCCAATGAATCCAAAATAGAATGATGTTTCAAAGACTTCTTATTCCCATACCTATTTTCCTACCTAATCTTGTGCTTGAACACCTTCAAAGTGAAAAGAGGAAAATGTAACAAGTTAACCCATGCTTCAACAAAACCGAGCCGAGCAACTAGCTTGTAAAGAAATATTTTCAACGTATGAGAGAAAGGCATACGACAACTATTAGGGATACTGGCAGTAATAATAGGTGCTTAAAAGACACGATCAAGGAGCTCAACATCCAATACCAACCCCTCATTTATATCGGTCTCAGGCTCCTTGGTAGACGACTTTAAAATACCAACAATGTGTCCACTCGTGCCCTCAGCCCCATCAATCAACCAGACAAGACCATTGGAGTGATGACAAGCACGACTCACTGCATGTATACTCATGATCCTTCCATACAATCGTTTACCAAACACTTTGAATGTTTCATATACTGCCATAAATAATCATTGGTTCATAGTAATAACCATTCACAATACAGTTATCCATCAATAGGATACTTGTAACATTTTGAGATGAGATATGATACAAGAAACACCCTTATTTACCACTTCACCATTCTAGTAACAATGAAACCCGAGTACGAACACGACCAAGTTTCATTCATAAATATCAAAATAAAAAGACAAAATGTACTAAGCGTTAAGTTGAAGCTCTAAATTTGATGCAATACCATAAAAAGGTGAAACTCCAACAAACAGTTAGAGTGCATAAAATGTATAAAGCCACAGGTAGAAGCTCTACATCTCCTTTAGGGTAAAGGCATGGTGTTTGATGTCAATCTTGATTCAATTCCAGGAGACATAATAGACACATTTAAAAGATTTGTTTTGCATCGAGTTTAATTAATCAGCTTGTCTGAAGTAAAAAAATACGACTATAACATGTGAAAATCGCTCTTTGGCATGTTAACAAACACCTAGTGGGCTAAAAGAATGGTTCTTGATTTCCATATGTAGGACTTCATTTAGATGACTAGAATCATTCTCACTTGTACCTTCCATGCCTTAGATATTTCAAGTCCTACTAAGCTTCACATTATAGTTCGGCCCATTTTCAACCATAATTGTGAACTTTGTCATAAACATTATGATAGGTTGTTACTATGTTGTTTAACTTGCCACAAGACATAATATTTGTAATTACTAACTTTTCATATACAATGTCTACTATAAGGCTTTATTTAGCCTAAGGTGGTCATGGCAAAATTTCCTAAAATTCATTTAAGTGTTCACAATTAATTTGATACATGAAGCAATAATTATTTGTCACATGACTTTAAAAATTATAAACTACTTGAATCATCATCCTCACTTGCATTCATTGCATCCTTTTTATTTTCCATCCCCTTCTTTGGACAATTATAACTAATATTGTCCCTTCTCATGGCAAGAGTAACAATCGACGTCTTGTAATGATAATTCCCACATGTGTTGCATTTATGAGTGTTGCAACCAATTGGACTCACAAAAGTACAAAAACATTGGCTTTAATTTTTATACATTAGCTATTTGTAAATACGAAGATCATAATGAACACAAGTTCCGAAAAATATCTCCAAATCCTAAAATCTTCCGGTGTTATATGTTGGACTTGTTATTTTTATTATTGTTTTTCATTATAATCATTATAATGACAAATAGGTTTTGAACATGACTGACTGCTTGGGAAATGAGTTTTTGGATCAATTATTACAACTTTCACAAAACTTGTTTATTTTATTTAAGCATAGGTACATTCGATCCCAAATCTCAGCTTGATTACCACGAGCTTGTACACAGAAAGACTATCGACCCAAAACTTAAATTGAAACAAACAATCATAAATTTCATAGTCTCACCAACTTTTCAGGCTTATATACGACTCAAACTCCAAACACTAAAAAAGAACTCATTCGAGCCACGTGTTATGAACACAAACAGTTCAAAAACAGGCCCCTCTTAATAATTTAAAGATATATTTCCATTAAACATGCCTCAGAAGTGATGTTTGATTCCACAAGAGCAAAACCGCATGAGAGTCCACTTTTAAGAGGCCAATCAATGCACACAGAAAAGAAAAAAAGGCTATGTATACATAATATCACAACCTGGATAACTAAAACCCGACCCGGAGACCCGCCCATTGTGTTGTTGACCCGGATTATAAACCGACCCAATATGAACGCCCATTTGAGTTGTGTATGGGTGACGATGTTGGAGACGTCACACACCATTTGTACCAAACCTAACTCACAAAAAATAATCAATGATAAAAATTTTCAACTTTGATACCCCATTTTCTGGGGATTGTAAAATAATCGATATGAACTCCATTGCAGTGATTCGAGAGCCTAAAATCAACTATTACTCATTAACTTTATTCTTGGAAAATTTCAGATCAATCCGACTTCATATGAAGTCGTGACGACAGTTATAAAAACAGGACAGAATGCAGAAAACAAAAATTAAAACTGCACAAAACAGCTTTGATATCCTGTGTTCAGGGGCTTGTAAATCCATCCACCTTTGATGCCTCATGTTTAACTCCTTTTGATCGAAAAAGTACTTTAGACTTTTATGATCAGTGTACACGACAAATTTCACACCATATAAGTAGTGTCTCCAGAGCTTCAAGGCCAAGATCACTGCAGCCAACTCAAGATCATGTATCGGGTACTTCTTCTCGGCCTCTTTTAGCCGACGAGAAGCAAAAGCAATCATTCTACCCTTCTGCATTAGCACGCACCCAAGACCTACTCTTGAAGCATCACTATATACCACATAGTCTTCTCCGCCCTGAGGTAAAGTTAACATAGGGGCTTCACGGCTTGCTTTAGTCTTTGAAATGCTGCTTGTTGCCTTTCTGTCCACTCAAACTTTTGACCCTTCTTGGTCAATTTGGTCAACGGAGCGGCAATCGAGGAGAAATTCTCTACAAATCTCATGTGGTACCCCGCCAATCCAAGAAAACTACGTATCTCTGTCGGACTTCGAGGCGGCTCCCACTTCATCACGACCTCAACCTTTGATGGATCAACTTTAACAACTTTGTTATTGATAACATGCCCCAGAAATTGAACTTCTCTCAATCAGAACTCACACTTGGAAAACTTCGTGTACAACTTCTCTTGACAAAGCAACTCCAAAATTTGGCGCAAATGCACACCGTGCTCTGCTTGGCTTCGAGAATACACCAAGATATCGTATGTGAACACGATCATAGATTTATCAAGGAACGAGCGACAGACTCTGTTCATTAGATTCATCAAAGCTGCCAGAGCATTGGTTAGCCCAAAAGGCATCACCAAAACTCATAATGGCCATAGCGAGTACGAAAATCAGTCTTCGGAATATCAGACTCTTGAATCTTCAACTGGTGATATCCCGATCTCAAATTGATTTTAGAAAAACAAGATGCCCCCTGGAGTTGATCAAACAAGTCGTTGATTCGTGGTAACGGATACTTGTTCTTCACTGTGATCTTATTCAACTCTCTATAGTCTATACACATACGCATAGACCCGTCTTTCTTCTTAACAAACACGATGGGTGCTCCCCCAAGGTGACGAATTTGGTTTAATAAATCCCCAATCCAATAATTCCTCCAACTATTTTCTCAACTCCTCCATCTCTGAAGGCACTAAACGGTAAGGAGCACGAGCAACAGGAGCTGCTCCTGGAACCAACTCAATCATAAACTCTGTCTGACGATCTGGCGGTAATCTGGGAAGTTCTTCTGGAAAAACAACCGGAAACTCATTTATTACTGCTACATCTCCCACTACTACTTTACTTAGTTTGGCTGAAGCCACATATGCCAAATAAGATACTCCTCCTTTACTAACACTACTCCGAGTCTTAGCAAAGGAAATAACTGGCATTCTCAAACATTGTCGCTCACCTTAGATTTTAATCTGCGTTCCATCCGGTGCTATAACCACAATGCTCTTGTTTTCACAATCCACGTTGGCATGATTTGTTGCTAACCAATCCATAGCCACTATCATTCCAAACTCTTTGGTGGTGATCGGCTTCAGATTAATAGGGAAAATGGTCTTGTTAATCTTAAGATGACACTTTCAAATATACTAGGAAACCCACCTATATCTACCATCAGCCACTGCTACTTCCAAACTCTCATCCATATGTGTTAAGGGAGTAGTTAGATCTAAGACGTAAGAATTCTTGTTCTAGCTTCAAATTAGAGAGTTGTTCAGCTTGGAAAGGGTTGGTTCCAGGTGGTGTTGGTAAGCCACCTGCAACTAACCCTTTTGGTTAGCGTCGACATAATGTCTCAGAACGTGAGGGTTGAGGTGGAAAAGGATTGAAGAGTAGAAATTGTGAGGAGATGTAGAGTTGTGTTGTATTGAGATCAATGATGCTATTTTTCTCTATATATGTCGAATTATGTATTTGATTATTCATTGAGCTTCGTAGCTCATAGCATGTGTGTGTGTGTGTGTGATGACCCTACAGGTGAGCGTGACCCTAGTAAAGGTAAGGAGATAGCTCATGGATAGGAAGCTTAGGGCGTGTAGAAGTGGAACGTAACCGGCTTGGAGGGAGTTTTATTATTTTTTACTCTATTGATACACTTGTATACTTCTTGTATGTAACTTATACACCAACTTATGTTTTGTCCTGATAAACTATGTTTTCAAAAGTGAAAATATTTGGGTGTATTTGTTTCTATGAGTCGGGTGTTACATCATGTCACAATAAATACTTTTTCGCTACTTCAAATCTTTCATAATATGCATCTAGTCTTTAAAGCAACACCTGGAATACATAACATAAAGGAATACGTAAGACTATAAAGTCTTATGAGATACATGGAATTAGACATATAACATTCATAGCATATTTTTATCATTTATTAAAGGCCTTTACATTATGTATACACATTCATCAATCATCATACTTTCATATTCATTATCCATTTAGGTCTCATACTTGTCATCATATCATAATTGGCTCTATTCTTTTCATTGGCTTCTTATTGATTGGTCTTACATATATCATTCCATTCGTGGGGCTAAACTCACTACACGGTGGTTCTCCCCTAAGTCACTTGTACCAAGATATAAAACACTTGATTAGTCCATTCTAGTACCATGATCTTAGGACATCTATATCGCGATGGGAGATGTACTATCCCGATAGATTTTTTCGTTAAGTCTCATATAGAGACTACATATGCATGGACAAGCTTATTCATTCACACATTCATTCTTTACATGCATTCTTTCATTCATTCTATTCTCATATGCCAATCATTTTAAGATTTTCATAGTTAGAGCTGATACATTAGATAGGAAAGACTTAACTATGGCCAATGGATATTTCACATAAATATAGTTATATTTCAACACATGTGTGTGTGTCTAAATATAAACATTCAATAGTTCATAAGTATTCCATCATATATCCCCTACTTGGGAATAGCTACATGTTCTCACTTTATCTAGTTAGAGAAGTCTAATTAGTCCTTCACCAATACTTGCTCTTTACTTCCTTTGAACCTTACTCCTTCAATACCTAAGGAGTTCAATGACATTCATACATATTACCTACAAGTTAATAATAATAACAACACAATTAAGTTCCTTAATCTTAGACTTGACAAATCATCATGATTTCCATACATACTAATTTTGTCCCACAATTAGACTTCATCGCTTATGATGGTGTTTTCATGAAAATGTAATAACCTTATGTCCAACATCTCATCAAAACAACATATACCATGATCATCAATCAATTTGCATGTTGTATTTATCAACTAAGGTTCCAACCAACTGATACAATACAATTTCTATTTTCATACATATTAACCATCATCTTTACTAACAGAGAGATTAAACAACCTCAAAGAGTACATATCTAACCATAAATCATCTTATCAACCCATAGTCAAAAACTAGTGTTTACACATATTTCTCATATAAGGATCATATCTACAACCAAAGCTAGAAATTGGAAGGTTACCTTAAGTTATCGAGCTTTCCTTGGTTTGCCTTTGAAAAACACTTGGATCCTTCAAGAAATCATCACACGCTCTTAAAACAAGAACACATACATATAAGCTTTGAGAGAGTTTTGGGAGAGTTGTGGATAGATATGGTTTCTACTGTATTTACACGCTAATATATATTATATTTTCGTAAGGTCAATCGATGACCCAATGGGTCAAACCCATTTAAGCTGCGCTGAACCAATAAAAATTGGTCATTTTGCATCTGACATGTCGTCGTGTCATGAGGGGCCTATGTTCGCACCTTGACCATTCTACGTCAAAAATCACCCTCAAAACACTGTTCGTCCATCGCATCGCGACCAACACTCTTCATGTCTTGAGAATCCATGATTGGCATAGTCAAGGCAACGTACTTTCTAACATACTGCGTAACATAGCAACTTACTCTGTTCATCATGTCGTTGGCCATTGCCTTTGTGTCGCCAATTTAAGTGTAGGAAATCTACTCAACTCCTTGTTAAGACATTTCCAAATCCAAAGTGCTAACTTTTGCACCTTTGGTCTAAAAAATTGTTTCAAAGCATAGAAACAGTTGCAACAACATATTATAGCATTCCACAACATAAAAATCTTACATCGAGGTCAAAATCATCCAAAATGACAATATTGCCCTTTTTCACATATTATTTCATTTTCATACACTAACCTAATTTTCACTTAGTTTTGACTTATAATACATTAAAAATTTTAGGCTCTTATAGGCTACCCCTAAAACTTTCTAAGTCAAAAATTAAAAGTTCAATCTGAAAAATTAATAACCCAAAATTAAAAGCCTAGTGCAATAAATACCCAATCTAATTTAAACTGATGTGGGTTATGGCTGAATTAATGAAGTTTGAAGCCAATTGGGCCACTTAATGTGTTAATCAATCAGGACTTGGAATCATCAGTGACAAGTCAAGTAGTCAACAATAGAAGGAAAGAAGCTCCCACCCCTCCCCCATGCCCCTTGCCCTTCGTCTGTCACCATCTGCCAGCCTATCTAATGTGGGTGACGGTGGCTCTTTAGCTCCGATCGGCGACTTCTTCTCCCTCTTAACTCGAAATTGTGTTATTTACTTATTTGTTATTTGGTTGAATAATTGGAAATTGGATAACCTTGAAAAGTTGAAATCAAGTTTGAAATTAGCAATTAAATTTATTTCAATATTTTGACATTTTGTTTGATTTTTAAAATATTCAATAATAGTAAGCAAAAGGAGCACATGTCATGGCTTAGTAGTATCCCCAAACAAAAATTTTCAACTTAGGCTCTCTTCATACATTATGGGGAAGCCAACAAGGAGATGTTAATTGTAACACCAAATACTCGTAATAAGTATTTGAAGGTTTATTATAGTAAAAAGGAGTAAATTTGTCGTTTTACCACAAAAGGGTATTTTGGTCATTTGACCATGTGAATGACCAATTCCGTAAAAATATTGTTGATTGTGGTAAAAATGTAAGAAATGAAAGTTTTATTGTCATAAAACTTGATTATTGTGGTCAAAGTTCAAGAAATGGAACTTAGGGACCAAAATTGTAAAGTTTTGAGGTATAAATAGAGAGGTTGACTCTCTCTTGACTGGCCATTTGTGCAGCTACGGGAACGATTTTGGGAGCAAAATTCTGGAAGATTTTTGAAGCTTGAAGCAAGAACTTGGATCAATTGTTGGAAGATGGTGATTTCCAAGCAATTAAGGTATGTAGATTGCCCTTTTAGTCAAGTTCTTGAAGAAGTTCTTAATGGGTTTTATAGAAACTGAAATTTGTAAATTTCAGTTATGATTATGTGGTTTAAATTGATGTAATACTTCCATTAAGTCATGCTAAAAAGGAATTAATTCAAGAAATGGAAGTAGGTTGTTATTGTTCAAGAATTGGGATTTTGATCAAGAACCCTAGATGATGAATTCTTGTGATAAACTTGATTCTAATGGTTTATTATAAGTTCTAGATGCTTTATTGACTGAAAGAAATCAATAGAAGCAAGTTAAATTCAACAATTTCGGTTTTTGGACTAAAATTGTGAAAACCGGAAAATTGGAAATGGAATTTAATTTGATCATTTTATGGGTTAAAACTTGTTGTTAGTCAATGGTTTTGGTCCTAGAATAATCCCTAATGATTAAGTCGAGCATTAAGTGCTTAAAAATGGAAAAATGGGGTTTTTAGCTAAAAAATCGGAGCTTACTGCCTGGAGTCGCAAGGATCGCGACCCGACCCAGGGGTCGATCGCGACCCGACCTCGCGGCAGAATGCAGTTTTGCCTCTGTTAAATTTTGGTGCATTTTCCAAGTTTGATTTCAATGCTAGGCTTATCCGATTGACCTGAAATTTTAAACATAGGTCTAATATGTTGTGAAACTTCATGGAAAATTATCGGAATACGAATACGACCTCCCGAAAGTACTGTAGTAGAATACGCGTATTTCGGGAAGTGTATTAGAATTTTATACCAATGGTTAATGCTTGGAATTGGTCTCATATTAGACTCTTGTGCACTAGAACCAACTGAAATGATTATTAACCTATTATCATTTGATATGAAATGGATAAATAGGTATGGGACAAAATGGTTGTGGTACACGCAAAGGCAAGAAACAATCGGGATTTAAATGCAGCTAGTATCCAGGTGAGTAATCTCACTTATATCACATATGATATGTGTTGATTGGACTATTACAGGTTGAAACAGGTTTGGGGGACGAAAATGATAATCTAAAGTTATGGTGAAAAGGCAATACCGGATAAGCCGTGAGTCAATGAAATGACAAGAACGGAGCCGTGAGCCACAAATGATTATGAAATGAAATGTCATTAAATGGTGCGGCCACTTGTGGCTATGATTTCTGGATTTTATATCCAACTGGTGCGGCCTATATGGCTATGATTTCTGGATTTTATATCCAACTGGTGCGGCCTATATGGCTATGATTTTGGATGTTATATCCAACTGGTGCGGCCTATATGGCTATGATATTCTGGTGCGGCCTTCGGGCTATGATATTATGGTGCGGCCTTCGGGCTATGATAAACTGGTGCGGCCTCCGGGCTATGATTTATATGTTAAAGCTGTTCTGGTACGGCTTGTAGAGCTATGACACGTGGTGCGGCTTATATAGCCAGGAAATACGGTGCAGTCAATTGTGACTAAGAAATATGGGACAGAAACGGTAATTGAGAATTTATATGTTTATTTTCTCTTATATACATGTGAATTTATGTGACTAACAACTTTGATTTGATTAATGTGCAAATAACAGGTTAGATATGCTAATTATCTTTGAAATTTAATGGTGCGGTCTTAGGACCATGATTTTGGGTTGTTGAACCTAAACGGGTACGGCCTAAGGGCTATGATCTAAACGATGAAACTGTTGGTGCGGCCTTAGGGCTATGATCTGAACATGTTAAATATTTTGGTGCAGCCTATATGGCTATGATATATGGTGCGGTCAACGATGACTATGACTTGCGGGACAAAAACTATTTGAGAGATTAATTGTTATTATTCTCTTATATATGTGTGTCGTTATTTGCAGATATGATTACTCACTGAGCTTTGTAGCTCATACCGTTTGTTAAATGTCCCTGCAGGTTAGCATAACCCTGGTAAGGGTAAGGATAAAGTCCGTGACTCAAGAAGTGGACTTGTAGATGCTGTTAGTAGCAGCCCGGCTTCAAAGGAGATATGGGTATTATATACTCTCCTTGATACACTTGTACCCGATTTTATTAAAAATATACCCCTTTGTACTGGTTTTACGTAATGAAACCTTTGTTTAAAATGAAAAATTTTCAGGGGTGTTTTGTTTTAAAAGCCGGGTGTTACATTAATTCGCCATTTGGGTCTTTTAAGTATCAGTAAATGGTACAAGGAAGCTTGGAGATGATGGTGGAGAAAATGCACTACAAATGTATGGTCGCCTTACAAGCATGGCCTCTTGTGCTCTTGTAGAAAATTTGTTTCTTTGCATGTAGGTGTTCAATGTTGTTGTTGTAGCAACGTTATTAAATGCGGCATTAATTATTCCAATGTTTCTTTACAGCGATGTATGGAAGGATCTGAGGTTTATGACTCAAACTATCTGTTTGATTTTGATTGACTTATTTTATCAATGTTTTCATTTTCCCAAATAAAAAATATAGTTTTGATGATTGTAAGTATGATTCAGTAATCTGGTACGCCATTCTTTATTATCTTCTATTTTTTAAAAGATTTACGCTTAGACCGGTAAGGTTATAACCGCCAAATTTGATAAGAATGTAATGATACTTTATCTAGAAAATTAAAGGAATCTGATAACTTTTATGGATAAAATACCAAAAATAATGATAAATGTTATACACTTGTACTTTCGTCACTCTAGAAAAAAAAAAAAAATCCTTACGAACAGAAACCGAACTAATAAAAGTCCATTTATTTCTAATTATTTTTCTTATTAAGTTATTATATATGAGAAATTATATTGATTCTTACTTTTTATTCATACTCATATAAAATTGTGACAAGTGTCACATTTAATAAAACTAATAATATTTTAAAAGACCTGTCATAATTTAACATGGATAGGAAATTAGTAGGAATAAAAGATATAAGATTTCTCTTTCTGTAGAAAAAAAATTGCACTACCCCTAATATTTTTTCTTGGATCTGCCGCCGAGCAGGAAAGTAATTGCAACCAATTGGACTCACCAAAATACAAAAAGCTTAGTCTTATTCTAGAAAATGTATTGGTTCTTAGTTTTTAAGAATTAGTTTTTCAAGTAAAACAAAAAGGCAGACGGAAAGCCCGAATATATGGGAAGTTCAGTCCGGTTACGGCCTTATATTTATTGAAAACTGAACCCGACCCGGAACCGGTTAAAACCGGCTAGAGGGAGTTCTGTTCGGTTCCGGTTCTCGATTCGTTGCTTGTTCGGTTACCAGTTATTCCAGTTTCTGTCCGATTATGTTCCGAAACCGGTTACATCCCTACTCTACGCTATAAATACGCGATCGTAATCAACATAAATTTTCTATTTTTCCGAAAATTCTCTCCAAATCCTAAAACCTTCGGGGTTATATGTTGGGCTAGTTGATATTATAATTTTTCATTATGATGACACGCATTTGTTATACTAAATTTTATACGAACGTACTCTTGTCGATTGTATAGTCTCATGAACTTTTCAGATGTGAACTCCGAACAATTAAATTGAACATTTAAACTTTAACAACTAAAAACACAGAAGCAAATTAAAGATTAACTCATTCGAACCAAGTGCTATGAATACAAACAGTTCAATAATTTAAGAAAACATTTCCATTAAACATACCTCAGATGTGACATTTGATTCCAGAAGAGCAAAACCGCATGAGAGTCCACTTTTAAGAGGCCAATCAATACACAAAAAAAAAAAAAAAAAAGGCTACGTATACATAATATCACAACCTGGATAATTAGAACCCGACCCGGAGACCCGCCCGTTGTGTTGTTGGCCCGGATTATAACCCGACCCAATATGAACGCCCGTTTGAGTTGTGTATGGGTGACGATGTTGGAGACGTCACACACCATTCGTACCAAACCTAACTCACAAAAAATAATCAATTAATAAAAGTGCTAAACACAAGAAATAGCAACATAATTTGATTTATTAATTTATTTATTTATTTATTTATTTATTACCTTGGTATTGCCACAACACCGCCAAATGTGAAAATCCAAAGTAGAGCCTGCTTTCACATATATGGGTGACCTTAGTGGGAAAAATATTGGAAACCTGTAACATTACAATATATAATGCAAATTATGAGATAATTAATAATACATGAAATTATCGATACACAAAATGACAAAAAAATTAAAAAAATATATAATTGATTACCAGCTGAACATATTTGGTGTTGCGGTTGTTGGTTCGATTCCCAAATGTACATCTTTATAGAGAATTGCATCAAAATAACCAGCAAACCCTATTTGTAAAAGAATTAAAAACTCAGAATTATGGAGAAGTCGAATACTTTTTAAAAAATCATTTATTTTATAAAAAAATTAAAATATTTTACCGTGAATAATAGTTGATCCGGTATCATTGGGCATTTCAAACCGAAGCTTTTTGTACCGCTGATTATTTTTATTGGGCGAGTAATTTGGATGAGTAAAAGTAAAAACCTAAAAAAAATACAAATGAGAGACATTTTCAATAAAGTATGAATTATAAGGGTATTATGGGAATAATGGAGAAAAAACCGACAGATTGAGATGGAGAAAGTCTGGCCAAACGGTGCAGCTTTACAACATACGCGGTTTCAAAGTGTAAAAGATCTTTGTGCAATTTTACCTGTAATTACACAATTATATAAAAAATAAATAATTTAAAATGGGACATGGTGAGGTAAATTTAAATAGGGAATAATTAACATACGTCGTTATACAGCTTTGATGTAGTCACGGGCTGTATAAAACTTGTGTACCTGATGATCCAAACAAAATCAATAAACATCCAAAAAAACTAAATTTGAATTTAAATTTAAAGAAACAAAAGAAATTTTAAAAAAGTGCATACGATGAAGGAATTGAGATGCCATCTGGCTTTAAAAACCGTTGGGCTCCATCAAGGCATTCAGGTGAGAGTTCATTGTCACCAAAAGAACCAAGTAATTCACTCACCTATATTCATATGTAATTAAATAGTTTTTAAAAAAAAAAAGTGTGATAAATTATTTAATTAGAATATTTTGTGTACCAAAATGTCGGCTTTTTCTGGCGCGTCCCAGGCACGCATGTCACAAGAAATTATTGTCACCAAATTTTCCCAACCCTCTAATTTAACCAAGCTCTATTGTAAAAAAGAATATATAAAGTTAAAAAGGTAATTAATTTATTTTTAAAGAATCTTGGATTGAAAATTTGAAATGAAACTTACATGGAGTGTAACAACTGCATTTGGATTTTTCTCTACAGCATAGACTTTTAATTTACGTCCAGTTTCTTCAGCAGCCTATTTACAAACAAATTAATTAACGATGAGGGCATTTACGTCTTTTGACTTTTTTATAATAAAGAATGGTGCGTGTGTATACCTGTAAAGATGCTCTAACAAGAGGTCCTCTCCCAGCACCTACAACCATCAATACCTACAAAACAACAAACAAATGTCAGAAAATATAAATTTCAAGAAAGAAAAAAAAAATTTAAGAGACAAGTTGATGTATAATGGATAATGGTGAATATTGAGTAATTAAGGCTTACAACGGTTGTTGTAGATGCTTTATCATCTGAAACTCTATCCACCAATGCTTTACTTACTGCCCTTTGGTACTGTTAGAAATCAAAAGATTAGAATAAAAAATACTACAAGAATATTTGTAAATCAATATTAATAGAAATGAAAATGTGAAGTAAAAGTCTTGAATTTTCATAAATTGTGGAAGATAATAGAAGAGTAGGTGATACCTGAATGTATTTGACACTGTCTTTTTCAAATGTTTCATAAGTTTGGGCTTCTAGATTATCCATGAGAGGCTGAAATTAAAAGAAAAGAGTATAACTACAATAAGAGTAGTCAATAAAGAAAAAATAGAAATTAAACACTTTTTCAAAAAGAACTCACTTGCAATGGAGATTGTAGAAAATCCCTGTAACCAAGCTGCAAAATTTAATGGGGTCAGCAAAATATAATCATAACAAAAAAAATATGGAATTTGTATCAAAAGTTGAATATGAATTACTGGAAACTTCACCTCAAATCTTTCTTGTTCAGGAAGGGGTTCCATTTTCTGATATAAATAGCCAACATAGTCCAAGTATGACCTTAAGTCGTGTCTTTGAGCTTCTGAGTGATGAAACATTAAAAAATTAAAAATCATACATACAAATTAAATAAACTGAATAAAGACAACTTCATGAATTTTAACAAAAATGGAAACTTACGTTGGGCAGAATTGTCAGTTTGGTTAGTAGCAGGAAGTTTGTGCACTGCCTTTCCAGAAAGCACAATCTAAAAAAAATAAAAAATAAAAAGATCAAGACTTTTTTTATTAACGATGATGGACTTGAAATAATGTTAGATATACATAATTAGAGATGTTGAAGACAACCCTTTTGTGGTCACCAAAATTGAACATGAATTATGTATTTTTAAATAAGAGGGTAAAAAGATTTTTAAAAAAAGAGAGAAAATGGTTCATTTTTAGAGTAATAATATACCTGTATTGAATAGTAAAAGAAACTGCTGAGTAGATTCTGGTGGCGTTTGGATAGACAAGGGTATCCCCGTGCATTTGTTAGGAAAGACTAGAATTATTGAGGGAAGTGTTAATTTAAAATATGAAAATTCAAATTGAAATTAAATAAAGAAAGGAATTAAAATTTGAAAATAGGTACATCAGTATGAAGAATGGCAGCTTTAACAGGCTCACCAACCCAACGCACGAGTGAATTTGGAGAAGGTAATGAAGACCTAGCATTAAATACACAATTAGGGTTTAAAAAAAATAACTATATTCAATGGGTATTTGTGTAATTAATGCATATTGAATACTCACAGAACATCAAGGGCTATTGACAGTTGACTGTGATGTTCACATAAAACACGAAAAGAATTCCAAAGTTCCCAAGAATCACTAAGGTCTACTGCCTGTGAGTCCACATATGAAAACAAATGTAAGTAAATAGAAAAAATGAAAACATATTTTGAATAGAACTAATGAAGTATCACATGTTTCTTTTTGACTTTATGGACTTAATGAGATAGTAGTTTAGTAAGATATTTCAGTGGTGTTTTTTTTTTTTTTACTTGATGCAAAAAGAACAACTCAATTAAGTCCTAACTTTTTACAAATTTGCCCTCGATCTATTTCTTGTAAGAATAAGAGGTAACTCACCATGCCATCAGTAACTCCATTGACAGCATCATCATCAACATCAGATTTTTCTAGAGGAATTCTAAGCCACAACTTCAGAACAGAAATGAAGGATAAGAATAAAAGAAAAGAAAAATGAAAACAAAGATATGTAAAGGAAACTAACTATTAAGAATCAACACCTGCATATTATTAAGGTTTTGTAGAATGTGATTCACACATCTTGCATAATTACCACAAGATCGCCCTTTGGGTGTAGGAAGAAGACATGCCTGAAAAAGAATAATAATATTTAAGGTTAAAAAATCAACATACTAATTGAAGTAGGCATAAATATTGCATTTTTTACCTGTAAAGACAGATGAGAAGCCCAAGCTAATTCTTGCTTCAAAGCAATTTCGGAGTCTTCACGAAGAGTATCATCTTCTGAATCCAAGTCAATCCATGAGCTAATCTTGCCTGGTATCATGTGGAAGCCATTAATAAACAAACTAAACAAAGTTTTATATTAAGAAAATGAAAGTAAGAATGGGGTTAGGGTTATACCAACAACATGACTACTCCATTGTGATGGGCTTAAAACCAAATCTGATCCAGCAAAAGGAAGCACACTACAGTCTTTGCTAGCATTATCAATTAAGCTAGGTCTATATCCAGGTTCCATCTGAAACATAAAACCAGGAATTAGAAGCTATTTGATGAATACAAGCTTCTAGCTTTTATATCTACAAAGTTCAGTCACTCCACGAGTCCGAATCACCAATTCTCGATTTTCCCCAATTAATGACGCTAAATCACGTTCAATTTGGTGTTCGCGATATAAAAGGAGAGCAATGCATAAGGCATTGATGAATGAAAACACTTAAATCATGAGAAAAGCAAATGTACACAGGAATTAACAGATACAGACACAATTTATGTGCAGATATGACTACGATAACTCACCAAGGGAGCTACGACGAAATCAAAACCGCCATTGATGTTATGGGAAAGAACATGGGGCATGTCATCGTTGAAATCGGTCTCTACTCCACAGTATCTGGAGTCGCTTTTGTCTCCTAAATTATCTCCTAGAGGCATTTTTCAGAGGGCGGGAGAGAAAGAATGTGAGTTGCAGGGTTTTGGGAGGGTTTTACTAGAAATAGGAAAGCAGGGGGAAGTAGGATTGGCTAGGGTTTTGGGTTTTTAATCGGTGAGCGCATAAGCATTCAACAGTATTTAATTGAATTACAAGTTTAGTCCCTTATACAAATGTTTTAACATCAACAGTCCCTTGAAAGATTATTGTTTTCTAAATTAGTCCTTTCATCTCGTACTACTCTCTTGAGTCTCTCCCGCTGGTCTTCAATCTAAGTTTTCGACGTGAACAATCCAAAAACTGAATCTAGAAGACTAGAACATATTTGAATTCAAAATGTATATTGTCTTTGTTCTTGGTTTGGCTTTCGTAAGACCACTCCTATCGGTGCATTCATACGAGTCGCGATATTTAAATATTAAAAAAAAAGTTTGGCAAACTTTGGTAACACAAGTCGGTGATATGATCCGGCTCACAGCCTATCCATGTCATTTTTAAACTTTTTATTTTATTTTAAATTGACACATGTCAAAGGTTTGGTTGGTTAGTAAAAATATTTATTGGATAACATTTATCATCTTAAAAATTTAACATTATCTCAATCAAAAAAATAAAAATAAAAATACTAAAATTCGCAAATTTTTTCTCTATATATAGAGTATAATATTGACATACATCATATTCAATCCTACATTTTCATTTCTAATCTTTTTTGCTTTCATATTTGGTATATGATCAATAGGACACAACTTCGCAATAGAGAAGTTCATAATACTCTAAAAAACGATTTGATTGAGCATATATAGCAAAAATTTGGCATTCATGAATAATTATGTGGTTTTTATTTTTCGTATTTGTAATTTTATGTTTCATGTTATGATTGTAACTTAATTTATCTATTTTATTAAGCATATTGATCAATGTAAAACAATTTTTATCTACTTTGATTTAGGTTTTATTTTTAAAATAAATAATTTATTTATTTTGAAATAAAATAATTATTTTTTAATATTTCTAATAAATTTAAAGAAATTAATGATAATCATTAATTATATTTACTTAATAAAAAATTAGTTTGCATTGGGTTGATGATGGAAGTGAAAAATTGGATTGGATTGGGTTATGTATGTAGAAGAAAGAGAAATTACTTTTTTAATAGAAAATTTGGGTTAAGTTGGGTTGCTGATAGGAGTAGTCTAATGAAGAATTCTATCACGCAGTTTATTTTCTATTTGCATGATAGATGTTTACTGTGGATATTACATCATGTCGTGTGTTAAAATGTATTTTCAGTTTCCATGTTTTATCCTTATATTTTGTTGTATTTTTAAGATCAATATTTTACATGTAATTTCATAATCGACATTTTATTAAGCATGAGAAACGTATTTATTTAGATTATATAACAAATTATGAGTCACCATTTAAAGATAATTTTATTCTTGTACAAGTTTGATTTTATTTTGAGTATTTTGGTCTTGTTACAATTTAAAAATCAACCTTTACATATTTTAAAATGTTGTTTTAAATCTTTATGTCTTTATACTATTTATTTATATTAGGTCTTGTGTCTCTTTTTCTTATTAAGTCATGAATTGATAAATTGGAATGAACGAATAATGTAAATGACATTTTTTTTTATTAACTTAATTTACTAGGAGATTTTGTTAACATTAAGCAAAAAGAAACAAATATATATAATTTAACCGATTAATAAGAGGTTGAAATAAGAATAAAAAATATGAAAGAACAAGGGAGAATTTGAAAATTCTTTATAACTTAATGTACAAGATAGGACATGTCAAGTCAATGTTTCATTTGTCGAATTGTCGGTGTTCACATAAATAGATCGTGTTAATGGGAGTCCTAATGTCTTATTCATTTTTATATTTGATTGTGACAAAAACTGAAACAATACGTTAATTTGATACAAATTCGACATGAAATAAACGGGAGTAGGTAAGAGATTTCAACCCATTCAATTAAGCGAGTTTGATACGACACTCATGATTATTAAACGGGTAAGGTTAGGGTTAATAGTTTCAACTCGAACATGATCCGTTTATTTATAGGCAAGTGTTTTTAATTCTTTAGGTAAATTCGACATTCTCAAAACTTAAACCAAATATAAAAAACTTTGGGTTGAGTCACTTTGTAATGTAAAAATGACTTTTCAGCCTAAATCAAGACTTAGTTTTCCATTCTCGCATATGCTCTATAGCCTACTCGAGTACTCTCTCATTCTCGTGATATCATTCATCATTCATCATTCATCTGTTTCTCCAACTCATAGTCTTTCCACTTTGTCTTTTCAACTTGCAATGAATTTTTCCCTTCTGCCTCTCAACTTCTACTCTTTCTAGTTTTTCACAGTTTTATTTCCGTCTCACAAACTCATACTATTTCAGCTTGTTTAGTATTTTAACATGATACAACATGACAAATTTACAATGTCTAACCTCTTAACCCGCTAACCCAACACGAACTCGACATGAAAATAAACAGGTTAACACGATTATTAAACGGGTCGGGTTAGTGTCAAGTTTTATCAACTCATTTAATGTTTTGACTCGACACTAATTTAGTTTAGAACATCCCAAACTGAATTAGTGTGCATATATACCTTTTGAAAGCATTATTTACGCAAAACAAGTTCGAAAATAGTTAAATGTTTGTTTAAGCAACATTTCATATTCTTTTTGGTTCATGGAACGAAATATTCTTCAAGACAAAATTGATGCATATATATTGTAGCTGTATAGACTAATACCGAGATGAAATATTATTAAAATGATTGATAAATATGAAGCATTGTTGTACAAGTTGGTAAAGAAAATAAAACATTGTTGTATAAATAAATAGTTATGGACCTAACAAGATAACTGTTTCTTATTATAATGTTTTATACTTTGATCTTGTAATGAAACATGGTTGCATATTTCAACTAAAAGCTATTCTGTTGTATAAATTAAGAAAAAAATGGCATGTTGCATAAACATCCATTAATATCATCAATATGAAATCAAGTTGGAACCAAAAACCAAACTACGAATTTTTAGGTTTTAATTCCGTCAAAACATATTTAAACTAGAGAAATTAATGAACCCAAAAACTCAACCATGAACCTCCTTACTCTCTCTTTCTCAATATAGATGCAAGAATTCTCTTTTCCTTTGTGTTAACTCAAATTGTAAATATAATTTTGTTTGAATAAGTTAGAGAACCAAATATAACCTCTTTTACCCATCATCATTATTATTATTATAATTATTATCATTATTCTTATTATTATTATTATTATTATTATTATTATTGTTTTATATAAATTTACCAGACGATTTAGGAATTCATACAAATTTACATAAATGGTCCCTGCTAAATAAAAAATTACAAAAATAGTCATTATCTAATGGTGTCAATTTATAAATCCGTCTACTAGTTAGTAATCACTATAAGATACGAGTCACATTGATCTCGTCAACAAGTTTCCTTCACTTTTTTCCCATCAAGATGATCTTAAATATTTAAATTAATCATCTTGCTAAAAATAGACGACAAATCAAATGTTACATTTATTTTAAGTTTAATGTTTATACAAACTTTTAATAAACTATTTTGTATTTTCACAATACACCATTGATTTAGAAAAACACTACCACCTAGTAAGCAACTAGAGCCTTGTG
Organism: Cichorium intybus; assembly: GCA_023525715.1. Classification (NCBI taxonomy): domain Eukaryota; kingdom Viridiplantae; phylum Streptophyta; class Magnoliopsida; order Asterales; family Asteraceae; genus Cichorium; species Cichorium intybus. Next base: position 37,973,083 of record CM042017.1, on the reverse strand, counting down.
TTCACAAAATACAACTATTCCAACGATTTTCAAGGGTATTATATAAAACAAAAACTGCTACAAGACATAAGAAAGATGAATTAGTAATAGAGAGACATTGTTGCCCTTAGAAGCTCATTGTTTGTTCTTACAAATGTCAGTTACCCCATTCCTATTCCTTACTCTATACCATTAGAAACACTAAATAAAATAAAGGGCAAAAAAGGAAAGGGCTGAAAATAACCACCTCTCAAAATCATGAGCTTTGCCTCAAAAAATGTACCTGTACAGGCTTTTTGCCATATTAGATTGTTGCTCCAAAAACAAAAATAATAATTATAATTTCTTTCACTTCAGTCTTCAGGCATTCAACTTGGCTAAAAATTGGCTCAAATTGTATTCCTCCGTGTACTGTGATTGGTCCCACAGCTCCTCCAGTCCACCTAGGATAGCCTTTAACCCTTTACCGCCACCTGGCACCTTTGTTAACCCATCGATGTTTTCAGAACCACTCTTCGATGTAGACGCACCCTGAAAAAAGACAATGTTGAGATAGGGGCAAAAGCGTCATTTTGTCTATATGTTGAAGACTTGAAGTTGTTACCTTTTTAGTATCGGCTGGAGTGAATAAATCGAGTAATTGATCGGTGTTCATTGTTTTGAGACTTGCGTTTTCTGCGTTAATGACTGCATTTGCAACTGAGACTTTGAATTTTTGGAGGCTCATGACTTTTTCTTCTAAAGTCCCGCGCATTATTAAACGGTGAACATTTACAACCTTCTTTTGTCCCAATCTGTGTGCTCTATCCATTGCCTGTGTTTGCAAATATAAAAAAAAAAAATATTAGTTTTTTAAATATTGTAAATTTATTTATTCCAATAAATAATACCTGATGGTCACGCATCGGATTCCAATCATGTTCCATGAAAACTAACGTATCTGCTGAGGTTAAATTCAAACCAAGACCACCAACTGCCAAACACAAATGTTGTTTTTTCTAAATTAAGTAACAAAAAAAAAGTATCAAAAGTAAATAATATTTAAAAATTACCATGTGTTGTAAGAAGCAAAACATCGATAGTAGGGTCTGAATTGAAAGATTTAACGATGTCGAACCGTTTTTCCGGTTCGACCGATCCATCTAACCGGAGATACGTAACACTGTTCGTATAATAAATACATAAAACTATCAGAAACCATAACATTTCATACAAAATTACAAATTAATTACTTGCCTTTTCATATGGACATGAAACAAGTCTTTTTCGATAATGTCCAGTAAAGCCTAGAAAGGTTATGAAGATTAGAGTACATGGTGGAAAGTGTGGATAATAGAGTGGTGAAAGTGTTAGTTAAAACCTTATGTTGTGCGAATATGAGGACTCTGTGTTGGCCAACAGTAACAGAACCTTCGGTACTTGACCCCTCGACACCTATTCCACATTCTTCCAAGATTTCTTGAAGGGCGACTAACTTTGGTGAGTGGTGGAGTTTATGAAGCTCGGTGTTAATATCGGAACTTGTTGCAAAAAGATCGGGTAAAATACGCGGAAGCGAGTCTTGCATTTTTCCACCAATCACAAGCAATGGATGACTGCAGAGCTTTAGTAAAAACTGAAGAGCCTGAAACAAAGGAAATATATACGACATGAGTCATCAATATGAAGACAGATGGAGTGACAGCTGGCAGGTTACCTGGAAGACATGAGAAGATGTTTTGGATGTGTCTTTTCCTTCAGTTTCACCTGGTTCTGTTTCGTTTGATTGGACCATAGTGGAAATTTCATTTTTGACATGTGAACCTGAAAACTGTTCATAAAGTTTTAATTGAACAGGACTCAAGTCACAGTATCTATCTTGAATTATTTTCTCGGGTAGATCCGTTAACACTTCGTCTTTTGTGCGACGTAAAAGAAACGGCATCACCTACAAATAAAAAAAAAAAACATTTTAATTATTATTAATATTGATATTATATTATTATGATATGAATTATTGACAAATGAAAGAAAATACCTGCTTGTGTAATGCTTCCATGGCAAGTACACCTGCTTCAGCATCTTTAGCTGAACATTTTGAGTCACGTGCTGCAGCTAGCGGTTTCCCGTAAGTTGCTTGAAACTATAAAACCACCCAAAAAAAAACATTTTAAATAAAATGAAGAAATAAATATCTTTAGAATTAATTGTAACCTAATACATACTTGTCTCTCGGTTCCAAGAAACCCCGGCATTAAAAAGTCAAAAAGAGACCACAATTCCAAGACGTTATTCTGCATAAAAGAAACCATAGTCAAGAAAATCATAAATAAATAAAATAAAAAACCGACACTGAAACAAATAAACAAACCTGAATTGGTGTCCCGCTTAATATAAGACGATGTTGGGCTTTCAACTGTTTAACCGCACACGTGATTTTGGATTTTGCGTTCTTAATTATATGTCCTTCATCCAAAACACAATAATTCCAAAACATTTGTTTCAAATGATCGATATCTTTCCGAACAACATCATAAGACGTTACAATAACATTGTAATTTTTAAACTGTGAACGCAATGCAACGCGATCTTGTGAAGACCCGACGTATTGGAGTGAAGAAATAACCGAAGCATCGATGAATTTTTCAATCTCGTAAACCCAATGTCCCACGAGGGTAGATGGGCAAATAATTAAAGATGGAGGGTCCCGAGTGTCATTTGAAGAAAGCCGTCGTTCGACAATATCAGACGCCATGATTGCTGATGCTTGTAGGGTTTTACCGAGGCCCATATCGTCACATAAAATCCCGTGTAAATTGAACCGTTTTAAAAACGCTAACCAGTTTATACCCTCTTGTTGGTACCTTCTTAATGTCACTTTTAATTCGGTTGGAACGTTATAATCATCGATATGTGAGTTATCTACAAGTTGTTCTAGAAACTCGGTATCATCGCTACTTTTGGATAGACTTTCGGATAAACCGGGAGGCGGGGATACACCGCGGGCCAGGGGTAAAAGCGGAACAAGGGCGGCGAAACTGTGAGTGACACTTGTTCGAACGGAATGGTCGCAGTCACTCATGCAGCGTAAAAGCGGGACGACTAGTAATCGTGCGTACGGGACGAGGTCGGTGTTTAGTTTTTGAACGAGGAGACTCATTAGCATTCCGGCACCTTGTCGGGAGTTTACTGATGACATGTCGGCTAACATTGGGATTATGTTTTCGATTACGGGGCCCATGATGTTGACCGTCATTGACTTTGCCATTGATGTGATGCATCTTGAAGCGGCGAGTCTGACGGCTACGTGAGGGTGGCGGACACATGTGAAGATGCATGGGAGGAGTGTCATTAGTTGCGGGCGTAATGACTCGTGTAGCATTGAAGCAATAGACCGAACCACCTGTCCAAGTTAAATAAAATTATTAATAAGAATTATTAAATTAAATTTATACGGTCATACAGTTATACATACCTGGATATTATTTATCAAAAGTTGAGGGTCTTTAACAGAATCTATGGCTTGAATAACAGGCACTTCATCTCCTGGATTTGTAGGCTTTAATATTTCAGTAACACAATCCCAAAGTTTAGGGAGCTTTTCAAACAATGAAGCACTGAATTTATTGCATAAATGCTTCAAAGCGAATTCGGATCCTCGCCTACAAATAAATCCCTCAACTTTTGATCTGTCTTCACCAGCAGCAAGCATGTGAACTTTTGGCTTTTGTTTAGTGGAATTGGAATTGGAATTGGAATTACTTCCAAAAGGAAGGAGGTCTTGTTCTTCAACAATCTCTATTGAAGTCAACACTCCTGCTTGAGGAGTCTCACTTGGATCCATGCATACCAACCCACAAAGATTCTTGATTAATTTGTCATTGGGGCCCGGTTTACGTTGAACACAATTGTATATAAGCTCTGCAAGAGCTTCAGCTGCCATGTTTTGTAGTACTTCCTCCTTTCAAATCAAATACAGATTAAATCAATAAGTATATGATTTTTAGTTAAAGGGCAGTTTCTTTTTTACTTCATCTTTGCGCTTCTTTTTCAATGCAAGGGTAAAATGGTCATTTAGTCTCATTCAGATGGATTATTTAAAAGAATACCTGCTCTCTCTTGATGGAGGCCATCAAGGGCAAAATAATTGGATTAAGTTTTGCGGGAAGCTCAGACATCCAAACAACTGCAGCAGCAACTAAGGCTGATACAGTAACATGCAAATTGCTCTGAAAATTGTTTAAAAAAAAGAAACATAAATACAATATGAAGATATAAAAACTTGGTAAAAGTTAAAACCTTGGAAAACATACCTGGACACATTTTAAGTAGCCTGAAGTGGTCAAAAGTCTCTGCTTTATAGACTCTACTTCATCAAGACTATTCCTCCCAACCGAATCATCTCCAGTAGTATCATTACCTGGCGAGGGCAGTTTCGTAATAAACGCCATTGCATCGTCAGCAGTCAAATTCTCCACATCTATTTTCTTGGACTCATCAAGCATGCCACATGATTCAAGAACATTAACTAACTGAGACGCCTCGTTCCTCATTTTATCATAAGTTCTAGAAAGTTCCGCGTACGGAAGGCGTGCAGATTTTGTAGGAAACGCGGGATCCGTACACGCGAGCAACTCCAACAACCTGTTCTTTAAGGTATCATAGTTTGTAACTGTCAGTCCCTTGCTTCCGGAAACTTGTCTACTTTTCATCTCTTTAAACCAAGAAATCAGAACCAAGGATGCCACCTGGCGTTGGACTCCAGATAAAGATGTGATGGCTTTCCATAACGGGTCAAAAACGTACTGGTCGGAAACCGCGTGTAATTTAGACGCTAAAACTCCTAAAGCTGTTGATGTAACGATTCGTGTGTTTGTAACTGACATTTCACTATCTGCACCTACGATTATTTTAACGGTGGAATCGCCGTTTCTGTCATGGGAATGAGTTCCTTCGGTGGAATCGGAGATTACTACGTTGGTGTAAAGACCGTTTTCGAGCTTTACAGCTCGCATTTTTGCTGCAGCTTTGAAGTGGCTTTTACGTGGAAGGGCAAGTGGCCAAAACATTTTTGTGGAATCGAGTGGTGATCCGTATGGAGTTGTTATGAGCTCTATCCATGATGCCATGTATGAGCGCGCAGCAGATTCCAAATCTTCCACTGGACACTAACAACAATTCAAAAAGGCATTTTTAGTACTACATGACACACAATGGTTGAATATGCACTAAAAATGGAGTACAACTACAAATGTCTGATGAAAAATTGAAAACCAATGAATTACCTCAAGAAGAAGTCTCCAGACCCTTTCTGAGCATTGTAATATTTCTTGATTTGATTCCAGAAGTAGATTTTGGAAGACAATTCTGAGGGTGTCAACAAGTATAAAAGAAGGCCAAAAGGAAGTAGAAGATTCTGAGATACTTCTTCTGTATTCTGCTTCAAGTAACCGTTCCTGCATGTATTATTTTAGTTGAATGAGTTTATGTTATGAATAGGGACAAAAAAGAAACAGGCATTTTGAAGGATGAAATGAGGGAAAAGCTTACTAATGTACGAATGGCTGAATACCGAACGGATGTGATACTATGTCTCATAAATGGCCATAATCTTGGAGCTAATGTTGACAGCATGTAGGGATTTTCTTGAGAATTATTCACTGTACGTGAAACATCATCAATAGGAACAATTTCATTAAGATCAAATCCTTGCTTTACTTTGAACGCAGAGAACATTCTAGAAATCATCTCTTCTTGAGAATATATTTCTGCTAGCAGATTCATCACACTGCAACGTAAAGATGTGATTTTTAAACACCATATACATGTAATGACATCAAGAAGCAATCTTTTTTGAAAAAGGGAATTAATTTCATTACCTGCTAGTAGATGGACTTAAATCATCCAAATCAAGTAAGATATCCCACAAAAGCATGACAATTGAATGCAACATTTCTCCACTAAGTGAAACAATGGCAGATGCAGTAGGAATTAAAGCATCTGCAGCAACTGCTCTCACATCATCATCTGGATCTTCAAGACCTGCTTTACAAGCAGGAAGAACAAGCCCCAGCAAATCAGGAAGCATCTCCTGTTTTAAGATATTTAATCCAAATAGTCAAGAAAAAGTAAAAAAGATTTGAGTTATTATGTGATGTGGGACCCATGAAAATCCTACCTGGCGCACAGCAACAAGATATTTGATACCCAATAGACTGCCATGTCGAATTTCCCACTCTGGTCTACGCTGGAAGAATCAGTAAACAAAATCAATTGAAAATTATTCAATGAATTTATAATAAATAAAAAAGGTCCAACATTATATTTACCTGCATTTTCAAGAGAACATTCAGTGTCTGATGAACTAGCATAGGATGCATGTATTTAAGCACTGCTCCTAATGCCTGTGCACAAGTTTCACGTACTGGAGCAACAACTTGATCAGATACATAATCTCCAAACCTGTAAACATGAAGACAAGACTTCTCATTAAGTGTTGTATAAATAAAGATTAAATTTTGTTTAAGTCAAAATAAGAAAAAGTCCAAGAAAAGGGTATAGTATACGTACCGATCTAGTGACAGCACACACAAGAAACGAATTCCACAATCTTGAAGAAGTTCCGAGTTTTTAACAGATGAATTTCTTGCCCTTTTAATCAAGTTTGCCAGCTCATTATTTCCTTGAAGACCTTCCAATATGTCTACTTTTTCCACTAAATCTTTATTATCACAACAATCTGTTGTCTGTAACATGTCTACACCTTCTGTCTTAGGTTCAACCTTAACAGAACTTTCCATTATTTCACCATTTGTCTGAACAGACAAATTGGATCCAATTTCAGATGTAGAGGGCAATTCATCGATCTGATCAATTGATGCAACTTCAGATTTCTGTCTCTTGAGAACTGGTTCGGTTTCGTCTGTAGTGATTTGCATATTTAGATCAATTTCCCTTTCTCTCTTGATACCACTCTTTATTTTATCTTCTGATTCAGTTAGTGACACGTCATCACAGTTGTCTGATGTAAGCACACCCGCACATCCACCTTGATGTGTCAAGATTTCCCTTAAAGCCATCACACTGCCATGTCGCACCTCCCAAACTGACACCCATTAATTTAAAAAAATATTATGTATTAAATGCGATATAAAATTATAAAAAGATTGAGTAATGAAATTGAAAACCTACCAGGATCAAATATATCAAGAATGAGTTGTTCGACTATATTATGAAAAGGCCATGTTCCATCTTTTTCATGCTCAGAGCTTTCTTCATCAGGAATAGTATCCGGAAACATCTGCGTTCAAGAATTCAATACTGATAAAAAAGATTTAAACTTTCGGATTTAACCGCGACAATTTAATGATTATGAAGCATTACCGAATTGGCAGATGGTGAATCTTGAGAAATGGCTTTAGGGGAAATGAGTTCTTGAGTGCCTGACACGTCTTTTATTTGGTCTTTTGAATTTATTTTGGCTTTTCGTTTTAAAAGATTGCGTTCACGGGCACTTGGTCTCCTTGGTCTATAACCAGGCACCATATCTACAACAAACTGCTGGACATTACGGTTAGGTCTTTGTAGGTAAAATTGAGGAGTTAGGCCACTTCCAGTGGAATTTGGTTTTTGCATTACAAGATCTTCATCTCTTATCATATCATTTACATCCATAAACTGCTCACATACATCCATTCCTGTGAATAAAGAGTTGGATATAAGTCGTTTGTCATATGAACAGATGAAAATAAAACCGATGATTGTAACAAATTCATGACTTACCCAACCGCCGTTTCAGATTTTGCTTTTGTTTGGCCAATCTTTCTTTCGGGTTATTGGCAAAATCACTTGCAACTTCAAACTCCTGAAACAGAATGATATCAAGATCGCATATAAGAAATCTTTTAAGCTGATGATTCTTGATATACAAAAAAAAGGTTGTACCTGTCCTCCAGATGCCAAAAGAGCCCCAAATTCCAATACTTTAGTGAGCTCGAAGCTGTTAAATCCAAAAAATAAATATCAAATTGGGTAATAATGGGTGCAAGAAAATAGAAATGGGTAAGGGAGAAAGAATAACCTTTGGAATGAAGTGCTTGCACTTATTTTTGGATGAGATTTTGACCACAAAATATCATCCTCAGTGGCAGAATTTATGCCAATCTCCTTTAATTTTGTCTCAACAAGATTATACAATTCCATCATGGATGAATGTTTAAAACACCCTGCAATTGCTCCAATGGCATGAGCTGCTGCAACTCTTGTATCCCAGTTTTTGCTACGGAGATACTGAGAGACCTAAAACATACACAAATAGTTGGCCTAATTAGTTAAAGAATGCATAGGTAATAGGATTGATACATAAGTTGCCTAGAAAAAAGGAAAAACAAATGTAATGAGAACCTACACATTGTAGGGTAACAAAAAGAAGAATGACTGAAACATTACAGACCTTATGTAGCAAAGAGCTCAAGTCTTGAGGATGTAATTTTGCAATCTCGCCTATCTGGCGAGCTGCAGTGAATCTTGTAGCTTGTGTTGAGCCAGCTTAGAGAAAGTCAAGAAATACAGCACATATACAACATGATAATAAAAAAACACATTTGTACCATCAAATTTAAGATAATACTGCATCGTTTCCTTTTTAGTCATTTATACCTACTCATTTCATAGGAAAATGTCTTTGTTTATAGCTTATTTATCTACTTTCTATGAACACCTTCTTAGTACTACTTGAATGTTTGTTGCTATATCTTTTGACATTTTATTAACTACCCCTCAACATTCCAAGTCAAATTTCATTGTTATACATACTTCAATATCTTACATGAGGTTTCACCACATAGTGCTAAGGTCCTTTCAACAAACACCCTAAATCCATCTACCATAATACCTAATTATGATGTTTGTAACTAAAATCCTATAATGTGTTGTGCCACTATAGACCTGTAATGTATTTTTGTAGCAATAGATGCATCATACCCAATCCGCCTTCTTAATGAGTGCATCTAAATGTGAGTAAGTATGAGACATGTTTCCTTAATAAAGAGTATATAACCATCAGATCGTATACTATTTGAAGGTAAGTCAATTATGAAACTTTACAAGTTTATCTGAAATTACTCAAATAATGACACGTCCAGGATAACTCTGCATGTACATAAGATTGCTACCAAAAATTCATTTCATTTTTCAATGACAGACATTAAAAACACTAACAGTAGGCATACAAAAGAAAGATCGTACAAAAAGGATACTCTCCAGTAAAGTTAGCAGCCTTTGGAGCCGAGAAGATTGTTGCGCCATATCTCTTACTAACTGTATCAGTTACAACATCTCTCATTCTAATAAATCAATACTAATAGATAACAAACAACAATCACTCCCCGCACAACAACTTTTCACGTTCCTGTCAAATGATTTCATTCCCCTCAACAAAACGCAATCCTACGAAAAAAACAAAATTTCGAAGAAAAAAATTAAACATTATCGCAATTCCCAAATAAAGGAACGTATCCAGAGATTTACCACGTAATGCACCCACGACGTAAAAACACACGTCTGAATTGAAATTTACCAGCAATAAACAACATTTCTGATTGCATGATGGTTTAATTTATAACCATCAAGCTCCACATGCATTTGAGCATAGCAAAACAGAGAAATTTAACGTACCTTAGGGTTTTTTCTTCAATGGAATTGAGAAACCTAAATAGGCCATAATTATTGCAAACAATAAATATTCATCAAAATCGTTGCCGTGCTTGATCTTTGTTGAGTCTGTTGTGGGTAGCGAGTGGTGTTTGCAGAGAAGAAGAGAAGAAGAAAGGGACGAGGGTTTCGAACTGATGGGTGGTGATGATAACTGAAATCCCAGCCCTCATTTTATAAGTTTTTTTACAATAGAAACCGACGTCGGATAAAATAATCGGGTCCCACCCGACCCGTTTTCTGAAAATTGTTTGTATGGACTTTTCCAAATCGTTTGAATGGGGACTTTAGTGAGCATGCAATGCAACCACTTGTCCTCATATTTGATCAAATCGAAGTACTTATGGTATTCTAAAAACAACGTTTCATTTTAACATGATTTATATTCAAAACTTAAATGAACAAAAATAGAATTAGTTTTTTGTTGTTTGTTAATATTTATTTTGGAACAACCGATCAAATTGTATTAGTTAAAAACTAGCAAGAAGTTAGTTTGCAAAAACAATATACATCAATACGAAGAGGATTTTCCGGGCAATTAGACTAACGAATCTCTAAATTTCTTACACATTTTCGAAATCTTAGAATAAACAGTAACCACGATACAGTCAGCAATTGTTTCATTGTCATTCGTTTTTCCTTGGAAATAAGATTATCTTGATACATCAATAATACCAAGCATGTTTTGGCACTTGATATTGCTTGGTAACTGGAGAGACCTTGTCTTAAATAAGAAGGAAAAAAAACCAAAAGATGCCTTGTGAGACTATCTTCCTTAACAAAATGGATCAAGTAATTGGTAAAGCGCATTTGGATAGATTGGTGATGTTGGGTTAGTTTTTAAAGAAGTGTCAAGTATTTGATATTCGGACAAAATTAATTTTTAATTAAATAATTTTAGAAATTTGAATCTAACTATGTTAGTCCCAAAATTTGTAATGGATTTCGTGATAACAATTAGTAATAAGTGTCCCTTATTTATAATTTGGTTACAAAATTAGTTTTTAGTCAATTAAGTTTAGAAATTTGAAACAATTGTTAGTACCAAAATTTATAATAGATTTCATAATAACACCTAGTAAAAATCGATCCTTGTAAAAAATGATCACCATAAATAAAATCTACATCAATATTAGGTTTTGGAGCATCCAGTTCTGTGACATTGTTTTATTTTCCTAAGTTTTTAAATTTTGTTTAACTTTACTTTCTATGTAAAACATGTATCAATTGTTCTCGATTAGAGTGGAATACAAATTATGTTGAAGATGAAAGACATTAGTTGTCCAAATGAAATAAATTCAAACAACAAGTCGTAAACAGCTAGTGAACACCCACATTATGATCACAATTATTGTGATCAGTTTTTCATCACAACTGGTGTACGGCTATGCATTTAATGACTAACCATGATCCTGAGATTGAAGTATGACTTGCAGTAGACAACATTTATGTGTTGACTGATGGTTTTGCACATGACAACATTTTCAAAAAAGTTGAAGTACTTTCTACTTGGTCAAAGTACCTACTAGCTAACAGATGATATAATGTGATCTTGCATATTATACTCGTAATCTGTTATATGCACTATTGTTTGTTTGGGTATCAATTTTAGTTGATTTTTGCAATTATATGCTCATTCCTAGAGCTTAGATAGAGATAACAACCTCTTATTTATGAGGACTTCGTTTAGATCAAATTGTGATAATCATTCATAAGTCGATTTGATAAATAAGCATTGGAGTTTATCTTATGCAATTATTACTCATTTGAAGCTAATGTTTTAGTATCAAGAAAACCTTCATAAATATGCATTGTTACCATATTAAGTTTTAAAGTTTAAATACTACCAAGATTATATTTAAACCTCACCCCCCTTAATAAAATATATTATATATATTAAACTCGACAAGTGGCATCCAAGTAGGAGAATTTGTGATTCTTAATTCCTACACATTTATTTGATCATGTTACTTATTTACAAGGCTAGACAAGTTTTTCCTCCTAGTCATTTGACTATGTATTAGGTCTACCATGACAAATACACTTTCACCTTCTTGTTTTCTTTTCCCTCTCTCCCTCTAATATTTCATACGTTTTCTTTGATCCTTCGATCGCAAACCTTGCTCTGATACCACATGTTGAAAACAAACTAGAAAACACCAAGACTTGCAAGAAAGACAAAACAAATCTGCTAAAATGTTAATATACACACACGAAGAAGGATGAGAGAGAATGGGGGTTCTTGAACACAAAGATTAAGATTTTATGTAAACATCAAAAACAATGTTTACATCTAAGTACACACATTTATATATATAGTTTTTTGTAACTGTCAATTGATAGTTACAAAGATATCTAACTAATGTAACAGTTCAAACTCACTCATTCAAACAAACACAGTGATTCAACAAATAATGGTTTATACCAAACTATAACGCCCCATTTATATTTTTGTAATTATCTATTTAATTGTCTACTTAAACCCTATATTAGAAAAACGATTAAATAATTAGTTGCAAATTATTAAAGATAATAACTATAATAACAATAAAAATAATGATAATAATAATAATGGTAAAATAATTAAATTAATAACTATAATTAACATAATTAAAAAAAAGGTTGTATAATTAAGTTGAGGGACTAATGGGGACCTTTTAGAAACTTAAAACGTTAGACTTAGGAGTTAGATGGTTGTTTTTGCCATTATGGAAACTTGGAGGGTTAAGATGCAATTTCTCTCTTGTGCTCCATGCAACCGTCAGCCTAGGAGGGGAAAAGAATGGTCTTTTCATCAAAAGCCTTAATTTCACATTTAAATCCTAATTAAAACCCACTTTAATTTACATTAAGTCTAACTTTCCTTGTTCATGTTTTCATTCAAGCAGAGAGAAAGAGAGAGACACTAGAGAGAGACAATTGTAAGGGAACTTGTGGTGGTGTTGAACGTTGGATTTGCTGCCGGAAAAGGAAGGAGATGCAACAATAGGAAGACCTATGGTTTTTTGGTTGTAAGTATGCTTTTCGATTCACCCGTTCTTGTTCTTTGCCAATCACCACCATCGTCAGTAGCCTATAGTCATCAGCCGACCACCATAGAGCTGCCACAGAACCACCCCACAAGGTGGTTATGGTTGGTTGTCCTTTTCAACCTCCAAGTCTAGTGTTGTGTGCTAGTCTTAATTGTTGTTATTGGTTTCGTTTCTAGTTTTCAATCAATTGGTATGTGTGAGTTTCACCACCACAATGTTAAGTTGTGGAGTCTAATTCGAATCGAGGAAGACGTTGCGACCGAAGAAGATCAGTAGTCTGAAGCAACCAGGAACCAAGGCATGTCTGCCAGTGCGGTTGGAAGGTTGCGCTTCAGACAGATTAGCATTTCTATTAGTGTATTCCACATTGGTGCGACACAGTCTTATAAGTGTGTATTTATGTTGGAGTATCCCCTCTTTCCACAATGGCTCTTTTAGAGAGACACTCTTGGGCCTCCACATATATTTACAATCTCCTCGTTCAAGAAATGTTTTTTGCCTTGGTTGGGCGAACCGAAGCAAGATCAACAGATTTAAAGTAGTATCATGAATCTAAGACATTCAACCCATTTGTCATACTATTTTAATGGACCAGTAGTTCGGTCAGATTCGAATATCAGCAAGACTGATGCAGCCTGTAACACCCCATTTTTCATAGAACATTTTCCTTCAAATATATTACATCATAAGGCGGGTTCAATCCAACCAACATAAAGTTTTTAAACAAAAATCATGGGTGTTACCAACATTGTACCATAATTCATAGCTAGCAAGATAGAATTACATCACAATATATTACAACATTGTACCATAATCCTTAATCCTAACACATAAAGCCACCATGCGACCACCCTGTCTCCACCGTGTCACCACCACCGAGTAGTGCCTGTGGTTAAACGAGTTTTCAAGCCTTGGGTTGGTAACTAGAGGCTTGATGGGTGAATTGAAAACTAAACTCTAGAACAAGATATGATTTTATGTGAAGTGTTTCAACTTATAATCATTAGCTTCAAGTACATATCTTAATCATTTGTGAATGTCTTAATATTTATCTTAACATTATTAATCATACATTATATCATTAAGAACTTAATGAGTGTTGTGCCAAGTGAATGGTTAAGAAAGGTATGTTAAGATTAGAAAAAACATACTAAAGTCCGTAACATTGAACTTGCAGACTGTTTTACAGAAAATCAGGTAGGAATCAGAAAAAATCACATGAGACGATAAGCGTAGTAAATCGAGTCTAGTTTTCAAAAATGTGTGGATCATCAATTTTGGAATTACGGTTCAGAAGTTTTGGTCAGAACAATGAGCAGTGGTCTAAAACAACTTAATATGGAAAACTTTATAAAATTTACATTATAAGACTTTATACACCATTGTTAATGTTTGTAGGTTGTTCGGTGCGAGTTTCTCCTAGTTCACATTAGTGGTGTTACTCGGATATTTATTATCAGGTGAGTTACAATAACTTGCTTATTATATTGACCATACATGTGTATGTATGTGGTATGTATGGTGGTGGGAGAAGTGGACAATGCATGCATACATATATAGAACCAAATGATATGATCTAACCACAGAACTATATGAAAATGAATCATGTTCATAACCGAATATATATTCATTTATGAACATGTTAATCTAGAAACATAAAAATTACATATGTTTATAAATGAACATGGACCATTTTTATATGATTTTGTGAACAATTATTGCCTCTAAAGTGGACAATCATTCGATTTCGATGTATACTTTTGAGAGGTGGAACTCTCCCATGGAACTATTAAAAGATATTTGAATGCCTCTAACGGACCCTTGTCCTATTTCGGTGTATATTTTTACATTGTCTTTACACACACCTATCGACCTTCCGTTTTCATTTAGGTTTCCACACACACACAACATAATCATTAGATATAAATATAAACTCACGATAAAAAAAATGTTACACAAATAACAAATGTAGCCCTAATACTACCCCATACCCTCTACAACTCGGGTCCAATAAACGGACCTTCTATTCAAAGACCCGATTAACAAATGTAGCCCTAAACCCTAAACCCTAAATGGACCTTCTATTCAAAGACCCGATTCTTGTTGAAAAAACACATTTGAAATGTGCCTGACGACTTTTTTTTTATTTAATTTTCATCTCCACTACTCTCAATAACAACCACCTTTTTATTTCTTGACCTTTTTGCACTTTTCTTTACACTTGTTTTCTGTTCTTCATCCGATGAATCGTGACCTTGTAATTCATCATCGGGTTCGTGTTTTCCAATTACTTCAAGAATTTTATCTCCGTATTTCTGTGTTTTTAACTTTCCAATTATCTTTTCCAACTGCAAAAACAAATCAAATAAATAAGACTTTCTTTTTTCTTCTCATTAAGAGCTTTTAAACTCTTTATTATATAAGTTTTTTAGATTTTAGATTATTACCTGTTGTGTTGATTCCGGTTTTTGAGAACATAACATGCTGATTTGCTGAGTAGACAAAATGGAATGAGGGAATATTCCTCCATCCATGGAAGCAAGTTCCTTACGCAGATTATCAAGCTTTGATTCCAATCCGGAGTGTCTCTTGCGTTTGGAGGAATTCGCGATTCCGGAGTTATTTCTCTGTCCACTAGTAACCTCAAGTGTAATACTCTTCTTCCCTGTATGACACCATAACTTAATAACCATTTTCAAACAAAAAAAAAGATTTCACATTCAATTATTAGCCCAAAAACCATTTTTGGATTAATTAATTGTTTCAGGATTATGATGTTAATTAACTAAAGTGACTTACCATGCAAAACATGTTTAGCAAGTGGTCCAATTGCCACGTAAGCATTAGTCGCATAAGCTGTATGCGAAAATTCTTCTTTCTGTATTTAAAAAAATAATTTTTGAAAGAATTAATCGAATTTATTCAATCCAATTAATAATCATATGTAATTATGTATCATTCTTACCAAAACCCTGTGGAGAATAAGTTGAATTATAAGTTGCTCTAATTCATCCTTTTTTAGTTCAAACCCTAAATCATAAAAGGTATAAATAATAATACTTTTTTCAGTATGCATAAATAATATAACAATTGTATATTATGAATAATGTGAGATTACTGACCTAATTCCTTATTTTTAACCTTTAACTTGTCAACAAGTTGCAACATTGTTGCTCTTTGATCCTTTTCTTGGATTTCTTGCAGTAAAGATACAATAGCTTTTGCATGGCCTGAAATAAATAGGGACAATTTTGTAATTTTGTAAAAAGTTGGGACTTAACATGCTAAAGCCTAGAAATTGGAACAAGATGCATACCAGACACATCAATTTCCTTGACCTCACATGAAAATGCACAATTATCACACATTCCTGAAATAGATTATAATCAATAAAAGACCACAACAGCGATTATTTTATTAATAATAATAATAAGATGATGAAAAAATAAAAAATACCATTACAGTCTTGCAAAGGCTCAGCAAAATGTTTGAAGAAAGCACTTCGACGGCATTCTTTTTTAGACTGCACTTAAAAATATAATAATAAAGTAATAATATTTAAAATGGAAATAAATAAAATCCCTGTGACGTGTAAAACATGTAAAGGAACAGTACCTGACAAAATCGCACCATTTCATATAAATTCTGCAACCCACAGTTTTCATAGAAGACCATGGAGCTCTGTAAAGAGAGTGTGATTGATTATATATCATATAAGTGAATAAATATATTTAAAATATATATATAATTTATACCTGTCTAGGTACATCAGCGGGCCTAAAGTAAAGTAGACATTCAGAAGGAAGCCCGTCCCGCCCTGCTCGACCACTTTCCTAAAATAGAAAGGTTACAGCCATTACAATTATATGCAAAATAATAATAATAATAATAATAATAATTATGTAAAGAGTACAAACCTGGTAGTAAGTCTCCATTGATTTACCTAAGCTGTGATGTATGACAAACCTGACTATAGCAATGTACTTTGTAAGATAAAACTAAAAATCATCAAGTTTTTAAAAAAAAAAATACACGTAAAACAGTATGCTT
The DNA here is from genome assembly GCA_023525715.1 of Cichorium intybus. Taxonomy (NCBI): domain Eukaryota; kingdom Viridiplantae; phylum Streptophyta; class Magnoliopsida; order Asterales; family Asteraceae; genus Cichorium; species Cichorium intybus. The sequence continues at coordinate 37,956,332 of CM042017.1, read as the reverse complement.
TACTAACCATCTGGTTTATTAATTCCCATTCCAAATGCCACCTGTTACCAAAAAAAAAAAAAAAGGTTAGATTCATTAACTGGAATTATAGAATTTTTATAAAAAAAAGTTAATAGTAATACAAGCAAAATTACCGTCCCAACAATAACCTGCAGCTTGCTATTGCTCCAGCTGTCAAAAAACCATATGATTCTTTATTATTTGTAAGACATAAATACCAATTTAAAATAATTTTTTTAATAAATGATCTAATTTACCGCATATGAACTTTTTCACGGGCATTTACGTCCATATCTGCATGATAATGGTCAGCTGAAACCCCTCTTTGACACAATTCCTTTGCAACCTATACTCCTTGAGCACGAAAGAATACAGTAAGTATAAATTCCGAATATTATTTTTTAAAAATTCTCACTATAATTGATATTATTTGAACCTGCTCACACTCTTTTCGAGAAAAACAATAAACAATTCCAGATTCGTTGTTTGAATATGAATTCTGTATGAAGTCAGCAATGTCATCAATGACCAACTTTCCAACAGATGATTTCTCTCGAACCTATAAACAATTAATAATTGTTTATTGTTTTTATTTTTCTAGCTATCGTAATGTATAGTGATTCCTGAAAGCCATTGAAATGATTTTTACCATGTAAAAGAGATTTGATCTGTTCACTGTGCTAACAAATTTAACACATTTTGGAATGTTTAACATCTCCATTAAATCCATTTGTACCTTCTTTGTAGCTGTTGCCTGTAGAAAAGAAAATAGTCAAAATACAACAATATCAAAGCTGAAAATAGGAAAGAAATGGAGATAAAAAGAGACGGATGGGAGTCAAAGTCAAACATACAGTCAAAGCAACAACGGGTACATTGGGAAATTGAGTCTTCAATATTCCAAGATTCTTGTAATCTGGACGAAAGTCATGGCCCCATTGACTACAACAATGTGCCTCCTGCAAATTGGTCAATATATTTAAGGGCAAATTGTGGAGAATAGCAACGTTGCTATTTCCTGCAATTTCATATATTTAATTTATGGAACTATATTTCTTTATAAGTGAACGACTATGAATGTAATTGTGTTTGGAAACTACAACTGATAACAACAAAAAGAGTAAACTTACATCAATTGAAATCAAAGAAAGACGACAAGCATGGTGGCATTTTTCGAGTTTTGATACAAATCTTTTGCTTTTTGAAACTTTTTCTGGTGTAACATATAACACTTTGAGGTCACCTGTTCCTTTTTCAAGAGCATTGTATATGAACTTCTCATGTTCCTTGCTAGTTGTTGAAGTTAGCATAGATGCTGGGATCCCTAAAGCAGTCAACCCCATGACCTAAACCAATAAATACTTTATATATCTTTACTGTAACTAGTTACTATTGAAAAGTACAGTGTATTAACAGAAAAAAGTACCTGATCTTGAATAAGAGAAAGTAAAGGACTAACAACAAGAGCAATTCCATGGTGTAAAACAGCTGGAAGTTGATAACACAGACTTTTGCCGCCACCAGCAGCCATTATCACAAGCACATCTCTCCCACTCATGACTGCGTTAATGATCTGATAAGTGAGAGTATCGATCAGTGTTTAATTTAGACAACTATTGAAGAATTGTTGAAGTAAGAATGTAAAATTAACCTCTCGTTGATTTGCACGATAAGTTGGAATGCCAAAAATGTTAAGTCTAATATCATCAGCTCGATTATCCCATTCAAACGATCCTGACCAGTTTTCTGGTTGTATAGCTGCAGTTGCTTCGTCTTCATCAGGTTTTTCCAGTCCTTGATAACTTTCCAACACTGCCTTGAGTTCCGATTGTTTCTCGTACAGCTTCTCTTGCTTGTCAAGCAAGTTCTTTATTTCATCTGAAAATGAAGGAATTGTTTAATTTGAGTTTAGAAATTCTAACCTGCCAATGCGATTCTCAAAATTTCCACACAGAAGAAGAACGCCTTTTGTTCATTTTCAAGTGCAGTAATAAACCATGACACATGAAATGTTTCTGATATAGGAATGCAAATATGCATACATCCGTGATATGTATTCAGATATCATGGAAAAAAGATAGGACGAAATGAGAAAACCTTGAACATCTTGAAGCTCCAACTCGACATTGAGAAGCTCCACCATAAGATCCTCCATGCTATTACCTGCTGCCATTTTCGGACCCTCCCGCTCCGATTTCACTGCAGTTTGTTTGTATAGCTTCCGATAGCCGTGAAATTATGGGTTACCGTGACCCGGTGGATCGTGCCCTTTTAGGTTTTCCCATTTGTCTTCGCCCTTCGGTTCTTTCAGTTTCCGGTTCAACAAAGCAAGTAAATATCAATGATTTTTTTTTTCCGTTTAGTTAATAAGTAACTAATGTTTATTAGTTTTTGATCGTTTATCGTAATATTAAAATTTTTAGTGATTATAATGTTCAAATATGTCAAAGTTTTAGGTTTTTTTCTAATGTTCAAATATGTCAAAGTTGTTAGGTTTTTTTCTAATTAGAATCTGACGTGGCATGTCAGGTGCCTACTGACATGGTTTGTTAGCTGGTATGACATGTCATGCTGCTACTGACATGGTTTTTTTAGCTGAAATGATAATTTGACATGATATGTTATGTGGCTAACCGACATGGTGAGCTACATCAGCGCCTCGATTTAAAAGAAGAGATTTAATGAGATAATGATTCAAACTCAAGAACTTTGTAGGCAAAGCGACGTCAATACTGCTAAGCGAAACCACATTTTCAAACTTATTCTTTTCTAACGTCTTATGTTGTGCACAAGTTTGTTTTATGTATTTGAATGTCGAGAAACTAACTACAAACTGAACCCCAAACCTTGCCAATATATGTTTTATATGTAACTACACATGTTAATACGTAAATAATACATTTTATATGTAGATATACATGTTAATATGTAAAAATATGTATTTATATGAATACTTATTTATAATATAAAATATTAGGGGTGAGCATAATAACCGAAAAACCGAACCATAACCAATATAACCGATATAACCGAACCATTAAAACCGAACCACTAATAAAAAAGATGGTGCGGTTTATGATTTTATTAACCGAATCATAATGGTTCGGTTTTGGTTTTTCTGTAAAACCGAACCGTATATAACCGAATCGAACCAATTAATAAATATATATTTGAAAAAAGAAATATATATATATATATATATATATATATATATATATATATATATATATATATATATATATATATATATATATATATATATATATATATATATATATGTATATTAAGTTCTTAATCTAATCCTTAAAGTTTTTTAAATCAAGGCTCGGTACATACTCATTAGGAAACTAATAAGTCTATAAAAACTAAAAAATAAAATAAAATGCATTAACCGATTGTAAAGTAATTCAAATCTTTTTTTAACGTTTGCATGGATTCTAGTGTACAATTGTAAATATTAAAAGTCGATACTAGCTTTAATGGTTAATATCATTATTTTGACTTTTGAGACAATTTAACTCTTATATTCATACAAAGCATAGAAAGTTATAGATAAACGAACTTTAATTTTTTATATAATTATGGTTAATCATTATTAACCATTAACCAAAACCATTAACCGATTAAAACCGTTAACAATAACCAATATTAACCATAACCAATGGCTGCTAAAATGTATTAACCGATTGTAATGGTTTTGGTTCGGTTTTGGCCACTAACCGAACCAAACCGCCCCATTCACACCCCTATAAAATACATATTATACATATCAAAAGGGAGAATGCTATATGGATAAAATATAATTCAAAACCAAAGTCTTGGCCTAGTGGTAAGGGATTATTCTCGTCATTGGAAATGTAATTACGAATGGCAACAGTTTGGGTTGTTGTCATCGAGTTTTGGGTTTCTTATCGGGTTTACCAAACAACTTAATAAAATAAAATGTAATGCCACTAATATATCATTACAATCGTGTTCTTTCGACGCATATATCACATTTTACAGGGAATTCTTATGATATATAAATCTTTTACAATAGTCATAGCAAAAGTTTTATTCCTTTATGATATATATATATATATATATATATATATATATATATATATATATATATATATATATATATATATATATATATATATATATATACAAAAACACACATATATATATATATATATATATATATATATATATATATATATATATATATATATATATATATATATATATATATATATATATATATATATCGGATCAGGGCGAGGGAACCCAAACCTGGCATTATCGAGTTTCTGGTTTTTTACTCGGGTTTTGGGTTGCCCTTTCGGGTCTGGTTTTTTTTTTGTCATCCCTAAAGATAATCATGTATAATATTTAATGTGACTTAATTTTTAACTATCGTTATAGATTACTAACTTAAAAATTATATTTTAATTTTGCTAAAGATGATTTTTCGTCCAATTGTTGTTCTCACGGTAATTTAATCTTTCATTGAATGTGATCTTCTCCTTTTTTTTACTTGATATCATCTCTAGCTATTGGTATTATTAATTAATTCATAAACTACTTCTTTGAAATTGCTTTATTTATTTTAAAGTAGTCTTTAGACGCTTTTTATATTAATTGTAACGTCGTGCTCCTTTTCGGTAGGTGCTAATGTGTTAATCTTTGTGTATTTTAAGATTAACTATGTTGTTATATGTGTTAGTGTGGTTAGAAACCCTTTTGGAATAAGTTTTAGCTTGAAAAGTGTCAAATTGGGCTCACACGGGTTGTGTAAGGGAAGCAGAAACATAATACAAACTCACACGGGTTGTATGGACCCACGCGGTGTTGGATTAGGTGTCTAAGCCATGACTTATAATTGTATTTATCTTATAAATAAAAGCAAAGTCCATTTGGGTTGCCCTCATAGATGGAGGATAGATGTATAGTTCAGTAGAGAGAATAGTTGATTTATTAATTGTATAATAAATCAATAGAAAATAAATATATGGTTTATTAATATATTTAAGTGGTAATATATTAATTAGAAACTATAATAATTAATCGAGATTTAATCTAGAATTAATTTGATTTAATTTAGTGATTAAATTAATTAATAAAAGTTGCAGGGACTGGTTGGTATTTATTTAATAGTTGAATAACTAGCCAGGTAAAACCCAAGGGCCAAGTTGGCGCCACCCTGGAGGCTCTTCCAGGGCTTTGGCGAAACCCTAATTAGGGTTTGGGGAGTCTGGTCCCAGTGGCCAAAAGCCTTGCCCACTTGGAGGCTTTCTAGGGTTTCAGGTGTAACCCTAGGAGGCTATATAAGGAACCCCCTGGGCACCCTAAATCCCACGCCTCCCTTCTCTCTATGTTACTCTGCTGGACTGATTCTTCCATCACTTGGGTGTGACTTGCATTTGAGGCAGGATTCTTTTGCTGCTTGCTTGAAGGATCATAAGATCAAAGGTTGGTTTTCTTAATTAATCTTTAGAACTGAATTGTATACTTTAGGTTTTTAGTTTATTATCTTCATAGAAGAAAACATAGATCATCTTAGGGTTGCATGTGAACCATAGGAATTTTTGTGTTCATTGTTTGCATAGAAACCTTTCAGTGGTATCAGACCATAGGTTGTTTTCTTGTGAAATTGATATAAATTGCATGCTTAATTCTTGCCTTGAGGTGTTTTGCGAAAACTCCTCCTTGGGAGGCTTGAATATCGACGGCTTGGCTAGGGTTTCCTAACCCTAGCCGCCAAGCCCTAATTGTCCCCCTTGATTGCTTGATTTACTTGCCATAATAATATGTTGTTATTTTTGATAATGAGATTAATTAAAATAACTTGAACTTTTCTTGCTTGGTTTGTAATTTTCGAGAACCATAGGGGCCTTGATAGAAAAATTAATTTGATTAATTTGGTAATATCTATCTTAGATTTAATTAGTTTAATTAATTGATTAATTAAAGGACCAATTAAATCAGTTTAAAGAATTAATTTAAAATTTTCAAAAAAATTAGTATAAATTTGCGAAAATTAGAATAAAATTAATTCTAAAATATTTTAATAAGATTAAAATATATCTTATATGTATTTGTGATTAAAAATTAATTTAATATATATAAGAAAACTGGTTAGTCTTACCATTAGTAGGCCTCATTCACAAAACTGCCATCTAAAGAGGGTATAAGGCGACTGACTATAAAATGTTAGTCTAATGGGTATCTACTCTTACCCATCGCTCTCCTGGTCAGTCGAGTGTCGTTAGCCGAACGGGTTTGATAGAACCGCTAAGCCTCTTAAAAGTATAATGCTATAATTGAAAGTACTAGAACCCTAAATCAAAGCCCAATCTAGTTACTTTAGGTTCAAAATGTGAATTGGTGCTAATCCATGAAATTACACATTGCACTTTGTGGGACATTGGTGGAGCGTGTGTGGTTTACCGGCACGCCAACTGGGGCCCGCAAAGAGTCGCAATGGGTTTCTCGATTTTGTCATTATTAACGGAGCGTGTGTGGTTAACCGGCACGTTAATTAGAGATAACAATTGACTTCGAGAGTACAGAGCGAATTTGCATGGTTATTCACACCCGGTTTGTGATCCTCGGTATCCCAGTCACAAACAACGGGGCATTCCCGATATTAAAACATGCTATCGAACAGTTCGGTAAATCTCAATGAAACTAGGAATTCCATTATAATATGATTATGTTTCCGCGGTGGAATTGGCTGAATCGTCATTCGCCTACCTTATGAAATTTACAATAGAGATTACGACATCCATTTTCGATATTGTAGATTGTTATTGTAGGATCCTAGCCGTATATTTATTCTTGGGTGAATATAAGGATTTTTATTATTATATCTAATTAAAACTACCTTCTTCTTGTTCAGATGTCTTCTGACTAATCCGTTCCCCACTCAAATCCCGGTAATGTCACCTCGATTCTGTCATTGTGCTCAAAAGTGATGTTGGACGGCACTAACTATAATGACTGGATCCGCAACATCAAAATGGCTCTAAGGTTTGAACACAAAGAGTATGTTCTGGAAACCGAGCTCGTTGATGTGGACACTGAAACCGCTACTCCCGAGGAAATCGCTGCGTACACTAAACACTCTGATGATGCAACCAAAGTGGCTTGTATCATGATCGCTACTATGAACCCTAAACTGTAGCGTATCTATGAGGACTATTGGCCTTACGAGATGCACAAAGAGCTCGCGGAAAAGTTCCGCAAGCAAGAGCGCATCGAAAGGCGTGAGGTTGTAAAAGCCTTCACTAACGGCAAGCCCAAGGAGGGCGAGTCCATCTGTGCACATGTACAGAGGATGCATGGTTATGTGGAAAGGCTTAGGAAGCTGAAAATGCCGGTCCTTGAGGATTTAGCAGTTGACATAGTGCTAAACTCCTTGCCCAGTTCTTATGACCAGTTCACACTGGCGTATCATTTGAACAACAACCAGGCAACCCTAGCTGAGTTACACCGCATGCTTCGTACGGCTGAGGACGGGATGAAGGGAAAAGGTTTGCTCCCTGTCAATCCGTCTGTCCTGGCTATTGGATCTGGAAAAGGAAAGAAACGGAAAGACCCTCCTAAGCAGAACTGGAGGGAAAAGACTCATGTCGGGTATTCTAGTAGTGCCCCGAAAGGCAAGTCTTCCGGCATTCCACATGTTCAGAACCCCAAAGAGGCCGACTGCTTTTACTGCAAGCAAAAGGGTCATTGGAAGAGGAGCTGCCCAACGTATCTGTAGGATATCAAGGACGGTAAAGTGAAACCGTCACAAGCAGGTACGTATTCTATATCCAATAACTCATCTTTTTCCCGTTCTTGGGTCCTTGATACAGGATGTGGTTTTCATATCTGTTCTGATTTGCAGGGCCTAGAGGAAAGTAGGGAGCTGGAGCATGGCAGACTGAACCTGGTCATGGGCAATAGGCGAACGTCACCTGTTACCAAGATCGGCGTTTATGGACTAGTGCTCAGTAGTGGAGTTAGATTAGATTTACATAATTGTTGCTATGCGCCTGATATGGCAAAGAACATAATTTCGTTTCATGCATTGTTTAAACAAGGTTTTTATTATGAGTTCAATAAATTGAATGGTTCAATTTCTGTTTTCAAAAATGATGTTTTTATATTTAATGCTATGCCTTGTGATGGAGTGTATGAATCTGTTATGTGTGTTGATAATTATGGTAAAAATGTTTTAGCTATTGATGCTTTAAGCGGTATAGAAAAGGCATGTCTGTGGCATTGTGGCCTTGGCCATATAAACAAGAAACGCATCGCCCAACTCCAAAAGGATGGAGTGTTGGAATCATTCGACCTCGGGTCGGATGATGTATGCGAATCTTGCTTACTTGGTAATATGACAAAATCACCATTCAAAGGTTCCTTTGAAAGAGGTGAAGGTCTGTTAGATACCATACACACATATGTGTGTGGTCCCTTCAGAACAACCACTAAAGATGGCACGCGGTTCTATGTGACCTTTACCGACGATTTTAGTAGATATGGGTATATCTACTTAATCAAGAATAAGTCGGACACCTTTGAAAAGTTCAAAGAGTTTAAAAATGAAGCGGAAAATCAATTGGGCAGAAAGATAAAGATGCTTAGATCCGACAGAGGCGATGAGTATCTTAGTATCGAGTTTCTCGATTACCTCAAGGAATGTGGAATTGTTTCACAGTTGTCACCTCCAAGAACACCTCAGCTGAATGGTGTTGCTGAAAGGCGAAACCGAACCTTATTAGACATGGTTCGTTCCATGATGAGTCGAGCTGCACTTCCAATCCATTTCTGGGGGTATGCCTTAGAGACTGCCGCCCATATCTTAAATCTTGTCCCAACCAAGAAGGTTGCGAAAACACCGCACGAGATGTGGACGGGGAAAGTTCCCTCGTTGGCACACATCAAAGTCTGGGGCTGTGAAGCTTTCGTGAGACGAGAGACTTTAGATAAGCTCGCAGAAAGAAGTGAGAGGTGTTTCTTCATCAGATACCCGAAACAGTCTTTTGGATACTTGTTCTACAGACCGAGCGAGGACGTGGTCTTTGTAGCAAGACGGGGGTTCTTTCGAGAGAGAGAACTCATATCCAAAGAGGACAGTGGGAGTACGATCGATCTCAAAGAAATTCAGGAGACGCCCGATGAAACAACATTGGAAGAAACTAGCAACCAACATGAGGAAGAAGTTCCTGTTGGACCCACCGACATTTCATTGCCCCTTAGGCGTTCAGGTAGAGTTAGCATGTCGCCCGAGTTCTATGGTTTCCATATTACTTCGGACGGTGACACGTTAGTCAGTGATCGTACATTGAATAATTTGGATGAGCCAGCTAACTACCGAGAAGCAGTGGCAGGCCCCGAGTCTGCAAAATGGAAAGAGGCAATGGACAGCGAGATAAAGTCCATGTATGACAATCAAGTTTGGAACTTGGTTGAAAATGTACCGGGTCGAAAGACAGTCGGATGCAAGTGGATCTTCAAAAAGAAGATCGACATGGATGGAAAAGTGCATACTTATAAAGCTCGGCTGGTTGCGAAGGGATTCACTCAAACCCCGGGGGTTGACTATGATGAAACTTTCTCACCAGTAGCCAAGATTAAGTCAATCAGGATAATTCTTGCCATAGCTGCGTTTCATGATTATGAAATCTGGCAGATGGATGTCAAAACCGCCTTCCTTAACGGAAAACTGACTGAGGATGTTTACATCAGTCATCCAGAAGGTTTTGTAGACACAAAGCACCCTGATAAAGTATGTAAGATTGAAAGATCAATCTACGGGTTGAAGCAAGCATCTCACAGCTGGAATCTTTGCTTCCATGAGAAAGTCAAAGAGTTTGGTTTCTCTAGAAGTGAAGATGAGTCCTGTGTATATGTCAAGGCTAGTGGGAGTATAGTCACTTTCCTGGTGTTGTATGTTGATGACATATTGCTCATGGGAAACGACATTCCGACCTTGCAAGATGTTAAGGCTTGGCTCGGGAAGTGTTTCGCCATGAAAAACCTAGGAGAAGCTGCTTATATTCTCGGGATAAGAATACTTAGAGATGGAAAGAGAAAATTGATAGGTCTAAGCCAGTGTACATATTTGGAAAAGGTGTTAAAAAGATTTAACATGGAAAATTCCAAAAAGGGAGAGCTGCCAATCCAAAGTAATACTAAATTGAGTAAGACTCAAAGTCCGAGTACCGATGAGGGAATACCTGAGATGAGTCGAGTACCATATGCTTTGGTAGTAGGGTCGATCATGTATGCTATGACATGTACTCGTCCCAACGTATCCTATGCACTAAGCATGGTTAGTCGGTTCCAGGGTAATCCTGGAAAAGCACATTAGATTGCGGTCAAGAACATACTCAAGTATCTGCAAAGGACAAAGAATATGGTATTGGTCCTTGGTGGCAGTGATGACTTGAAAGTGAGTGGATATACTGATGCAAACTTCCAGACAGATAGGGACAGTGGACGGTCCTAGTCGGGCTGGGTATTTATTTTGAACGGTGGAGCGGTCACTTGGAAAAGTTCCAAGCAGGAAACGGTGGCTGATTCAACGTGCGAATCAAAGTACATTGCAGCGAGTGAAGCATCTAAGGAGGCGGCTTGGCTGAGGAATTTCATCGGGGACCTTGGAGTTGTCCCGAGCATTCATGAGCCGGTGAAACTTTTCTGCAATAATGAAGGAGCGGTCGCCTTGACAAAGGAACCGCGAGACCATGGAAAGTCCAGGCATATCGAAAGAAAGTACCACTACATTCGACATCAAGTAGAAGAAGGGCACTTACTGGTTAAGCGGGTATCATCAGAAGACAATCCTGCAGATCTTTTGACTAAGGCTCTGAGCAGGATCAAGCACAATAAGCATGCTCGGAGCATTGGACTGAAGGATGATATTAGTTTTAGTAATTAGATAGATTTGAAACTTGTAAACAGTATAAATGTAATTGACTCGGTGATTTTATAATTGAGATTTATAAATGAGTATTGTTACTGCCTTTGTCGATTGTTTATTTATGTGTTTCTATATTTGCATGTTTAACTTCCTTAATAATTAGATTATTTAATGTTCCACAGTCGATCACACTGTTAGGGAGTAAGTGTGAACAAAGACTGTCATGAATCGGTTGCAGATTGTCTAATGAGTTAGACATTGCAGTAAGACTGCTGCAACGTTCATGAGTACTTAGAAAATAGAGATTTGAGTATTGGATAAACCCGCGCTTAAAAGATTGCTTCATGGATTACATCACGAGCAATGTTAAGACGATAATATCTTTTGATCTTTAAGTGGAGAGATATGATCTGTAATTTGCGGGACAAGTGCTTATTGATAATGCTAAAACGCGCCAGTAACTCGGTGTTATAAAACGCATCGTTGTGAGTATTTTGACCTGCAAAAGGTATGGACATATAAGTCGAAACTTATCCGTCCCCTGACCCGATGGGAAACAGATATCTGTAGGCCTCTCGATGATTTTGAAGTTGACTGAAAGTGTTGGCCAACCGGGACTAAATTGATGTGTTCAATTACTAGTCTCTAAAGTCATACGCAAATCAGAAATCGAGAAACAGAGTATCAGACCAAGATTGATGTTAGTCCATGTATTGAGTCTGAAAATATCCTGTTGAACGGAGGATCATCAGGTCACTTATCTTTGGACAGAACTGACTGGGTCAGAGTTCAACAATTAATGTCATAGACTTATCCAAGTGGGAGAATGTTGGATTAGGTGTCTAAGCCATGACTTATAATTGTATTTATCTTATAAATAAAAGCAAAGTCCATTTGGGTTGCCCTCATAGATGGAGGATAGATGTATAGTTCAGTAGAGAGAATAGTTGATTTATTAATTGTATAATAAATCAATAGAAAATAAATATATGGTTTATTAATATATTTAAGTGTTAATATATTAATTAGAAACTATAATAATTAATTGAGATTTAATCTAGAATTAATTTGATTTAATTTAGTGATTAAATTAATTAATAAAAGTTGCAGGGACTGGTTGGTATTTATTTAATAGTTGAATAACTAGCCAGGTAAAACCCAAGGGCCAAGTTGGCGCCACCCTGGAGACTCTTCCAGGGTTTTGGCGAAACCCTAATTAGGGTTTGGGGAGTCTGGTCCAAGTGGCCAAAAGCCTTGCCCACTTGGAGGCTTTCTAGGGTTTCAGGTGTAACCCTAGGAGGCTATATAAGGAACCCCCTGGGCACCCTAAATCCCACGCCTCCCTTCTCTCTGTGTTACTCTGCTGGACTGATTCTTCCATCACTTGGGTGTGACTTGCATTTGAGGCAGGATTTTTTTGCTGCTTGCTTGAAGGATCATAAGATCAAAGGTTGGTTTTCTTAATTAATCTTTAGAACTGAATTGTATACTTTAGGTTTTTAGTTTATTATCTTCATAGAAGAAAACATAGATCATCTTAGGGTTGCATGTGAACCATAGGAATTTTTGTGTTCATTGTTTGCATAGAAACCCTTCACGCGGGTCGTGTATGACATGTAGTGGCAAGCAGTATAGTTCACACGGATCACATAGGACAAAAGGGCCATGTGGGTATAGTTAGCGTCTCTAAATTAAGGGTTAGCGTTGCTAATATGCGCAAAGCCACTTTATTTATAAGTCGGTTTTAGCTTATTCGAGGGAATGGAATAAGTGAAAAACTCTCTTTAAACCCTAGAAAAGATCCTCCAACCTCCAGAGATCAAATTGAAGCTTAAGAACTCAAGGAATTGAAATAAGAGTTGATATCTTGCATCTAAGAGGTATGATTTCATGTTCTAGCTTGAAAATGAGAGTTTGTGTAGCTTGGAAAGGTTTGGTTACAGGTGGTGTTGGTAACCCACCTGCAACTAACAAGGTTGAATCATGCATGCAGTTCTTGAATTAAGTATGTAAAGGGTTCTAATCCCAAATCCTAAGCATGATGATCATGTTGGAAGCTATAGTGGTGTGAATACAAAGTAATTACATATATTTGGTATGTGTGTGATGGTGTAGGTGTGTGAAAGTGATTAGGAAACACTTGGACCTACTGATTGTATTAGCTAGGACTGTGCAGGACTACTAAACCAGGTGAAGAACTCTACCTAGCATGTTAGTTGTAACATGTTGTATGTGTTGTGTGTGCTTGATTGTTGATGATTTGTATATAAGAGTTACAGTATGTTAGAGTGAGTGTAAATTGAGTAGTCACATAAAAGGGTTTCTTGTGATTATACGTATGAGGGATTGGTGGTAATGATACGTAGTAAGTGGTACCGAGACGAGAACCTTGTGTCCACTTAAGGTAAGGCTTACATATTGCATAACGAGTGCCTTGCGAGTATGTGTAATTGGGGTATTAGTGGTTTGCTTAGCGAGTACTTAGCATCCTTGTGTGATAGTTTCTCTCAAAATCCTTAATGACCGGTTTAATTCTAATTCAAATGTTGATGGTTTTTCTCCATCCGTTTCCACTTTCTTCTCAATTTGTATCTTGCTCTTCAAGACGACAACATCACCCACGAAGATCATGTAAGGTTATCTCGCCTTAGTCTCCACTCCTATCAATATTTTATTTCCCCCCTTCTCTCTCTCATAGTTTCCACGATCAACATCAAATCCCTTCATTTTCATGAAGCGAGTTAAAACCATGCCCTCATTCAACTCACACAACTAGAATCGGATAAAGAGTTCCTAACTTCAAGCCAATAAATATTGATTACCGAGATTTATGTGTTGATTCACAAGATCAATGGACTTTGGGTTTTATTCCTAAAAAATCATTTTCTCATATCCATTAAACCACCACAAGTCTCTCCTATCAACTTTTGAATAACAATTTATGTTTTCTATTATGGTACTCATTCGATCAACAATCTAACAACACAAGGAGTTACCATTAGAGGACTATTTGTTTCACAATAACTGGTAGGTGCGTAACGATGCTTACATTGACCTCGCCTCATATGTGACTCTATCTACGATCTTATCCTCGCATCCGTGAATTGGGTTAGTCAGTTTCGTTTCTTATTAAGACTTTTGTTATTTTTCCTTCGCTATTTGAGTAACGATGCTTACATTGACCTCACCTCATATGCGACTCTATCTACGATCTTATCCTCACATCCGTGAATTGGGTTAGTCAGTTTCGTTTCTTATTAGGGCTTTTGTTATTTTTTCCTTCGCTATTTGATTAGGCAAAATAACACTACAGCCTATTGAACTTTTAGCTTCTGTTTTAAAAAATACCTAGTTTTTTTGCCTTCTAAGGACATAAATAATGATTTTACCTGTTCTTTTAGTCCTTTTACCCCAATAACACCGGTTACCACATATTTATGATTAAAAAATTGCTTTTCATCAGGAAACTTTTGGACCACTAGCTTTGCATCAACCTAAATTACGGAAGGCATCAACCTCAAAGCAAGTGACCTCCTTCGTTATCTCGTTTCTACTCGGACGTTTTTCTGCACCAACTGTAATGGGTTTTCTCCTTCTTGTCGTCGTTTCACTTTCTATATTCACTCTTTGCTACCTCTATTTCAAATTCATTAAAACCCCGTTGGAGATCTAGCGTCGTTTCCGTCAACAAGGCATCGGAGGACCACGCAACAACCCCATCTCTGACAATTCCGACCACTTGCTTTTTCATTAAAAAACATGTAAATTTAAATAAAATATATAACCCTAACTACATGGACTCTCGATTATTGGTTCCTGTTCTTGTTTGTGCTGTTGGGCGATGAAGACGCAACCGAACAAGGTACCGTACATGGGAAGCGTTGTGATGGTCGATTGAAAGGGGAACGAGCCTAGACGGCGAGACGCAACCACCGTGAATGCTAATTAACGACGGCCCCAACCTAGCATCACTTATAATCTGATTAGGTGATGAGGCTCTGGTCAGAGACGAGAAACTCCACATTTACGAAGCGAAAACGAATGCAAAGTTCTGGTCAGAGGAACTGAACTTTGCAGAAAACGAATGCTTAGTATATCATCCGGCCGGCGGATGAAGACGTTGTTGATCAGAAGAACACAGATGGAGGTGGTGGTAAGGATGATGATAAGGGGAACCTACTAAGTGGAAGCAAGTGAATGAATCTGAGGTATTTACTGGCAGAATCAATCCTTTAACCACCGGAAGAGCTCATGGAGCATACCACAAAGTTTTGGTGGGTGAGAAGGTGGGTGGGATAAATATGGCTGACAATTGGGATAATAAGGACACGTAAGAAGGGGTTTTCCGGCAGGTTAAACGGTGGGAACTCAGAGCTGGTATTTGGTCTGTGAATCGGAGGGTTGTACTGTACCATTTGCCGGTAGCAGAGTAGGGCTGTCTGGTTGTGTTTAGGGTTTTACGGTGGTAGTGGTTACTGGGTATCATCCGCAAGGTGTGACTCCGAGAGGGTCGCCGAATACCAATGAAGGGTTAGAGAGGAGAATAGTGAGTAACGGCGATGGGTATTCTAACCGGAAACAGAAGAGAGAAAGGAGAAAATGGTTCGAGAATGAGAGTGTAGATACCTCGAAGAGCTTCCAAATACTGTGTAGTGAAATTGCAAGAGAAGGAGAGAATAAATAAAATAGTTTTGTAGTCGATGAAGTGAAGAACGAGAATTGTCTGGATTCTGAAACGAGTTTACGGAAAGAAATAAACAATAAGGAAAATATCATAATATGGTAACCGGTGTTATTGGGTTAGAAGGACTAAATTAACAGGTAAAATCATTCTTTATGTTCTTAGAAAGCAAAAAAAAATGTTAGAGACCTTTTAAAACAAAAGCTAAAAGTTCAATGGGCTATAGTGTCATATTGCCATTTGATTATTGTAGAAACAGATTTACTTCCTTTGTTTAATTTGATTCCCCTAATTTTTGTCCACCGGTTAGAATTGAAAAGAACAAAAGCCTAACTCGAGAAACAAATTGAACATTTCAGCAATGAGGGTATTCCCGTAAATAAACACGAAAAGCTCTTGCAATCTCTTTTAAAGGAAGAACCAAATCACAAACGAAAGCTTAAGAAGTCTTGACATTTAATAAGAAATCAAAGAAGCGACAAAAAACAATAGCTTTCAGCGATGATGATGATTTTGATGTAGTTTTAAACGCAGCCTCAGCAGGATTTGTTGAAACTGTGAGTATTGTATTATTCGTATATATGATTAACAAATTGGATCGATATATGACAGTAATTTACAATTCCATTTTGTTTGTTTCAGGAAAGAGATGAGTTGGTCCGGAAAGGAATCCTAACCCTAATTCATAACCTCAGACGATATGAATGTCATATTGAAGAATTAGGACAATCTCAAACAAATGAAGAAGGCAATGATCTTTCTTCTACCAGCATTGCAAGAGCTGTTAAATCAATATCAGAAGCTGAACAATCTTGCCCTACAACAAAACTATTAGATTTGTATTCCCTACCAAGACTCGATGCACCAACACACCCTTTTCAAAGACTCAAAACACCTTTTAAGATTCCACGTTCTCTTGACAATGAGGAAGGAAATAAGTTGAAAGATACAAAAGAATCAAAAGGAAAAAGAAGAGGCCTTTGCCTGGAAATAGATGAAGGAAGGTAGCATCACGCGAGGACGATTCTCTTGATGAAATTGGTATGTCGTGAATTTGTTCGGATTTCAATAAATACAGTATGATGCTATTATTGGGGTTAATTCAGTAAGAAGCACCAAATAATGGTATATGAAACCGTTGAAAAGGACCATATTCGCAAAAAGATTTATTTTGGATATATTTCTAAAAAATAACCCACACACAGAAACTATCCAGAATTATTGTTGAGCTAGCTCTTATAATATTCAACGCTCACGGATCTTTTAGCTGTGAATATTCTATTTTCATTAATCCTTACAAAAAAACAACTCACACTTTAATTTCATTTTTTAAGGTTTCTATATGTTAAATAGTGAATTGGGAATTAAAACCCGTATGAATTGTAAACACGTGTGCCGCGGCCCATTAAGTGTCTGCGTCGCGTGGGCCGTGAACAACTAGGGTACGGCTAGGGTTTCTTGTAATGCATATAAATATAAAGGCTGGTCATTAGGGTTTTAGTTGGGTTGTCAGTTGTCAAGTCTGAAGTCAGTAGTCAGAAGAGGCCGATTTACTAGCAATCTAGGTACGCTCTGTAACACCTGTATTTAGCTCTGGAATAAAGAATACTCTCTCCTGCCCGTGGACGTAGGTCATCTTGGACCGAACCACTTAAATCTCTGTGTCGATACTTTGTGTTTATATTTCCGTATTTATATTCTCGTTATTATTCCTAGGCAATAGGTTATAGATTTAGGTCTATTTCCTAACAAGTGGTATCAGAGCCGCGGTTTCAGATCTGTAGTGTTATAGATCTGTGGTTATTTGCGGTTTTAGGTCTGCGTGTTTTAGATCTGGTTGTAGTTCTGGTTGTTTGAAATCAGTAGTAGATCTAGGGTTTATGGCTTCGCCGCGTCGCGCCTGTTGAAAAACCGCATCGTGCCTGTTGAAGGATCGCGTCGTCTGTTCAAGCCCGCGTCGTGCCTTGTTGAAGTCCGTGCCGCGGCGACGACAAGCAGTAAGCAGTTTCGGATTTACTTGTTTATCAAAGACTACAAGGATCAGTTGATTGAAGATGTCAT
The DNA here is from genome assembly GCA_023525715.1 of Cichorium intybus. Taxonomy (NCBI): domain Eukaryota; kingdom Viridiplantae; phylum Streptophyta; class Magnoliopsida; order Asterales; family Asteraceae; genus Cichorium; species Cichorium intybus. The sequence continues at coordinate 37,938,693 of CM042017.1, read as the reverse complement.
CTCACAAGTTCGATTTGGAGAAGTTCAATGGCTCGAATGATTTCACTTTGTGGAAGGTTAAGATGAAGGCTCTTCTGGTTCAACAAGGATGCGCAGTTGCAGTGGAATGAGAATATGCAAAGGATACGACAGATGCTGTGAAGAAGGAGATCGAGGGGAAAGCACATAGTGCTATTCTTTTGAGCTTGACGGATGAGGTGTTGAGGGAAGTTGTTGATCAACCCACTGCTGCCGGTATTTGGAAGAAGCTCTGTGATACGTATCAGAACAGTTCTTTGACAAATAGGCTGTATCAGAAGCAACGGTTGTACACTTTCCGGATGGCAGAAGGTACCCAAGTAAAAGACCATCTTGATTCTTTCAATCGTATTATTCTAGATCTTCAAGGAGTAGGAGTAAATGTTGATGATGAGGATCAAGCCCTTATTTTGTTATGTTCACTGCCGAATTCACATGAGAATTTTGTTGATACTATGTTGTATGGAAGAACAACAATTACTGTGAATGATGTGAAGGATTCTCTGCTGTCCAAGGAACTCAAACGTAGAGTTTCTGGGAATGAGGAGACATCCGGTTCAGGTCTATTCGTTGGCAGAGGAAGGACATCGGATAAGAAAGATGGTGGAAATCGGAGTAAGTCACGTTCAAAATCGAAAGTTTCTGCAAAAGCCAAGTGTTATAACTGCAAGGAGAAGGGTCACTTCATGAGAAATTGTCCATTGCTGAAAGGGGGGAAGGGAGAAAATAGCAACAATGGTAGTGCGACTATTGTTCAGGATGGTTCTGAAGAAGAAGACATAGGCGATGTATTGACTGTTTGTACATCTAGTTCTGTTGATGCTTGGGTCTTGGATACTGGGGCATATTATCATATGACTTTCCATCGTGACTGGTTCGAATCTTTTAGAGACTTGAAAGGAACGGTGAAGTTGGGTGATGATTGGGTTGCTCAGGTCAAAGGAAGCGGTACGGTACAGATTATGATGCACGATGGTATGGTCAGAAAGCTTGATTGCTGGTATGTTCCGGATCTTCGTAAGAACTTAATTTCTCTTACTACTTTAGCAAAGAATGGGTTGAAATACTCTGGTGAGGATGACTGGGTGAAGGTCACCAAGGGCTCTCTAGTAGTTATGAAAGGAAAGGTGCAGAAGAGTGGGGTTCCTGTCTTAGAAGGAAATTCGGTTAGGGGAACAGTGGCGATTTCTCAATCCTTAGAGAGTAGTAATGATAAGACAGAGTTGTGGCATAGAAGGTTGGGACATATGAGTGAGAAGGGTATGTCAATTCTGAGTAAACAGGGGTTGTTTGGTGGTGAGCTAACGGGAAAACTCAAGTTTTGTGAAGCTTGTGTCAAAGGCAAGCAACGTAGGATGAAGTTTAGTTCGGGTAAACACACAAGCAAGGAAATCCTGTAGTACATTCATTCAGATTTGTGGGGTCCCTCTCCGGTCGAGTCTCATAAAGGTCATCGATACTTTGTGACTTTCATTGATGACTACTCAAGGAAGGTTTGGATTTATTTTCTGAAGACTAAAGACGAAGTGTTTGGGAAGTTCAAGGAGTGGAAGACGATGATTGAAAAACGGACCGGGAAATCTGTCAAGACACTCAGAACCAACAACGGGTTGGAGTTCTGCAATGCCCCGTTTGACAACTTCTGCAAGGCGGACGGTATAGTGAGGCACCACACTATACGGCACACACCACAGCAGAATGGAGTGGCGGAACGGATGAACCAAACACTGTTAGCGCGTGCTAGAAGCATGCGATTATATACTGATTTATCGAAGAAATTCTGGGCGGAAGCGGTTAATACTGCTTGCTATCTGGTGAACAGATCACCATCAACTGTAATCGACTTTAAGACTCCTCAAGAGGTATGGTCTGGAAAACCCTCTGATTATTCTGGTTTACGTATATTTGGTTGTCCGGCTTATGCTCATGTTAATGATGGTAAACTTGAGGCGAGGGCAATGAAGTGCATATTTCTAGGGTATGCACATGGAGTGAAATGTTATCGTCTGTGGTGTACAGAATAAGGGAGAACTCCAAAATTCATTAATAGCAGAGATGTGACCTTTAATGAATCTGCTATGGTGAACCAAAGAGGAGGTGATACAAGTCATGTAGGGAAAGATCAGGGTGCCAACCAGAAGGTGGAGTTTGTCACACAAATTCCAGACAGAATGGTGATAAATGAAGAACAGCATGTCGGTGATGATCAGCATAGACGTGATGAAACTTATGAATAGCCCAATGAGGATCAGTCTGGTGATACTAAGGCTGATGGTGAGAACAATGAGGATGAATCTATAGCAAGGAGAAGAGAGAAAAGGAACACGAAGACTCCAGCTAGATATGCTGCATGTGTCACTAATGGTGATATTGGTTCTGTTGCATATGCACTAGCTGTTGGTGAAAACATTGGTACTGATGAGCCTCGGACTTACAAAGAGGCGGTGGCAAGTAAGAAGGATCAAGCTGGTTGATGGCGATGAATGAAGAGATGCAATCTCTTGAGAATAATGAAACGTGGGATCTTGTTCCATTACCAAAAGGAGTCAAACCGGTTGGATGCAAATGGGTCTTTAAGAAGAAAGAAGGAATTCCAGGGGTTGAACCCGCAAGGTTCAAGGCACGGTTAGTGGCGAAGGGATTTTCTCAAAAGGAAGGAATCGACTATCACGAAGTTTTCTCACCAGTCGTGAAGCACAAGTCAATTCGGGTTCTTTTGGCTATGATGAGTGCGTTTAATCTGGAGCTTGAGCAGCTCGATGTCAAAACTGCATTTCTTCATGGAAGCTTGGAGGAGAAGATATATATGTCACAGCCTGAGGGTTTTCCGGGTTCTAATAAGGATCATGTGTGTCTGTTGAAGAAGTCTCTTTATGGTTTGAAGCAGTCTCCTAGACAGTGGTACAAGAGATTTGATTCGTTTATGACTTCGCATGGCTACATTCGGAATCAGTTTGATAATTGTGTCTACTTGAAGCAGTTGTCCAATGGGTCCTTTGTTTATCTGTTGCTATATGTTGATGATATGCTCATTGCAGCCAAGGAGATGGCTGAAATTAATAACTTGAAGAAATTTTTGGCAAATGAGTTTGAAATGAATGATTTGGGTGCAGCAAAGAAGATATTGGGGATGGAGATTCAGAGAGACAGGAAATCGGGGTTGTTATATGTTTCTTAGCAAAAATATATTGAGAAAGTCTTGCAGTCTTTCGGTATGGATCAGTCAAAACCAGTTTGAACTCCTTTGGCAGCGCATTTTAAATTAAACAAAAGTAATATACCAACTACGGGTGAGGAAAAAGACTATATGAGTAGAGTTCCGTACTCAAGTGCAGTTGGAAGCCTTATGTATGCTATGGTCTGTACTAGACCTGATTTAGCACATGCAGTTAGTGTGGTTAGTAGGTTTATGAGTAATCCTGGGAAAGCTCACTGGGAAGCGGTCAAGTGGATCCTGCGATACTTGAAGGGGACTAAGGATGTTTGTTTGGTTTATGGTGGTAATACTCATAGTAACTTGGTGGGATATGCAGACTCAGACTATGGTGGTGACTTGGTGAAAAGGAGATCGCTCACGTGTTATATTTTCACTTTGTTTGGATATGCAGTCAGTTGGAAGTCAACTTTACAATCTACAGTTGCCTTGTCTACAACTGAAGCGGAATACATGTCAATGACTGAAGGTATAAAGGAGTGTATCTGGCTACATGGTTTGGTGGAGAGTCTGGGGTTGAAGGTGGGGAAGCCTGTCTTGAACTGTGATAGTGAAAGCGCTTTGTGTCTAGCGAGGAATCCGGTTTACCATGAAAAGACAAAGCATATTGATATCCGGTTAAATTTCATTCGTGACATAGTTGAAGAAGACAAGTTCTCAATCTTGAAGATCGATACCAAGGTGAATCCGGCAGATATGTTGACGAAGTCGTTACCCAAGGAGAAGTTCGAGCTATGCTTGAACTTGGTTGATGTTCGCAGGAGGTAAGTCCCTACGGGGCAAGCTGGCAGGAGACGAGGGGAAGTTTTTTGGTTTCTAGAGCGAGGTAGAGCTATGTTGAATTCGCAATTCAAGGTGGAGATTGTTAAATAGTGAATTGGGAATTAAAACCCGTATGAATTGTAAACACGCGTGCCGCGGCCCATTAAGTGTCCGCGTCGCGTGGGCCGTGAACAGCTAGGGTACGGCTAGGGTTTCTTGTAATGCCTATAAATATAAAGGCTGGTCATTAGGGTTTTAGTTGGGTTGTCAGTTGTCAAGTCTGAAGTCAGTAGTCAGAAGAGGCCGATTTACTAGCAATCTAGGTACGCTCTGTAACACCTGTATTTAGCTCTGGAATAAAGAATACTCTCTCCTGCCCGTGGACGTAGGTCATCTTGGACCGAACCACGTAAATCTCTGTGTCGATACTTTGTGTTTATATTTCCGCATTTATATTCTCGTTATTATTCCTGGGCAATAGGTTATAGATTTAGGTCTATTTCCTAACACTATAAATTAAACGCAACTTGTTTAGTACAATGAAGTGGTTGGACAATAAATGTTGATTATTTATTAGAATCGCTATCTGCCATGCACTTCACTGGTGTTGGTTGTTGTGATGCTGCAATTGCAGAAGGACTCGATGAAGCTTGAATTGTTTCCTTTTTCGGGAAAATGTTCTAACTTGGGCAGTTTAACTTGTTACCCTGGTCAGACCTAAGCATGGGCAATGATGAGACTAAACATGTCGGGCATACAATAGTGGTCTACCAAGAGTCCTAAAAAGATTTAAGAGTTGTATAATAGATACAATTGGTAATTGTTATATATTCACTAAATATATTGTTGTGTGTCTAATCAATATAAGCATATCAGTGGTCCTTCCATGGGGATCTTATCCTTATTAAAGTAAGTTTGACAACAAACACATATGTGATCAATCTATCAAGGATTTAATATAGATAATACTAAGATTTAAACTTTTATTAACATACGTTAAAAACTTGTCCCTACCCTCTTTCCTCGATAAGGACAAGCTCAATGACGTAAACTCCACCATTTGGTATCATAATTTGAGGGTAATCCTCACCGACGAAGGGAAGTTGTACTTTTCCCTTTATATCAATTTAGGTAATATACTTAAAATTAAATATATACTATAAGTTATTTGTTTTTTTACCAATTATTACATTTTACCAATTATAACATTTGGATTCTCTTAAAGTTTCAGATTAATGGTTTTTTTGTTCATTTATAATTTAATCTTTAACTGAAAATTTCAAAGTAATTGATTATAGCATCTTACTTGGATTTTGCATTCCATTTATAGCAATCAAAGTACATTGTTATTTTCTCTTAAAGTTTCAGATTAATGGTTTTTTTGTTCATTTATAATTTAATCTTTAACTGAAAATTTCAAAGTAATTGATTATAGCATTCTACTTGGATTTTGCATTCCATTTATAGCAATCAAAGTACATTGTTTATTTTACTGTTAACATGGAAGAATAACACATTGTTAAAAAGAATTAGGGACCATTTTTCTAATAACCTTATTATATACTTAACATTCTTGTGTGTTTGTTCTGATAACCTTATTATACACTTAGGGACCATGTTTGTTCCAATAACCTTATTATACACTTAAAATGATTATAGTTTAGATTTTTTATTTAACCTTTTATTTATATTATCATGTGTAAGACACCGGTCTCACAACTAGTATATATATATATATATATATATATATATATATATATATATATATATATATATATATATATATATATATATACACACACACACAGTATGATGTGTATAAGTATCAGGGATGAAGTGTATACATATAGTCTAGGAATAGTGAATCCTAGATATGTGTGATAAATATAAGAGTGAGACAAGCACCTAGCCGTTACAAAGTGAATGTATTTATAATCACATAATGACTAAAATGTGATTTGGTGGTAACGAGTATGAGTAATAATTATTGACTTGACATGTTGCTACATGTGAACTTCGTAGTTATATATGAGTTGATAGCCTAGAGTCAAGTGGATGCAAAACAAGTACCTTGCATGTCACATAAAGTAATTTGAATGGTCACATAATAAGTATGTTGTGATCATGTGTCAAGGTATAGAGATGTGTGTGATTAAGAGTGTCGGGGACATTCGTATGGTTGCATAACGAGTACATTACAGTCATGATATTGAGCCTTTGTGGCTTAGAGCTATCATACAACGAGATCCTTGTGACAGAGATGTCGAGGACATCTGTGTGACCACATAACGAGTATTTTGTGGTTAGAGTTGTGAGGGCCTTTGTTGTTGGAGGGTCTCACAAAAGACAAGGGGTACGGTAAGCCTTTGTGGCTCAAGACCGAAGGGGGTTGATGAGGGGATGGATATGAAGCCTTTGTGGTTCACGAGTCACGACCGCGGAAGGTCGTAGAGTAGACAGATTCATCCTGAGCGTGGATGTAACGGGATACCGTGTGGTGATACAAAGTTACAATTATGTATGTCTTGTGTTCTTTTGTGTTGCACATTGATTATACATCGAGTTGACTTAGGCGTCAGGGGACACCCTTGTGACTACATAAAGAGTACCTTGTAGTCATTTAGAGTGAGTATGGTTGGTCATATATGCTTATATTAACAAGTACCTATAAGCTGTTATAGGGATTTGTGGACCTACTAGTTGGGTGATGTGTTGTGTTGTAAATGAGTTGATTATCTGTTGTTGTAGTGTTTCTCACTAAGCCTTCTAGCTTACGTGTGTGCGTTGTTTGTGTGCAGGTTAGCAGATTGTAGCGTCCGGCTCTGATCGTGAGAACGATTATGAAGATATCTACTTGTGAACTCTGGGAGTACGGGTATACATATTTGATGTTAATTGTAAAAAAATGTATGTATATTCGGTGCCGATTTCCGGGCGTTACATTAACATTGTATTAAATTAATAAGTTAGATATATTAGGTTGAAAATTGAATAATTAACATAAAATTAGAAATATAAAAAAGTTTAATGTATTATAAAACTTTAAATTAACATCGGTCAAGATATACTTATTTTGAACTACGTCAGAAGTTTGTAATTTTCATAAGAGATTTATTAATCAAATGTATTAAGACTACCCCTAGCAATCCAACCAACTCAAATATCCAAAAAATTTATTTCTATGTCATTAATATAACCCAATTACTCAATTGAACTCAATTTTCTATCCACGTTACCAACTCAACCAAATCAAAAAATTTATTTAAAAAAAAAGTAATATTAATATTGTGAGAGAAAAATATGTATTCTAGTATATTTTATTAATTTTTAATTAATATTAAATCTATTTTTAAATAAATTAAAGTTTATTGAAATAAAGAAATAAAAAAATGAAAAATGGGTGAAACGACCTAAAGCTCATGAGATTGCGAATTTTATTTTAATTGTATTTTATCTTTTTATCAATAATAGAATTTTATTGTGTATTGTGTATAAGAAGAGTTGTACATGGCCCTATATATAGACATACTAATTACATTTAGATACCCTCTAGTCTAATATATATCATAACTGTCTAATACGCCCCCGCAAGCTGAGGGCGGGGAACGACCTGAAGCTTGGATCGTAGGAAGAGAAATCGTGGAGTTGGCAGCGGCTTGGTGAAAATGTCAGCAATCTGGTCATGTGTGGATATGAATCGAACTTGAAGATCTCCATTGGCGACTTTTTCTCTGACAAAGTGAAAGTCAACCTCTATGTGTTTGGTTCTGGCGTGAAACACAGGGTTGGCTGAAAGGTATGTTGCTCCAAGGTTATCACACCAAAGAGTAGGGGCCGAGGGATATTTGATACCCAATTCGCCAAGAAGTGATTGAAGCCATGTGAGCTCAGCAACAGTGTCTGCAAGGGCTTTGTACTCGGATTCGGTGGATGAGCGTGATACGGTACGTTGTTTTCTGGCTGTCCAAGAGATCAAGTTTGATCCGAGATATATGGCAAATCCCCCGGTGGATCGACGGTCATCTGGGCAGCCCGCCCAGTCGGCATCAGAGAATGCCGTAAGGGAGGATGGAGATGTGGCAGACCCTTGCCAGTGGGTGTCAATAAAAGCCTGGAGATGATGACTAGAGGACTGTCTGATAAGCATGCCATGATCACTTGTACCTTTGAGATAACGCAGAATGCGTTTAACTGCAGACCAGTGACTTTCAGTGGGCGCATGCATAAACTGACACACCTTGTTTACTGCGAATGTGATGTCGGGTCTGGAGAGGGTGGCATACTGAAGAGCCCCGACAGCCTGACATCACATTCGCAGTAAACAAGGTGTGTCAGTTTATGCATGCACCCACTGAAAGTCACTGGTCTGCAGTTAAACGCATTCTGCGTTATCTCAAAGGTACAATTGATCATGGCATGCTTATCAGACAGTCCTCTAGTCATCATCTCCAGGCTTTTACTGACATCCACTGGCAAGGGTCTGCCACATCTCCATCCTCCCTTACGGCATTCTCTGATGCCGACTGGGCGGGCTGCCCAGATGACCGTCGATCCACCGGGGGATTTGCCATATATCTCGGATCAAACTTGATCACTTGGACAGCCAGAAAACAACGTACCGTATCACGCTCATCCACCGAATCCGAGTACAAAGCCCTTGCAGACACTGTTGTTGTGGACTGGGTAAAGGAGAGCCAGAAGATGTGTTGGGAACAATATTGAACCCAAGAGAGTTCAAGGCGGCGGTTATAGAGCCGAGTTGAGTGGCTAGAGCCGATGCCGAGGGTGTGGTGGTATCGGTTGTTGTGGTATGAAAGGCATGAACCGCTGGTGTAGTGGGAGTTCGCGACTTTCCGATCATGAAGTCATGATCACTGAGAACCGCATGAAGTTCAGTGAAGGCTGTAGGGCACTGTCTAGCTGTAATGGTAGACTTCAGACTGTTGTATTCTTCTCGTAAACCGGAAACCGCGAGCATGACAAGATCTTTGTCAGAAACAGGGGATCCAATCGCAGCTAGGGCATCAGAGTATTATTGAGCACGGTTTAGATAGGCATCTGCAGTTTCGTCACCCTTCATCTCGATTCTCAAAAGTTGTGTTTTGAGAGTATATTCTCGAGAGGAGGAATGTGGGGCATACGCACGTTCAAGAGCATGCCAGAGTTCCTTGGAAGTAGTACCTTGTACGTGTCGGAATGATGCTTCAGAGATGGTGGAGATGATCAACATACGGACATGGGCATCATTAGCGATCCAAGCCGAGTAGTTTGGATTGGCTCTTGGTTCAGGTTTGGGATCAGCAGCTGTAGCTGTAGCTGCGATTGAAGGCAGGTGTGATGGAGGACAAGGGATTGTCCCGTCGATATAGCCATAAAGATTGTGTGTGAGAATGAATGGCTGAATCATGGCTTTCCAGTAGCCATAGTTGGTAGGGCTGAGGGTAAAGGCGAATTTATGTGTGTTATGGGATTGCTTTTCAGCGGTGGTGAAGCTGGCAAGAAGGGCCATTGGGTTAGAGAAGGTTTAGAAAAGAAGGAAAGGTGGCTGGCGGTGGCGGCTAGGGCTGGCTAGGGTTGGACGATTTTTAGGGTTAGGGCCGGCTCTGATACCATAATAGAATTGTATTGTGTATTGTGTATAAGAAGAGTTGTACAGGGCCCTATATATAGACATACTAATTACATTTGGATACCCTCTAGTCTAATATATATCATAACTGTCTAATAATCAATAATTTTTATTGTATATGTTATATTAACCAGATCATACATGGAAATAGTCTAATATGAAAACAACGAAATTTGAAAAGTTTTTCAAAATAAATAATTGACCAACTGAATCACCATCTTCTAGAGTGATATGTATTATATTCCTAATATTATTTTACTATTTATAGATATATATAATTTGACAATAGCACTTTCCTAATTATTTATATAGTTCAACAAAAATCCACTAAGACAATCTAAACCCAAATCAGCATATTTTGACACATGTCAAATAAAACACCATTCATTTATATGAGAATTTATTTTGACATAATTTTCAACATGTTTGACCCGTATATTCCGTCACATCTAAGAAACCGTGAATTTGAAACATTTAAATAAACAAACATTAACCATATAAATGATAAGTGTTTAGGTTAGTCCAAGGTCACCATAGCAACTCAGTCAAAATTTTGGTTTTTGTTTTTATCTAAAACTCTCAATAATTCAGTTTTTAGCTAGACGACGTTTGAGTTTAGTATTTGGTCACTCAATTTGTTTCCCCTAAACTAAAACTTCAACTTTCTCAATATTAACTATTAACTAATAGCTATTAACCAATATGTACAATTGACTTAGTTTGATAACAAACAATTTAAGGCTTTTTGTTTAAATAACCAAACTGAACAAGAAATTTTGATTTCTTATACAAACAAAACACAGACCATCAGTTTGTAGAATTAGTCGGTTTTGACTAAATTTTTCGGTTTTTAACACACCCCAATATACTAACATAAGATTTCATTTCTCTAAAATATACCCTAAAAGTATGACATCATGGTCCACTCTAGAAAACCAAAAGGCCCAATAAAAGCCAATATCAGACCGGTCATGCCCTAAAAAACTCAGGTGCAGTTTGATTTGCTTCTTACTGGGTCCAATAAACAGTTACGTCTGACTCGGTCCAAATCAGACTATTTGATAACTCCAAAATTTTCCTCTGACTCCATCCTAAACCCTATAATTTACCTCTTACTCAGTCAGCTTCAGGATGAGTCTGACTGAATCAGCTTCAGGATGAGTCTGATTGAATCGGACATTGACTCAATCAGCTCTTACTCAATCAGCAAGTATCAAACAGTCCCTAAGACCAGTCCGAAGTATGAAGTCCTACGCTGTGTCCCAAAAAAGCCAGGTAAACCGTGCAATGCAAATCTATCTCTAACCAGCTCAAAAACCGGAGTGTACCAACGAGAGAAAGACGAAAAGACCAAACAACGGTAGTTAGCATTGCATAGATATGAGTTTATCAGTAAGCATCTAATCTTAAGTAATCTTGTATGTATGTTCTTTCAGTAACATCCCGAATTCGATCAAAGCTACTTATGTACAATATATTGCTATAAAGAAAAACCATAAACTTTTAAAGATCATTCATTTTGATCACGAACCAATTTGTTGAGAAGTGCGGTCAAAAGCGCGTCTCGTCTCTCAGCCCGACTCTCTTCCCTCGTTCTTCTCTGTTCTTCCTTCTCCCTCCACAACTCCTCCATCTTCATCCTCTCAATTTCAAGCCTCTCCATTGACTGCCGCCATTCCTGCTCAAACAACTGCCTTTCATGAGCATGTTTCTCCATCAACTGCCGCCACTGCATATCGATCATCTTCTGCTGTTGGAAGAAATCATGGAGAATTTCTCGAATCGGGTTGCTGGAATTATTCATCGATCGGGCCCGTTTTTCCCTTTCGGGTTTCTTTCTTGGAGGAATTGTGAATGTTGTTGTGATCTTGTTTTCTTCATCTTCGTATTCATCATCGTCATCTGCTTCGGAAATTTCTGGGAGGGATTGATAAGAATCGATTCTTGTAACTCTCTTTTTTGATTGGGTTGAAGTGGGTTCGGGATCGATGGGTGTTTGTGGGGTGTTATTTGATCTTTCGTTGAATAATGCATGAAGTTCCTCGAAGAACGGGAATGATCGGGTATCTCGATCCGATGTCTCCTTTCCCTAATTCAAAATTTGAAATTTAGTCCACAGAAGAGGTTTCGAGATTGATTTATAGACAATAAGAAGAGAATCGAAGCACCCGATTAACCAATTATCTGAAATCGGACATCTAAACTCCTCGATCACTTCAGACATAAGCAATTTGAAAGAGTTGTAAGAGTAAGAAACCCTAAATCGTATTAACAAGCATTCAAACAGATAAGAATTTCAGGGAATTTGAGTAAGCTGATACCTTATACCGATTAATGAGGTTTTTCCACTTGCATTTACACTGATCGGGAGTCCTTTTATACCCAATCTCCTTCATCTTCGCAGCCACAACCTCCCAGAGACTCTTGTTTCGCTTCGCCATGGTGAAATCCCTCTCCAATTCTCCACGAATCGAAATGAAGTCCCTCGTTTCCTGTTGGCTCCACATCGGTACCCTCTCGTCCCTTCTCGAAAACTCCTCCGCACCAACCACCATCACCGGTGGTGGCGTCGGAACATTCATCATCATCTGGGTCAGTCGATTTAGGGATTCATTGCTATCACTTCCTCCACCACCGCCGACGGCGCTGCCGCCACCATACATGTTTTTTGATGAATTCAGTTCAGGAACTTCGGATTTCGTATTTGTGGTGTGTGCAAGGCATTGTTCCTCTTTTTTTGCCCCTTTTATGGGTGGTTTTGCCTCTACTCCGAACTACACGGCAACAATCGGCGGCCAATGGAGATATTGTGCCGGAAAAAAAAGTCAAAAAAGCGTTTGCCTGAGTAGACTGGAGGTGGGGAAATAAGCACTATGAGGCCGATATTGGCAAAGTTTTCTATCTACCGGTTCATGACTTTGAAAACCGGTCCCAATAAGAACATATTTATTGAGATACATTGAAGTCCCAAAATGGTAGGTTAAGGATAACACCCCCACTTTCCTTGCTACCTCTTTCATGTCACATCGGCATCCGGTTACTATTTTTCATTCTTTTTGGATCATCTTAAATAAAAATTTTTTCACAATAAGTGTGTGTTGATTTTCACACACATGTCACATCATGAGAAATTTTTTTGGCACACCCGTTCTTCTTTAACCATTGGAAATGGTCCCCCTCCACTTTTTAAATTATGATTTAGGTAAAACAAAATAAACTTAAAACCCTTAAGTTCACATGCAACCTAAATGATCTATGTTTTCACTGTTGAACCTATAACTAAAAACATCAAATAAGAAACCCTAGGCATATTTTCGAAAAATACTAAAGAAAGGGTTTAGGATTACATACATTATTGTTATTATAGTAAATAAAAAGATTCATTCACTTGTAGATCTCTTGGAAGCAAGCACCACAATTGTCATGCCTCTAATGGTTCACACCCAAAAGTCCAAACAGTTAGATTAATAGGTATTTTAGAAAAGCTCGCTATAAAACCCTATAGAGAGATTATAGATTCTGCTTGAGAGAGAGAAGAGAAAAACTCCAGAGGATTGTCTACTGAAGTTGGCGCAAAAAATGAGGTGCCAGGGGAGGGTTTTTATTGCCTCAAGGGTGATTAAGGATAAACCTTAAAGATAAGCTTTATTTGAATTCAAACTGGATAAACCTTTTATCTTTAAATTCAAACCCTTTAACTACCATATATAGTTGGCGGTTTTAATAAGGATAAATCCTTACAAAATCGTCCAACATATATTCCCCAACATTATCCATTACTCAACTATTGAACAATTACAATTCAGCCACTGCACTTTTAATTAATCTGATTAATCCCAAAATTAATTCTAATTAATTTCTGATTAATTCTTAATTAAATATTACTATTTCTAATTAATATATTATTCTCATAATATATTAATAAACTATTTATCTTAAGTTATTAATCATATAATAAATCAATCTCTCTCTCTAAAACTCTAATACCATTTTGACTACTAAGGACAACCCAAAAGGACTGTGCTACTATCAATTCAAGTATATACCAATTATAGTTATGAGCTTAGACACCTAATCCAACAATATATATATATATATATATATATATATATATATATATATATATATATATATATATATATATATAAACTAATAAATTAATCCTAAATTTGCCACTTGTCCCTCTACTATACTCTCATTTGCCATGTGTCATATATTGGTAAACCTAATTTGTGTTTTCTTACTCAAATAAATAATTTACGTTTTCAATTTCCATGTAAAAAGTTATATGAAGTCCTATCAATTTAGGCTTTCTAATTTTGAAACAAATTAGAATAAATCAATCAATTTCTACTTTTTCTCTCCCGTTTCCTCTCAACTGACCAGGCCATACCATCCGCCACTATATGGCCTTTTCATTTGAACCCTCTCAACCTTCTTCGATCTCCCATTCTCTCTCTCTCTCTCTCTCTCTCTCTCTCTCTCTCTCTTATCGATGCACCACATTCAATTTCCTTCTTCATTAGATGAGGCTGTTTAACAAGCTCGATTATTTGAGAAGTTGGAATTGATCCTAGGGTTTTATTTTCCTAACCATCTACCATCATAGAACCACTTCTTCTTTGAGATTAGGGTTCATGATTTTGTAGGTTTGATCTCTTCTTAAGATTTTCTAATAATTTATCTTTTATTGACTCGCTTTTTCGTTTTTTATTCTTAATTTTCTTTTTTTAAAGAATTCATTGTGCATTTTGCCAACTCACGCCTTGAACTACCAACTAGGTATCACCAATCTGTTCGTACTCGATCATCGCTCTTAGCGTCATACTCTACTCTTATGGGACTATTGGTGTCAGTAATGGCGTAGTTTTAAGCCACAGTAACTTCATCGCAATTTCACACATGGTGACTTCTGATCAATGATTAATGGGGGAGCAAAATTACGTATACTTATATTTCTTGCTAATGTTTCATATATTTGCATTTATGGTTATACTATATTGTCTCAATTACAGGAATGAAATACCATTGTATCAATGGGTAAGTTTGGTTTTCTTGTGGTTTTAAACAATATTGAGAAATATAGAGTGACACATTTATGGGTTGTTCCACCTGTTATACTTTCTTTAACTAAGCAAAATATAGTCAAGAAGTTTCATATATTGTCACTAAAACTTATCATATATTTGGGTGGTGCACCATTAGAGAAAGAGTTGATAGTGGAGTATGCCAAGAGGTTCCCCTAGTAGTATGTACTTTTTATTATTTTGGGTTGCTAATAGGATACTCACAATGAAGCTGCTATTATGCTTGGCGATGGCATTGTTCCATTATTGAAACTTATAGATTCTAAATATGGAATATTGTGACACAATGTTTGTAAGGTTTTTCAAATGATGATTGCTAGAAACCAGTAAGCTTTGTCATTCACTGACTAATTTTTTATTGATCAAGTAGGCTTGAAGAATATATAATAGCACTTCTAGCAAGCACGGGACAACCTGCACAGACTGATGTTGATATGGTTAGTCTTCATCTTTTTTCTTTTGTTTTGGTATGTATTTACATGCTTCAACCTTTCATTTCCTCTTAATTAGCACTATTATTGTAATCCATGTTTGAGGTCAAAGTCTGAATCTCCCTATTCTACCCGATAAGGACCAATTTGTTATCCCTCATCATATGATAGTTGTTTTAGAATCAATTATTTCTATTTAAGTTACAAGTGTTGATTTAATGAAGAGCCAATAAACAAATTCAGGTTCAGATCTAAAGCTTTAAACTTTTTCTCTTTAATTTTTGGGTAATCTATAGTTTTTCTTTGCTATATTAAGGCATAATACTTTCGGGTATGCTTTTTTGGGTAATATATAGTTTTTCTTTGCTATATTAAGACTTTGCACTTTCAAATATAAAAGTTATTTCTTTTTGGTACTTTTTAGGGTAACCAACTTAAAAAATAAACATTTCAAGTTGTGAATTATAGAGATTTCCTAATTTTGGTGATCGATATTGGCTTTTAATATTTCATAGAAAACAAGCATTTTAGATATGAATATTGATATTGGTAAATTACAGAGATTATTATTTTCTTATTTGCAAATAATATTTTCAAAAATCTGGATTTAACATCCTATTTTAATTTATTCCTATAATATCATTACACTTAGATGATTTTGAATTAAAGGTTTTCACCCCATGATAAATGAAATATTTTAATCTAAATAGGTAGTGCAATGCTATAATAATGGGTGTTGTCTGACAGGTGGCATGGCATGTGTGTATTGTTGGATTAGGTGTCTAAGTCATAACTATAATTTAGAAATATACTTGAATTGATGACAACACAGTCCTTTTGGGTTGCCCTCAAAACCTAACAAAGGACAAGATGACTTATAGATAGAGATAATAATATATTATAAGGATAATATATTAATTAGAAATAGTTATATTTAATTAATAATTAATCAAAAATTAATTTGAATTAATTTTGGGATTAATTGGATTAATTAAAAATGCAGGGGCTGAATTGTAATTATTCAATAGTTGAGCAATAGACAACTAGGGTTTGTATATTGGGTTGGACGAATTACAAGGCTTCGGCCTTAAGGAATTCGAAACCCACATATGGATACAAGGTCTATTTATGGTAATGATAAGCATGTTGAATTCTATGATAAAAGCCTCATCATATCAAGAATTCAAATAAGGTAGTTATATGCCTTATGACTTATTATTCTGGGGCTATAAATAGGAAGCCCCAGCACCCCCATATGACACGCCAATTCAAGGGAGTCTCTCCTTCTTTTCTCTAGTTTCTTGCTTGTTAGTGTTCTGGGTGTGAGCCATTAGAGGCACGAGACTTGTGGTGCTTGCTTCCAAAGGTCAACAAAGGTATGAAAACATCCTTATGAATTTTGATTATACATTTATTTTCTTAGTTATATATTCAATAGTGAAAACATAGATCATATAAGATTCATGTGAACTTAAGTGTTTAAGTTTTATTGTTTGCTTATTCCCCAATGTAACGCCCCAAATTTCTCAATTTTTTTTAATACAATAACATCAAAAGCGCAGTAGTTGAAAAATCTCATATTTCAAAAAGTGCGTTTCTTTACAAACAAAATGTTTCTCATGACCTTGTGTCATGCCTTAAATTTTCGGTCCCAACAAAACAGATAAGTTTAAAACAATATTTGAACGACATTTGGGGGTTACAAAACTCATATCATTACCATAGAGAAGCAACAAGACATCTCAAGCTAATATCCCGTAATTACATAATAATTCTGCCGAAAATTCGGCATGACCTTTGGGCTACACGGATAAAATCCATACTGACTAGACTCAAAATCAAAATAGCCCAAAAGCATTACGGGACATAGCAAACATTACAATATAACTACCAGGGTTACTCTAACCATAAACATGGCATCACTCGAATACATGACATAACTATACCGTAATAAAAGTAACTCTATCTTCTGATCTTCTTTTCTATCTATGTCCACATGAGAACTTCTAAGTCCTTTCTTTCTATCCTCCGATGTCAATCTTCCTGTTCCTGAGTACATAGCATTTAAAACAAAAATACGTAAGACAAATATGTCTCGTGAGATACATGGGTTTTAGACCCAAAACATTTTTAAACATAACATATAACGTTTTCAAAACCTTTGTAATCAAATCATATCATGACACTTGCTGTTAAAATCATAATAACTAAAACATGCTATTAAAATCATAAAGACTGAAACATGTCATCATTTTGCTTTTAAAGCCTTTCATAAAAAGTTTGTCATCATAAAACTTTCATTACTTAAACTTGACTGGTATTCATTCGGGTCCGGATTTTTATACTTAGGGCCTTAATCACCTTTGGTGATACCTCAAGTCTATACCGAAATGGTAAGAACGTAATCAAACCATTTCAACATCGTATCACATGCTTTGACTGGTATCTCCACATGCTTTATTTTTATACTTAGGATAATCACACGTAGTGATTTCCCAAGTCTATACTAAGATGGAAAGAACAAGATCAGTCCATCCTAGCATCTTGTGTTTTAGGACATCTACTTCGCGAAGGGGAAGGTACCACCCCAGTAGACTCCTCTATATTCCGTTACTGGAATATCGTGGCCCGGGCAAAAGTGGGTAACATACTAACTTGCATTGCTGCATTCATTCATATTCAAATACCAGTCATAAAGAGAAAACATAATATGGTTTGACATCAAATTACTTGCTGAAATCACATTAAGGCTAGTGCCAAACCAATCTTTTCAATTCCATTTCAATTTGATGTCAAATCACACTTTCCAAAACATATTAGGCTTAATACCAAATCATATTTTTGACTCATAGTGGGCTTAATGCCAAAACTTGCTTTCAAACCGTTATAACTTTGTGCCAAAATATACTTTTCAAATCACTTTGGCTTAAAGCCAAAATATACTTTTATAGGCTAAACGCCGAAACAATTTCTTAGCTTATTAGGCTTGATGCCCAAAAACCCACTTTTCAAAACATATCAGTAAACTTTCATAAGCATGGCACGTATGGTAAAACTTGCATATAGTCTCACATTAAAAAGCCATATAAAACTTTATAAATACTTGCTAATTCAAGCTTTAAAAACCATTACTCATAAAACCTTTATCATAACATAAAACATTTAATATTTGAAACATAATGCTATGTACTCAGTAAAAATCCTCATGTACTCACCTCGGTAGCTAGGTATGTCTGGCTTCAACGATCCACTAGCTCTTGACTCTATTTGCCTCCAACATCTTTTTAACCTCTATTAATTTAATAAGAGGTTAGTATATATATTATTCAACTAAACACATAATGTTGCCAAATCATACATGAACTCTTTCTAATTATCATCTAATTTCATTTCAACATTTAAGTATGATTCATAAGACATAATACTCATATTGGACACTTCTACCCTTTTCGTCCCACTTGGACTAATTATGTATATTCTTGAGTTTAACTTGTCATTTAAATAACTTTATAAGTCTAACATCCTTATAAAACACTACTAACTGCTTAGATGTCAAAACATCTATTGTTTTATTCTTTTATGTCATTTTTGGCATTTTAAGTCATTAAAGTTTCTAAAAATAGAAACCAGTGTAAACTATGACATTTTTCCGTTCCTAAAAAAAATATGTTCCCAACATTTCATAATCTTCATTTAACCAATTTATATGCTTGTTTTCACATTATTATATCCTAAATTAAAACTGTCCCATAAAGGGTGGAATTCTCAATTCCATTCCAATTATCAAGTTTTGTCCCATGTTTATGTAAGTACATAATTCCATTCTATTACGACATTTTATCGCCCTATTACATTCCATCGGTAAGTTTACATAACTCTTTTGAAACATTCGACATTCATAAGTACCATTACATAATAGTAAATTCCAAGTTGAACCTAACCTTCCAACTAGATCCCAAGATGGAGTTAATTGGTTCCATGGATGTTTTGCTACTCCATTTCTCCACCAAGTTCTAAATTTTCTGTTCTAAGTAAACATAAATATACTAAATGTCAAACTTCTATTTACCATTAACCCACAATAACAAGGTCTTAACCCAATAAGTGCAAACATTTGTCAATCAATGTTCTCGAACCCATTGCATGCTATTATCAAGAATGTAGTTCCATTTTCAGCTTTACACATCATGATTCCTCTATATCCTTATTTGACTTTTAAAGTCTATAGCTCAATACAACAAAATTTCAAGAATTCCAATTCAAGGCATCAAACTCATAACTTTCTAGTGTTCTTGAACTCATAAGATGGTAATATCAGAAAAACCCAAACCAATACTAACATGCATTCAAGATTTTCCCGTTTCAATGACTAGGGTTCTAAAGAAATTGACATATACCTTAATTTTCTGCAATGATAAGTGAAATTAGAACTTGTAGGTATCCTTTATGCTAAAATCGGACCTAGAGGAGTCACCCTCAGCCACCCATGACCGCCAGCACCACCGCTCGTGTCATCATCGTCCGCCAGTGCCACCACGACGCTGCTTCTTCTATTTCTTTGGTCTGAAATCGCATCCACAGTAGCTCCCCGTGCCCTAGCTTGTTGCTCATTCGATCTGTCTCTCTCAATCCCTCTCGATTTTTGCTTCTCATTCCTGAAAATCACACACACAATCGCATGTGTGTGTGCGAGATGTGCTTCTCGACTCCATCTCCTTTTTCCCGTTTTTTTTCTTTTCTTTTTTACGTGAATAAAGCAATCCACAGCACCAAATACGCACACGATAAAGGAAATGTCAAAAGCTGATTTTGACTAAGTTTTCGAGAAATTACAAAAATACCCCTGCCCCTCTTCATGCCTTAGAAAGATTTTCTGCATTTCGCCTGATTTTTTCCAAACTTTACAACATCATAACTTCCACATACGATATTGGAATTTTACAAACTTTAAACCTTTAGAAAGGTGGGAATGAGCTTAACAACACTCTCCTACTGACATAATTCTGAATCTCTATGTATTTTACGTTACAGACCCTTAAACATGGTCTTTTAGCCATTTTTGCCACTTTTTTGTCATCTTTAACGTGTCATAACTTCTTCATTATAATTCCAAATGACCCAAATCTTTTTCCTATATCTTAATTACATCAAGATCTACAATAGTCTCTTTGATGACTTGTTCCCAAATCCTTATAGATTTTTAGATATTAATTTTTAAAGTTTGCACAATAAACTTTTCACCTTTAGTCCTTTATTTCAAACTTTGCCCTTATGCCTTTAAAATTAAAATTCTAATCAGACTAATATCTCATATTGACTAAATAAAATGTCTTAACCCATCTATTTCCATATTTGCACCTTATTCCAGACTTAAGACTAAGACGAGTCTTCTTAGTCTAAGTTTTACTTGATTTTATAAGACTAAGACGAGTCTTCTTAGTCTATAAATTTCCAGTTTTTCACTTTATTTATTTATTTATTATTTTTTTTTGACTTTGCAGGGGCATAACTTCTTTGTATGAAATCCTTATATTATCTATGTCAAAAATTTCGGTTGTCACACCCAACATGTATGTAGTATTGCAGGGGTTTGCACATATGTGTGTCCTAGTGTGTGTATGGCAAATGTTTTTGAATTAAAGGTTTTCAACCCCGGATAAACAATTTTTACCCCTAAAACATTATCATATTTGTGTCTTCATCTTAACAGTACATGCCAAGTAGATAATTAGAACTAGATAGGTGTTGATTATTGGACCTTTAATTAAGGTTTAAGACTATTGGATTAATGATAAACTGCTATGATTTCTATCATCTTGTTGTTTTCAAAAGCATATTGCTATTTTGGAATTAAAGTTTAAGATTTATTGCTTCGTTTCTTGCATGTTATCCTATTGTGAAATACTATATGTAATACGTGTGTATTCATGAATAATATTTTGTAATTTTTTTTGAAACTTCGACAACTCATTTGGTTTTTTTAAGGAGTTTTGATAATGATCATTTACATCCACTTTAGGATGAATTTGTGACTAGTGTGGCCATTTATAATAGGGTGCTCAACTCTTGTTGACTCTTGATGGCTCTTGATGATTCTTGACGTTGTTATGACATTCTAGGCAAGGCTTACGTGATGTTGTATGTTGTGGTAGCTACCCCTTGTGTGATTCATGTATGATGTGGACATGTTCCTGGTGTTTGGATTCTATACGTGCTTATTGCGCAATATGCTACATTTACACAATCTATACCCTATCATGAGATGCGAGACGTTTTGGACTTTGAGATGCCTTTTTTTGGGAATTAGAATCATATGCATTACATGTTGGATTAGGTGTCTAAGCCATGCCTAATAATTTGTATTTACCTAATTAATTGTAGCCAAGTCCATTTGGGCTGCCCTCATAGCTGGAGGTTTGGTAGAAAGTTCAGTAGAGAGAAAGATTGATTTATTATATGATTAATAAATCAATAGAAATAAAATAAATAGTTTATTAATATATTAAAATGATAATATATTAATTAGAAACTGTATTAATTAATTAGAAATTAATCTGGAATTAATTGGAATTAATTTGATGATTAATTTAATTAATTAAAGGTGCAGGGACTAGAATTATAATTATTCAATAGTTGAGTAAGTGACATTTTTAGCAGCAGTACAACCATCGAAATTTATATATATATATATATATATATATATATATATATATATATATATATATTCTCGAGATTTTAATAAAGGATAAATATGATTTGAATTGATATGATAAGGTTTATCTTATTTGAATTCAAAAAGGTTTATCTTTAAGGCTTATCTGGTTATCTGCTGGAGGCTATAAATAGGGAGCCTCAGACCCTCATTTGTCTGCACTATTTTTACCTGATCTCTCTGGAATTTTTAAACCTACTCCTGCTCCCTGGGTGTGACTTCATTTGAGGCAAGAAATTTTTTGTTGCTTAGCTTCCAAGAAAACTAAAGGTTAGTTTTTCTGATTTATTTCTTTAGCAATTTTCTGTTGGCCTTTTAGGAATTATTTATATGTTCAAAGATAGAAAACATAGATTCTTTATAGGTTGCATGTGAACTTAGAGTTTTAGTTCATGGATTTGCAGAAAACCTTTGATAACATCCTTTGAAGTGTTGATTTAACCTTGACAACTTAATGATATTTTGCAATGCCTATATTTAAATGCTTATTACCCCAAATGATGAATATTTATTATTCTCTTTATGATTTTAAACATGCTTTTCTGGGGAGGGGGGGTGGGGGTTTTACATTTTATATAGAATATGATAACTCCTTGTCTGTAACACCCCTTTCTCAAACCGTAGTTTAATACAGTTTATATTACAAAATATCTTACAAAGCATGACTATGAAAAAGACACTTAATTTTTTTTCTTTACAAACTTATTCTCAAGGGGTATTACAGACTCAATATAGAAACCATAATTCAAACTTATCTGTATCTTACACTGGTCCCAACTTCAACTCCTGCTCCTCTCACCTAAGTACATAGCATTTAAAAATAATACGTGAGACATAAAGTCTCGTGAGTAATATGGGTTTTAGACCCAAAACTTTTCTGCTCAAACTTGAAATATAAACAGGTAAACTGCTTAAAACTTATTTTTATAATAAATCTCTTTTCAAACTTCAAAAATACTTTCTTTCGCAAAAACTAATTCTTTTCTCAAAACTGTTTTCTTTCTTAAAACTAATTTCTTTCTTTAAAACTGCTTTCTTTCTTTAACTGCTTTCTTTCTCATTTACTTGTGACCAACTGAAACTCATGAATTAGTTTAGTTTAATTCATTTTACTAACTCCCCTTCGCGGGACAGAACGGATCTACCCGCAAGGTTATGCTATCTCTGTCTCCCCTTCGTGACTTGGAACAGATCCAATCACAAGGTTATGCTAAGCTAGACAACTACTTCGCGACGGGAGGTACCACCCCAGTAGTGTCTTCAGATCTCCCGATTATGTGGGCGATCCTAGTCCGGACAACTGACTCTTATTACTTTCTTTGCTTTAGTTCTTATCTCATTACTTTCTTCATTACATCTCAAATTGGTAAAAAAGGGACACAATTTATAATAAACTCAAACTCATAAACTTTATAACTCTTAATCAACTTCAAGTCATAACAAGTATATGACTAGTAACAATCATCTTTCCATGAATTTTATACTCTTTAATGTACCCGTATTCTACTACAGTACCCCCGAAGGGTCGTATTCTGAATTTAAAAATTTTCCATGTGGTTTCATACCATTTTAAGCCTATGGTATGAATTATAGACCAAACGGACATGTCTAGCATCAAGTTCAAATCTCAAAATTGGACAGAAACTCATCAGACCTGGAGCACGACTCGTGCTCTTTTTGTGCTTAGGGAAGCACGACTCGTGCCAATAGTACAATGCTATTTCTTGGCTCTACAGTGGAGCACGACTCGTGCTTAGCAAAGGCAAAATAGGCACGACTCGTGCCTGTGCTGCAGGTCCGATTTTCAATCCGATTTTTGAGCTGCAGACCTCTATTTTCACCTATTAAGTACTTAATACTTAACTTAATCTTTTTGCTATCATTCCATGACTAAAACCCTCAGTTTACATCAGGTTTTAACCCATGGAATCACTGATTCCAACTTCAATTTCATAAAAACCCGTTTTTTGATATTTTCATTAAAAATCCAAGTTTTTGAAATTAACCACTTAAGAGTGTCTTAATACATCTTAAGTGATCCTTTGGACTTAACAAAACCATAAAAACTAGCCTTGATCATACAAACCCGTGAATTAGGGTTCTTGAGCAAAATCATCTTTTCTTGATTTTTCAATATATTCAACTACTAGAAAATGTTAAATTGATGATTTTGAGCAAGATGAGTTGGATGATCTTATTGGAATCATGATTTCTAGAAAATCAGAAATCAAAAGTATGATTCCCGTTCAAGATTTTGAGCTTAGATCATAGTATGCTTACCTCTTAAGGTTTGGAATCACCAATTCCAAGTGTTTCCTTTGATTTTCTTTGCAGAAATTCCCAAGCTCTTGATCTTCCCGTGTTATTCCCGTGCTCACTCTCGTTCTCTCTAAACTCTTCTATGAACTTCTGGAGAATGAGAGATAACTCTCATTTATATTTAATTTTTATAAAATAGTTACACTTAGGTCCCTAGCTTTCCAACTTCTTCACAAAAATGGTCTTAAGCTCATAATCTTACAATTTAAGTTCCATTTGTTACCAACTTAGCTCCTTAATACAATTTCTTAACATAATGGTCATTTTCATGTCAAATGACCAATTTACCCTTTTCGGCCAAATTTCACTATTCACGCGGTAAAACTCCAAATTTACACAAACTTTCATTTCTTACATTCTTATTTAACAAACCACATATTATTTTACAATATGGTCTATAATATGATAAAAGACCATCTTACCCTTTTTACAACTTTTGCGGGTTCTTACAGTCACCCCTCCTTAAGCGGATTCCATCCTCGGAATCTTTTCGTAATCTGTGAAATCTGGATATCTTCTCTTCATTTCTTCTAACATCTCCCAAGTCAGGTTTGAACCTAAGGGATGCTTCCACTTGACTAGCACAATGTCAATCTCCTTGTTCCTTAGCTTCTTAGTCTGCATTTCTAGAATCGCTTCGGGTTCTTCAATCAGTTTGCTAGGAGTCTCCACCCTCAAGTCTGTATACGATATAACTAACTCTTCTCTTCCAAAGTACTTCTTCAGATAGCATACATGAAAGGTATCATGTATTCTACTGAGTTCTGGTGGTAACTCCAGCTTGAATGCTTGCAATCCAACTCTCTTCAGGATTCTAAAAGGTCCGATGTATCTTGGACTCAACTTTCCTCTTTTACCAAATCTGACTACACCCTTCCACGGCGACACTTTTATCATCACTAAATCTCCTCTTTGCAAATCATACGGTCTTCTCTTTAGATTCGAGTAACTATTCTGTCGGTCTTGTGCTGCTTTCATGTTAGCTTGAATCACTCCGGTCTTCTCATTGGTTACTCTAACAATCTCTGGTCCTGTAAGCTTAGTCTCACCCGCCTCTAACCAGCACAAAGGAGTTCTACATTTTCTACCATACAATGCCTCAAATGGTGGCATTTTAATGCTAGAATGGTAGCTGTTGTTATATGCAAACTCCACTAAAGGCAGGTGTTCATCCCAACTGCCTCCAAAATCCATCACGCATAATCGTAGCATGTCTTCTACTGTCTGAATTGTTCGCTCACTCTGACCATCCGTTTGTGGATGATACGCTGTACTTAGGTGAATTTTCGTCCCCATTTTCTCTTGTAAGGCTCTCCAAAAGTTAGAGGTAAATCTGGGGTCTCTGTCTGACACGATAGACAACGGTGCACCATATCGTCTTAACACTTCATCTATGTACAACTGGGCTAACTTCTCCAATGGAGTAGTTTCTTTTATAGCTAGAAATAGTGCACTCTTGGTCAATCGGTCCACTATAACCCATATACTATCATACCCCCTTCTCGTTCTTGGTAACTCCACAATGAAATCCATGGTTACATCTTCCCATTTCCTTGCTGGAATGTGCAAGGACCGGGCATCTCCATGCGGGACTTGATGTTCCGCCTTGACTTGTGCACAAATGACACACTTGGAGATATATTTAGCTATTCTCTTCTTCATTCCAGGCCACCAGTACTGTCTTTTTAGATCTTGATAAGTCTTGGTACTCCCTGGATGTATGGAATACTTTGACTTATGCGACTCTTCTAAAATCAGCTTTCTCAAACTTCCTGCTTTCGGTACCCAAATGCGGTTTCTAAAAGTCTTCAATCCTTGACGATTTGTTTCAAACTGCATGTCTTTTCCTAGTTTCTCATCTTTCAAATCTCCACTTTCTTCAACTTTCTGTTGAGCTGCTTTAATCCACTCTATAATACTGGATACTAGTTCTATATGCATCGATCTTGCCTTGATTCTTTTCTCAGGAACTTTTCTACTCAATGCATCTGCTACTACATTTGCTTTACCTGGATGGTATACAATGTCGCAATCATAGTCACTGATCAACTCTAGCCATCTTCTCTGTCTCATGTTCAACTCTTTTTGAGTGAACACATACTGCAAACTCTTGTGATCAGTAAATAGCTTGCACTTTGTACCATACATGTAATGTCTCCAAATCTTTAAGGCAAATACGATCGCTACAAGCTCTAAATCATGGGTTGTATATTTTGTTTTTGGGTCTTTCAGCTGTTTGGAAGCGTATGCTATAACCTTCCCTCTCTGCATCAACACACAGCCAAGCCCCCGATGCGAGGCATCGCGGTATACTTCGAAATCTTCTGTCCCATCTGGTAACGTAAGGACAGGCACATTACACAACTTCTCTTTTAATATGACGAAAGCTCTTTCTTGTTCTTCTTGCCATCTGAATTTCTCTTCTTTTTGGGTTAGCCGTGTAAGTGGCACAGCTATACGGGAGAAATCTTGAACAAATCTCCGGTAATACCCGGCAAGACCGAGAAAACTTCTAACTTCAGTTGGCGTCTTGGGTGGTTCCCATTTCATCACTGCTTCAACCTTTGACGGGTCGACTTTTATACCTTGGATAGACACAACATGTCCAAGGAACTGCACCTCTCGCATCCAAAATTCGCATTTGGAAAACTTTGCATACAACTGTTCTCGCTTCAAAGTTTCAAGCACTGTCTGCAGGTGGCTCGCATGCTCTTCTCTATTCTTTGAGTATATCAGTATGTCATCTATGAATACTATAACAAATCGGTCTAAGAATGGTTTACAGACCCGATTCATTAAGTCCATAAAAACCGCTGGTGCATTAGTAAGACCGAATGACATCACTAAGAACTCGTAATGCCCGTACCGAGTACGGAACACTGTCTTCTCCACATCACTTTCTTTCACTCTGACTTGGTGATATCCGGATCTCAGATCAATCTTTGAAAAATAATTTGCACCTTGTAACTGATCAAACAAATCGTCTATTCTGGGCAACGGGTAACGGTTCTTGATAGTAATCTTGTTCAGTTCCCTGTAATCAATGCACATACGCATTGATCCATCTTTCTTCTTTACAAATAGAACTGCAGCACCCCACGGAGAAGAATTAGGCCTAATAAAGCCTTTATCTAGTAACTCCTGCAACTGGGACATTAATTCCCGCATTTCTGTCGGTGCTAACCGATACGGTGCTCGTGCTATTGGGGAAGCTCCTGGGACAAGATCTATTCGGAACTCAACTTGCCTTTCGGGTGGCAAGCCAGGTAACTCATCTGGGAAAACTTCTGGAAATTCTTTTACTACTTCAATGTCTTTATAAGTCTGCTTTACTTTATCTTCAGTCATCACATAGGCCAGGAAAGATACACACCCTTTCCTGACACATCTTCGGGCTTTTGCCACACTAATGAGACTTGGCACATGCTTCCTTCTTTCTCCATACACGTACACTTTAGCTCCTAGGGTTTTAACAGACACCCTCTTCTGCCCACATGCCATTTTAACGTCATTGTCACCAAGCCAATCCATCCCAATTATTACATCAAAGGACTTAATTCCAATGGGAAGAAGATTAAGTTGAAACTTCTTGCCATTGATATTAAGTTCACAATCTCGGTACATGTGCTGAACTTCAACAAACTTTCCATCTGCTACTTCCACTTCAAAGATCATGTCTAGCAATTCTAATGGTACACTCAATCTGGCTCCGAATTCATGGGACACGAACGAGTACGTAGAACCAGAGTCAAACAACACATACGCAGGTATCAAGTTAATCAGTAGTATACCTGAGACAACATCGTGCATCTCCCTTGTGTAACACCCGTTTTTGTTAACAAATTAAAGATACATTTAACGAAAAATAAATACTAATATTAATAATAATAATAAAGATTCTAAAAATAAAATTATATGTTGAGGGAAAAATTTGTCAATCATGAAAACTTGTTTTGTTATATTATGTTGCCATGGGGTTAAAAAAAATAAAATAGCAAACATTAGGGACCAAAATTGTAATTTTCTTATATATATATAAAATAAAGAAAAAGGAAAGAAATCTGGTTTGTTTTTCTCTTCCTTCTCTCTCGGTTCATCCTTTTTCCCCCTCCGACTTCTCTACCGGATCCGACCACCATTTTCTTTTGTATAGCCGGTGACCTCGCAGGCCTGGCTAGCACCGCCGGAGGCCATCTCCACCTCACCGGACCTGCTGTGTTTTTTTTTTTAATTGGTGCGAAATCAAACTTTAAGCCTCAATCCCGAACCACCAATCGGACCTGCAACATCCCGATTCGGGCCTTAAACGGCCGGCTCCCAATCAACCAGCACCGGTTCCGGGGTCCGGCGGACGTCCGTAGCAAACCCTAACCGACATTTTATCGATCACGCATTTTCCCATATCACCTAGTCGAACCTGCAACTGTAGATTTCAGGGATGAAAAGGCCGGTTCTCCTCAGTCCGTCACCGGTTCCGGACTCCAGAGACCTTCCGCAACAAACCCCAACCACCATCTTCTCCGATCTTCATCGGCTGAGTTGATTCAGTCGACTCAGTGAGTTGACTCGACAAGTCAAACCGAGTCAGGTCCGGGTCAGAAAAGTCGGGTCTGGTAGGGGTGGTTTAATGGGTTATTTCAGCAGGTTGGTTCATTTCATGTGGTCTAGTTCTCGTATCTTTTTCAGCGAGTCCGAGCTTGGGTCAAAATCCGAACAAAAGAGACGGCCACGTCTGGGAAGAAAGGAAGTTGTGGAACGAGGAGATGATGTCTAGGGACACTCTTTGGCAACCTTGTATGGGGATTCGTGTTGACTATCTGTTGACCATCAGGTGAGTTTCTCACTATACTGAATAGATTTAACATGTGCTTTACTGTGTTGTGTGTATTTGTATGTTGTTTGTGGGAAATTTTTAATTTTATAATGGTAATTGTTGGGGTATGGTGTGTGGTTAGTGCTAGACGTGTTTAAGCTTAGTGTGTAGATAATACGAGCTTAACATACTGAGTCATATTGAGATGTATGCAAGATGCACTGAGCAGATACGTATGACTCGACGTACAGAGTATACGCGGCTCTGAGTGCTGAGCAGAGGTGTTAAACTTACTGAGCAGATACGTATGACTCGACGTATAGAGTATACGCGGCTCTGGGTGCTGAGCAGAGGTGTTAAACTTACTGACAGATACGTATAACCCAATGTACAGGGTATACGCGGCTCTGACTGAGCAGATACGCATTACTCAACGTATAGAGTATGCGCGGCTCAAATTGCTGAGTAGAATACGAAAACTCGGTGTACTGAGTAGAGTTGACTATGTGTGGTCGTATTTCACTTATAGAGGTTGAGTTTGTGTAGCTATCATATGGTATAGTTGTAGAAATTCACTAAGCTATATGCTTATCTTTTTCCTATTAAATTATTGTTTCAGGTTACAGATGGAAATGACAGTCTGGCATGATGGGTACACACTGAAGCTGTAAATTTTAAATATTAAAGTTTGAATATTTTTAGAGTAAGTGAAGTATTTTGAATTTCAAATGTTAAAAAAAAAAATTAGTGTGACTTTACTGTTTAATTGTTTTATTATATTACTATTAAACTGTTTAAAACTTGGGTGTTACAAGTTGGTATCAGAGCCTGGCTTGAGTGAATCAGACTCACTTAATGGGTTTTGATCTCAAGCTTGAGACTTAAAAGTTTTCTTTAAAGATATTTTTACAAGAAATTAAAAGTTGTTTTCCAAATAAGGGGTTAAATAAATGTTGTAGCGAAGATGCAGTGTGTACCGTCAGCCGACGTCAGTAGGGAAAAGGTTTAAGTGCTTAGTTTTGTTGATGTTTCTATAATATATGATATATGTATGCTCGAATGCCTGCTAGAAAACCACATATTGGTGTACAGATTATTTGTTGCCTGTTGTTGTGAATAAATGCTAGTGTTGATAGGTTGTTTAAGGAATGTCATTAAGGTGTATGCAGTAGGGACTAAATTGTCCTAAAATGTTTGAGTTGACCCTATTTTATGTTCCTTGTTTGGTTGTATTCGTAGGGTAAATCCTTTTATTTGAAATATTTTCTAATTCGATAATTGTATACGACTATGTTCGTGAAACAACCTGGGGTATATGTGTTAAAATTATCAGTGAGAAGTGAATTGGGGACTTCTGGACAAGTCCTAGAATGGACGTGGATAGGTGTGGAAGGTAGTAGTAGAGCTCCTACTTTTGAAAGCACAGGATCCGCGTTCGAATCGGGAGTTGGTCATGAGGAATCCAATTAGCTGAGGGTGTGGGTAGTTATAACAAAAATAATAAATAAAAATAGTAAAATGTTGGTACATGTAAACCATTACTATAACTTTATATTAATACATTAAGAAGAGTTTACGGAGCTACTAACCTAAACTGGAGAATCAGAAAGATGTGAGAAAAGATCTTCTACACTCCACTCTTTGTCATCATTAGGGTGACTTGTACCTTCTTGAGGATTTTGGAGGGGTGTGCTTTCAGTTATTGGAGGAGGAGCTCCAAGGTGTGGGGTCTCGATAGGGTTGGAACCCGTAACCCCATGGTTAGGGGCTAAATATTGACTCATTTGGGGCATGTGTAAGTAGGGAAGTGATGAGGAAGGGTTCCAATTTGGAACCAGTTGGGGGTAGCTATAAGAAGGAAACCAGGCTAGGTCACCTACAGAGCCTCCAAAATTCCCCTCACTCACAGACTCGAGTAAACCATGACTAATACTACTCATACCAGAATAAGATGGCAGAGATTGCTGCTGTGTATGAGTTCTGGATGAAGTTTCCCCCTTTTCCAGAAATTTTCTTTTCTTATATTCAACCTTATGAGCAGCCTGTATCAGTTTCTTTGTGCCGTCTGTTAGACCCGATTATGATCCTTCAATTATTGCTTCTTTCTCCCTTTTTAGGTTGGGTATTAAATCTTTCGATAATCCTGCTGCTCCACTAAACTCGTTACCAAATTTCTATGACATAAATAACTTTAGTAATTACAACTTTATGATATAAAAAAATGTAATTCCTTACCTCAACACGATCAATAAGAGTTTGCAGACTCTTAAGTTGTCGTTGGGGCCAATGTTCGATACCTAAATCTCTACAGCGTTTTTTTAACTGTGTCGATCCAATGTTGAGTTCTCTCGCAACTTCCTCAATTGGTTTATTAAAGTGTTCAGCTATTATTTCTCTACTTAATGAGTGTCTGAAACCTCTTCTACTGCCAGCTACTGTGGTTGTCGGAATCGAAGGATTGAGTTCAAATGTACTATTATTATCTAGGATCATTTGAACATGATCCTGATTTTCTGAACCAAAGATGGACATTGATTCATTAAAATCAGTAGCTTCTATCGGTGGTAATTGTACGTTTTCAATCATGGACTCAGGATTTTGAAATCCTTCTAGGTTCCTCTGAATCACCTGAAGGTGATTTTGATATTGAAAACCAACCCCAAGTTCGAGATTCATTTCAATATTGATGTTATGAGTTGTTTGTAATTGAATTTCATTCTGAATGTCAGTCATGAATCCTTTATTCATGGGGATGATCTCAATACTCGCTGAGGGTACGTCGATGAATGGATTGTAGCCAGATAGATCATCCACAGATGGGTCTACGAATAACAATTGTCAGATGATAAAACAAAATTGAACATTCATAGAAGCAATCATTTAAAAGAATTTAACCTGGTAGAAGGTAAGGAGTCTGATCAAGTACAAAGTGTAAAGATGCATGCACCGGATCTTCTAAGTTGATGTTCAACTCAGGAAAATTTTCCGGCTCACCGTGGAGTTGTTCTATTGGCAGTATATCTGGAAGACTGCACCATAATCAAGCAAAACATTAGAAAAATGATCGAAGTATGGAGGATAGATGTCTAGAATGTTAGAATCACCGAACTCTATTAAGAATGCTTGGTTTGAAGTACTCTCTCCTTGCGGAAATTCAGATCCATGGTTCGACAGATCGCCCATTGAAGATTGGTTTTCCATAACTCAACTTTAATTATGAGCTTGAATACGGATAAACTATGGATAACAGAATGAAACTGAAAATGAATTATATATATATAGCATCTTGCAGCTGGAATCGAAAGGACACCCCACGTCTTATTACTGAAAATTTCAAACTATCTACAGTGAATGCGACTCTTCACTACCAAAGTGCCGTTTCCTTTTCAAATCCGCTGTTTGTCTCTGGTGATAACGGAATATTGAGGAGACTTTTTGGAATAAAAACGAATATAATGGTGTCGTTTACTGATTACTTTAATACAGACTAATGAACGCTGTTGATCAATAGTGATGCGATATCACATAAAAAGAAAGTGTTGGACTCTAGGCCTAATGGGCTAAAGTTTAACTTATCTGGGCTCGTGTTGTTGGACTAGTAAGTAAGGACAAATTAGTGGATCAAAAATAGAAATGGATTATGGGATTATTGCATTTACAGATTATTGCCTGGGTGTTGAATTTCGGGGACGAAATTCTTGTAAGAGGGGGAGATTTGTAACACCCGTTTTTGTTAACAAATTAAAGATACATTTAAAGAAAAATAAATACTAATATTAATAATAATAATAAAGATTCTAAAAATAAAATTATATGTTGAGGGAAAAATTTGTCAATCATGAAAACTTGTTTTGTTATATTATGTTGCCATGGGGTTAAAAAAAATAAAATAGCAAACATTAGGGACCAAAATTGTAATTTTCTTTAAAAGTTATATATATATAAAATAAAGAAAAAGGAAAGAAATCTGGTTTGTTTTTCTCTTCCTTCTCTCTCGGTTCATCCTTTTTCCCCCTCCGACTTCTCTACCGGATCCGACCACCATTTTCTTTTGTATAGCCGGTGACCTCGCAGGCCTGGCTAGCACCGCCGGAGGCCATCTCCACCTCACCGGACCTGCTGTGTTTTTTTTTAATTGGTGCGAAATCAAACTTTAAGCCTCAATCCCGAACCACCAATCGGACCTGCAACATCCCGATTCGGGCCTTAAACGGTCGGCTCCCGATCAACCAGCACCGGTTCCGGGGTCCGGCGGACGTCCGCAGCAAACCCCAACCTTCATTTTATCGATCACGCATTTTCCCATATCACCTAGTCGAACCTGCAACTGTAGATTTCGGGGATGAAAAGGCCGGTTCTCCTCAGTCCGTCACCGGTTCCGGAGTCCAGAGACCTTCCGCAACAAACCCCAACCACCATCTTCTCCGATCTTCATCGGCTGAGTTGATTCAGTCGACTCAGTGAGTTGACTCGATGAGTCAAACCGAGTCAGGTCCGGGTCAGAAAAGTCGGGTCTGGTAGGGGTGGTTTAATGGGTTATTTCAGCAGGTTGGTTCATTTCATGTGGTCTAGTTCTCGTATCTTTTTCAGCGAGTCCGAGCTTGGGTCAAAATCCGAACAAAAGAGACGGCCACGTCTGGGAAGAAAGGAAGTTGTGGAACGAGGAGATGATGTCTAGGGACACTCTTTGGCAACCTTGTATGGGGATTCGTGTTGACTATCTGTTGACCATCAGGTGAGTTTCTCACTATACTGAATAGATTTAACATGTGCTTTACTGTGTTGTGTGTATTTGTATGTTGTTTGTGGGAAAATTTTATTTTTATAATGGTAATTGTTGGGGTATGGTGTGTGGTTAGTGCTAGACGTGTTTAAGCTTAGTGTGTAGATAATACGAGCTTAACATACTGAGTCATATTGAGATGTATGCAAGATGCACTGAGCAGATACGTATGACTCGACGTACAGAGTATACGCGGCTCTGAGTGCTGAGCAGAGGTGTTAAACTTACTGAGCAGATACGTATGACTCGACGTACAGAGTATACGCGGCTCTGGGTGCTGAGCAGAGGTGTTAAACTTACTGACAGATACGTATAACCCAATGTACAGGGTATACGCGGCTCTGACTGAGCAGATACGCATTACTCAACGTATAGAGTATGCGCGGCTCAAATTGCTGAGTAGAATACGAAAACTCGGTGTACTGAGTAGAGTTGACTATGTGTGGTCGTATTTCACTTATAGAGGTTGAGTTTGTGTAGCTATCATATGGTATAGTTGTAGAAATTCACTAAGCTATATGCTTATCTTTTTCCTATTAAATTATTGTTTCAGGTTACAGATGGAAATGACAGTCTGGCATGACGGGTACACACTGAAGCTGTAAATTTTAAATATTAAAGTTTGAATATTTTTAGAGTAAGTGAAGTATTTTGAATTTCAAATGTTAAAAAAAAAAAAATTAGTGTGACTTTACTGTTTAATTGTTTTATTATATTACTATTAAACTGTTTAAAACTTGGGTGTTACACCTGGCCTCCTCCCGAGTAATCTGAAAGGCTCGCGTCTTCACCTTCTGTGGTTCCGTCTTCTTCTGAGCTGTAGACACCATAGTCTCTCCTCCCTTGTTTGGGCAGTTGGAACTGTAATGCCCAATCTGGTGACATGAAAAACACTCCACCTCGCTTGCTTTCTTCGCTTTGCAATCTTTCATCTTGTGACCGAATCTGCCACAGTTGAAACATGCATTGGATCCCGCACGGCACTCGCCACTGTGTTCTCTTCCACACTTCTCACACTTCCTTACATTCCCCTGTCGAGTCTGACTCAGGCCTGTTTTCCCTTTCTTCTTTGAATTCCCGCTGCTACTTACTGTCTTTCTTTTGTCACTGAAACTAGGTCTTTCGTCATTTCGACGCTTTCCCACATCTTCCACGTTTCGGGCAGCAATTATAGCACCGTCTAAAGTATCAGCTTTCTTCACTTCTAACTCATAATTCCATGGTAACCCCCGAACATAACGGTTAATTCGGGACCGCTCAGAGGGATAAGATTCCCCCACAAAAGGCAGCATGTCACAAAACCTCTTCGTATATTCGTTAATCGACGAGTCTCCTTTCTTTATCATCAGAAAATCTTCGTTCATCTTCTCTAAGTCTCTCGTGGGACAGAATTTATCCTTAAGACATGAGACAAATTCGGCCCATGACCAGCCATAAATAACGTCTTTCCCCAAGCTTTCATACTTGGTGTTCCACCATACCAAAGCATCATCTTTTAGTTGTCGGGAAGCATAGTTAACCTGGTCTTTTTCACCACACTTGCTAGCTTGCATCACCTGTTGGATTTCCCGAATCCATCATTGTCACCTTTGGCTCAAAACTGCCATGGTACTCTGGCGGTTTGCAAGCCATGAAGGACTTAAAAGAACAGCCCTTCTCCTTCTTCCTGTTTTCTCCACTAGCTTCTTCTTCGGTCGTCTTTTTAGAGACTTCCTGTGAAGAATGGGCACTGGGTTCACCCATTTGGCTATCGATGATGTTATTCACATCTTGCTTCAGCTCATTTCGTAAATTATTTATCAAATACTGAATAGCTTCCATTGTGACAGGTTGTGGTGGTGGGTTTGGCTCAGCCCCATCATTTCGTATAACATTGCCGGGTCCACTTCCTCGTGAAGAAGTGTGACTACCCTCACCCCTGTCAGCTGGTGGTATCTGTCTTCCTCCTTCCATTACTATATAGATAAACAAAAATTCTGTTTAATACACATTTCTATATAGTATTTCATAAGCGGTAGCATGTTATCTCCCTATCTTGACTGCACTTTAGTAGCAGTCATACTCACTCTATAACTTCTATATGTCTAAGTGTACCTCTATATTACTAATGCACCTTACTACTACTCTTACTAGTTTAAGCCTAGGATGGTATTCCAACCTAATTTGCTTAAACTATGGCTCTGATACCAAAATTGTAACACCCCTTTCTCAAACCGTAGTTTAATACAGTTTATATTACAAAATATCTTACAAAGCATGACTATGAAAAAGACACTTACTTTTTTTTCTTTACAAACTTATTCTCAAGGGGTATTACAGACTCAATACAGAAACCATAATTCAAACTTATATGTATCTTACACTGGTCCCAACTTCAACTCCTGCTCCTCTCACCTAAGTACATAGCATTTAAAAATAATACGTGAGACATAAAGTCTCGTGAGTAATATGGGTTTTAGACCCAAAACTTTTCTGCTCAAACTTGAAATATAAACAGGTAAACTGCTTAAAACTTATTTTTATAATAAATCTATTTTCTTCTCTATTTTCAAACTTCAAAAATACTTTCTTTCTCAAAAACTACTTCTTTTCTCAAAATTGTTTTCTTTCTTAAAA
The DNA here is from genome assembly GCA_023525715.1 of Cichorium intybus. NCBI lineage: Eukaryota > Viridiplantae > Streptophyta > Magnoliopsida > Asterales > Asteraceae > Cichorium > Cichorium intybus. The sequence goes on along the minus strand of CM042017.1, from coordinate 37,902,309 downwards.
CTAATTTCTTTCTTTAAAACTACTTTCTTTCTTTAACTGCTTTCTTTCTCATTTACTTGTGACCAACTGAAACTCATGAATTAGTTTAGTTTAATTCATTTTACTAACTCCCCTTCGCGGGACAGAACGGATCTACCCGCAAGGTTATGTTATCTCTGTCTCCCCTTCGTGACTTGGAACAGATCCAATCACAAGGTTATGCTAAGCTAGACAACTACTTCGCGATGGGAGGTACCACCCCAGTAGTGTCTTCAGATCTCCCGATTATGTGGGCGATCCTAGTCCGGACAACTGACTCTTATTACTTTCTTTGCTTTAGTTCTTATCTCATTACTTTCTTCATTACATCTCAAATTGGTCAAAAAGGGACACAATTTATAATAAACTCAAACTCATAAACTTTATAACTCTTAATCAAAAATACTATCAAAACTAACTTCAACATCTTTAGCTCACATACGAAGCTAGTTTCAAAATACTTTGTAAACTACACTGCTTTAAAATCTGCTTTAAAACACTTAGCCCTTGTATAGAGCTACTTTAAAACTGTTTCCAACTTTAGTATTTAAAAGTATTTGGAAATCTCATTTTCTGAAAATATCATTTTGCTATGTACAAAAAGTCCACATATACTCACCTTGGTGTAACTATGGATCACTAAGCTTCTTGTACACCCTTCCCTTTTCCGTGCTCAACAATATTCGAAGCACCACCTACACAGGTATCACGTATATATACTTAATAAATACATACTACAACTGACTCTACAGTTCTAAGGTCTCATATGGTACAACTTCAAGTCATAACAAGTATATGACTAGTAACAATCATCTTTCCATGAATTTTATACTCTTCAATGTACCCGTATTCTACTACAGTACCCCCGAAGGGTCGTATTCTCAATTTAACAATTTTCCATGTGGTTTCATACCATTTTAAGCCTATGATATGAATTATAGACCAAACGGACATGTCTAGCATCAAGTTCAAATCTCAAAATTAGACAGAAACTCATCAGACCTGGAGGACAACTCGTGCTTAGCCAAGGCAAAATAGGCACGACTCGTGCCTGTGCTGCATGTCCGATTTTCAGTCCGATTTTTGAGCTGCAGACCTCTATTTTCACCTATTAAGCACTTAATACTTAACTTAATCTTTTTGCTATCATTCCATGACTAAAACCCTCAGTTTACATCAGGTTTTAACCCATGGAATCACTGATTCCAACTTCAATTTCATAAAAACCCGTTTTTTGATCTTTTCACTAAAAATCCAAGTTTTTGAAATTAACCACTTAAGAGTGTCTTAATACATCTTAAGTGATCCTTTGGACTTAACAAAACCATAAAAACTAGCCTTGATCATACAAACCCGTGAATTAGGGTTCTTGAGCAAAATCATATTTTCTTGATTTTTCAACATATTCAACTACTAGAACATGTTAAATTGATGATTTTGAGCAAGATGAGTTGGATGATCTCATTGGAATCATGATTTCTAGAAAATCAGAAATCAAAAGTATGATTCCCATTCAAGATTTTGAGCTTAGATCATAGTATGCTTACCTCTTAAGGCTTGGAATCACCAATTCCAAGTGTTTCCTTTGATTTTCTTTGCAGAAATTCCCAAGCTCTTGATCTTCCCGTGTTATTCCCGTGCTCACTCTCGTTCTCTCTAAACTCTTCTATGAACTTTTGGAGAATGAGAGATAACTCTAATTTATATTTAATTTTTATAAAATAGTTACACTTAGGTCCCTAGCTTTCCAACTTTTTCACAAAAATAGACTTAAGCTCATAATCTTACAATTTAAGTTCCATTTGTTACCAACTTAGCTCCTTAATACAATTTCTTAACATAATGGTCATTTTCATGTCAAATGACCAATTTACCCTTTTCGGCCAAATTTCACTATTCACGCGGTAAAACTCCAAATTTACACAAACTTTCATTTCTTACATTCTTATTTAACAAACCACATATTATTTTACAATATGGTCTATAATATGATAAAAGACCATCTTATCCTTTTTACAACTTTTGCGGGTTCTTACATTGTCAATATTAAGATATTATACTACAATGTATGTAAACATAAATCATCCATGTTTTCATTAAAATAAGTATTTATCATGAATTCGATCTATAATCATGTTGGTGGTTAGAGCATCTCGGATCACTAACCTGGTGTAAAGGTTTTTTGCATTGACACACCATATTTCCACTGACTTTATCAAACAAAATGTTTTAACTTAAATCATCTCCAATCATTAATCATTTTTTAGCTTTTTATAAAATGAACTAATTTTCTATAATCTTTGTGAAATATTTTATAAATATCCCTATCTAATTTATTATTTTAAGCATATGTAATATTTATACAATAACAGTAACCCATTTTGTAGAAAGAAAATGGCACAACCAAACATAATTGAAAGAGATAAATATGTCAGGTTTATTTTTGAAGATAAAAAAAGTTGATAAAATTATTATGTTTATAGTTATAAAAATAAAGAATGACAAAATCTCATATTATGATTTACGAATTTTGTATTTAATATTGGAGATTAAAATGATAAAAAACAATAAATAGTTAAAGGTTAAATGCAGGTAAAATGAAACATTATTAATTAAATGGGGGTAAAGGTGGTTTTAGATTGCTTATACAAAACAACTTATGCTTTCTAGTATAAGTGCTTATTAGTTTATCCGGTATCATAATAGAGTTTAAAAATAGAGTTTACAAAAGTGTTTCAGTATCAAAAGATGATAAGTTATTTTTTTAGTATTTGACATGCTTATATGTGTAATAAGGAAATAGTTTATCAAAAACTTCTTAAATAAGTCAACAAGTAAGGAGGAAATAACTTATCAAAAACTCTTTATTTAAGTTAATAAATGCTCATGAAATATTTCTATCAAAACACTTAAAATTTTCTTATTATCGATGTTAAACCTTAACAAGTTAATAAACACTTCAAATAAACAATCTCAAACACACCTAATTATGCCAAACTCAAATCTCAAAAAGCATTTTAAAAAATCTAATCATTTTGCGTTATTGACTAAAAAATTTCACTAAAATAGAAATAAAAAACTAAATTTAAAGTTAATATTGTTGAAATAGTGTCCAATGTCATAACTAAATTAGCAAAGACTTTCCATTAATAGTAGTGTCATTTTTGGGTTGCCCTCAGTAGTCCAAATGGTATTAAGGTTAACTAAGAGAGAGAAATAAATAGTTTATTAATTTATTATATGATAATGAATTAATTAGAAACTAGTTTGGAATTAATTAGAATTAATTAGAATAAATTTAAATTAATTTGGAATTAATTAAAAATGCAGGGACTAAATATTAATTGTTCAATAGTTGGGCAATTGATAATATTGAAAGTATGAGGATAGGGGACGAAATTAGATGGAGATACCATCAAAATTCGTTCACCGCCATATGGGATATGAGATTAGATTTGAATTAACGATAAGATGGATTTTAATAAATTACCCTTATCCGGTTTGAATTCAAATCAAGTTTATCTCTAAGCATCCATGTAAACTATAAATACTCCTCCCCTGGCACCATATTCTACGCCCCAAATTACAGAGCTCTTAAACCTGGAATTTTTCTTTCTCTCTCAAGAAGAATCTATAACCCCTCTCTAGGGTTTTATAGCGAGCTTTTCTAAAATACCTAATTAACTTAATTGTTTGGACTTTTGGGTGTGAACCATTAAAGGTATTCTCTTTTGGGTACTACATTCCTTAGCTTGGGATTTGATCTACACAAGGGTTCTTCAAGCGAATTGGTTTTGCTAAAGGTTAGTATTCTTAAACCCTCTTGTAGTTGTAAATTGTCAATAAGTAGTTTAATTATAGGTTTTAGTAATTGTTACTAGCCTTAGAATTTTTATGTGTTTTCCGCTGCCATGTTTGCTTGTTCTAGGGTATATAAAACCTATAAAATATCAGTATCTGACCACTCCGAAACTAACAATACATATGCTCCCAATGGGTCTGAAATAACAAAATGTTCACAAACACTTTTACCCTTTACAAATAATTTGATAGGAAATGTCACACAAATCTTAATTTGATTACAACTAGTAGAGATGCCCGTGTGTTACGACAAGTTTATTAAGTATACATTTTCAACTCTATTTATGTAATGCTCTCTTATAGAAAAACATTTTTGTAATCTCGTTATTAAACCGTAACCATTACTATAAATTTTTCCTATATAAAGACTATTTCTGTAATATCGATATTGCACAGTGACCATTCCTGTAATACCATTATTACTTAGGGACCATTTTTATAGTATATGGACAAAAAATGTAACTAATTCAAAATATGAACTAGAGTAAATTACAGTTTTGGTCCCTGTGGTTTGTATGATTTTTCACCTTTAGGCCAAGTTTTGTATTTTCACAGTTTCAGTCCATGTGGTTGGCATTTTATTGCATTGTTGGTCCGTCTTGGGGTTACCATCAAATTTATTCTGTTAAGTGCATGTAAATTGTCTAAAATAGGGTTAGCATACATGGACCCCACATCGGTTGGGGGAGGGGAATGGAACACGCCTTATGAAGGATGTGATACCTCCTCTATCACACGTTTTAAAATCGCAAGGGTGGAAAATCTCATAAGAACTCTGCAGTTAAGCGTCCCCGGGCGAGAGCAATTCCATGATGGGTGACCCCCAGGAAGTTTTCATCTGGGAAGCCCAAATCGGACAATATCAGGTACATGCAAACTTAGGTTGTTACAATGGTATCAGAGTCAGGCAGTGATCGATGGTGTTCGATGAGGATGTCGAATCCCTAATGAGAGAGGAGAAGGGTTAGCGAATTTGGATCCCATATCGGTTGGGAAAGGGAACGACACATGGCTTATAAAGGATGTTGATACCTCATTTATCATTGCGTTTTAAAGCCGTGAGGACGGCAGATCCCATATGAACTTTGCAGTTAAGTGTGCCCGGGCGAGAATAATTGCAAGATGGGTGACCCCCTGGGAAGTTTTCGTCCGGAAAGCCCTAAGCGGACAATATCTGGTACGTGCAAACCTGGGCTGTTACAATTACCCTCAGGAACCAAACTGTAATTTACTCATCTCTCTCTCTCTCTCCACAACGTGTTTTACTATAAGAAAATATAAAGCAAACATATCATGTCCTTCTACACAACATATAAATGGTTTCACTTTTTGCATTTCTTGCACACACTCTCTCAACTATCTTCTTCTTGGTATTTCTAAAAAGCAACCTATGTTGCACATGCAATGTATGCCATTGCTACCTCAAATCTAAATGGTCAACAGACTATAACATTCTCTAAAAGTCTTAAACAATTCATATGCATGTCCTATGTAACACCATCACTATTAACCCTTAGAATGTTGAACACATTCTTAAAATCAAGTTCCATAATTACCCAAAAGCGAAAACAGTTCTCCATGATTCTTGGTGATCTTCTTGGCAACGACATATTCAACATCGATGGCGATTCATGGATATTTCAAATAAAAATGGAAATTTTGGAGCTAAAAATGTTTCCAATGTCTTTAATAATGCCTGTTACCATGTTGAATGTCAGCTGCTCATGCTGCTATCTTCAGCTGCTAGAGAAATTGATGGAGTTGCAGATGATTGACAATCTATATTTAGACAATTTTCATTTGAATATAGTTGTAGATTTCCTTACAACTCAAACGCACATTCACAAACATACTAAAAAATTAAACACAAACTAACATAATATTGGAGACCATGAGCATTGTGTTGAACTATAAACATGCAGACTAAAACCTTATTAGCAACATTCACCAAAAACATTCTCAATATCTAAACTTAGGAATTCCAGATCAACAAATCATAAGTCTCATTTCTAAATCCCTTAAAAAATATACAATTTTGGTCCCTGAGGGTATGTTTACACGTGGATAAATTATAGTTTTGTTTAGATGAATAACCTTAGGGGCCATGTATTTCACCAACACAATTACCATCCGTATGCATTGCATGGCCTCCAGCCATACCAACGTTTGAATGAACTTCATGTGTATATTAACTAATGCATTTTTAGTCGTAATTTGGCATAATTAGCAGGACTTAGACATCGAGCAAAGACAAGACTTCATTAGTATATAGCCAATTACATATGCATTCATGAGTTCATAACCATGATCTACAACTGTGAATGAAAGTAAATATTTGTATGTAATTTACCCACACACATAACGTTTTAGGAATGTATGTGTGTTTTTGGGAATGCATGTGTGTTTTAATGGTGAAAAAAGAAGAGGATATATTTGTAACATCCCCCAATTGCACGTACCACAATATTGTCAGCTTTGGGCCATCCAACGTGAAAACTTCCCAAGGGGTCATCTATCCTGAAATTTCTCCCACTTGGGGAGAAAGGAGGAGAGATCCCCAATCCCACATTTACTAGGTAAGAGAACGAGGAATTCCCTTATAAGGGGTGTTGATACCTATTTATCACAATGCATTTTAAAGTTATAAAGGCAGCAGAGCCTATAAAAACTCTGCAGTTAACCGTGTTCGGATGGAAGAATTTTCAGGATGGGTGACCCTTTGGGAAGTTTTTACATTTGATGGCCCAAAGTGGGCAATATCGTGGTACGTGCGATTGGGGTATGTTACAATATTTGACACCTGGAACTAGGTGGAGAGGAAGGTTGAGCTAGGGAAAGCTATGGTTTTCCAATGGGTGTTAATGAAAGAGAGAGAGAGACTTTTTTATTTATTAATAAATTACAGTTTTGGTGCCTAAGGATATAATGGCCTTTTTACACCCCACTTACCAGAAAATATTGATGATAACTCTATGAGGACTAATACTGCAATAAAATACCAACCATAAGGATTGAAACTGTGAAATTCAAAACTTGGACTAAAAGTGAAAAATCATACCATCACTGGGACCAAAACTATAATTTACTCTATAACTTATAAAAGCCAAAACTATAATTATTGAAATTAAAAACTATACTTACCAAATCTGTAATTATTAAAATTAAAAACTACATGGAAAAAAATTATAATTAACACAAATTAAAGTTATATAAACTACAACTGCAATTATTATAAATTAAAAACTACAGAAACTAAAACTATAATTATTTTATTTTATCAATTTAATTATATATATATAATTCACATAGAGATCAAATCTATAGTTATTAAAATTAAAAGCTACAATGATCTAAACTATGGTTAATTTAAATTAAAAATTAAAAAAACTAAAACTATAATTAATTTAAACTAAGACTGAGAGGTATGCGAACCACTCACACCAAGAGGTTCTGGTGCCATATAGGCGTTACCTCACCTTCCCCTCACCCCTTCAAATCTAGAAAATGGTAACCCCTCACCAACCTCTCACTTTTTTGTTTTAAATTAAAATAAATTAAACAAATCTAAAACAATAAATTTTTTTTAACTAAAACATTTCATTAAATTAAAAATTACAACCGGAAATTAAAACGACACACGCTAAAACGATAAAACGATAAAATGACAACTAAAAAAAGACAACTAAAACGATAAAACGACAAACTGAAAAATTAAACGACAACCTAGAAACCATATTTCGCCATAATATCCGCTTTCATTTTTAAAACCAACTCCCGTTGCGGCCCCTTGAGAGTCGAGACCCTCTTCCGGATTGGACGTAAAAAACTTTATGTCTTTTAAACGTTGTTTTTCTTCACGGAGTTGTTGTTTTTTCTCACGGGCTCGTTCACGTGTTTCTCGGGCTAGTGTTCTTTCTTCCAACGCCTTTCGATCCAACTCCATCCGCTTGGCGTAACTTAAATTGTAACGTTCGAATTCCAATCGCATAAGTGCAATGTCTTCGCTATTTTCCGAGCCACCTCCCGCACTCGATGAAATCGCTTTTCCTTTCCTTTTTGCGGCATCTCGTCCCGTTGGCCGGCGGAAATCAGGAAATTCGAGGTCATCATTTAAATTAACGTTGATACGAGCGTCGGAGGAGGTAGTGTTGCGGCTTGACTCGGAAGTTTTCGAACGTTTTCTTGCCGGGGCCGGGATGTCGTCTTCGGCGTTTGAATCATGCCATTTTTTGCATTTTTCAACAATACGCCAAAACTCAACGAATCGGAATGGCGTTCTTTTGTTGTCCTCTTTGTAAATTTTTAGTGCTTCCTCGAAAACATTTTGCTCCGTTTGACCGCTTCTACGATGCGTTCGTAGATTGTGTATCAATCCGTTAAATTTCATTGTGGCACGATTGATGTCACGGTATTTTGTTGTCAAACCGTCTTTCGAACGGTAACTCGCCCGGCCTAATTCTTGGTGAAAACGGTCCGTGAACCGCATCCAAAAGTGTTCCGCCGCTTGGGCGTTTCCGGCCGCCGCATCCTCGGAAACGTCAATCCACGAATGGGTTAACGCAATTTCTTCTTGGGTTGTCCATGATTGGCGTGACGCTTTTCCTCTCATTTGTGCCGCGGGATGGACTTCGGATTGCGTTTCCGGCACTAATTCTGGTGAACCTTGTGTTTCGGGAACGGAATCGGGTAATGGGTTTTGGAATTGTTGGGTTGGTGTGTCGGGAAACGCTTGAAAAGAATTGAATAAATTTTGCGGTTGCATTTGGGGGTATCCCGGCATTTGGTATGGGAAAACGTTGGGTGAGAAAATCGGTTGGTCCATTTGTGGACGATAAACGTTCGTGTTGTAGAATTGTTCGAAACCGAGAACGTTTGGTCGGTTTCGATTCGTTGGTGGTGTTTGGTTGTTTGGTGAATCTTGGTTAGACATGATTTTTAGAGAGAAATGAGTGTGAAATATGTGTGTAGAAGATTGATAATTTTTTTGTGAATGAATGTATGTATTTATAGTTGGTAAAAGTTTTAAAAAAATTATTAAATTTTTTTAGCAGTTACTAATTTCTAGCCGTTGGGGCCTGGGGGGTTGCAACTTCTTTCATAGTTCAGGGGCCAAAAGGTAAATTATGGGATAGTTCATTGCGTGGGGTTGGAACCCCGGTGCCAAGCCATCCCCGCACCTTAAACCCCAATCGGGACGGTGTTACAGGACGGGGTCGGGTGCCAGCTTGGACACCATGACCCTTCCCCGCTATCATACCGTTTGATCTAAAAACTACAAAGATAAAACTTGCAATTAATTTATTTTTCTGACCATTAACTGTACATTGTTTGATTTGTTTCCCAAAGGGTCAGATATTATCAGGTCGAATAGTCAAGGGGGTCAAAGCGCAACTTTTCTAAATGGGGAGTCCAATAAATTTACACACAAATATCCAAAACGGCAAAACCCGACACATCGATCTATCTCCTTTGCTTGAAGTCTGCAAAATCTAGGGTTTGTGTCGTATCTTAAATCGATATCATCTTTTCCTAAATTATTCAAATTTCTCACATGAAACCGCCAAACTCATCTCAAATCGTAGTGGGATTTCTCTGAGTTTCTATATCTAAGGTTTGTATCCGTTTGAGAATCATCAACTAAGTTTTCTCTTGGGATCTGTTAATATGTTTGACATCTCTTGCCTCCCATCGTCATCGCTTTCCTTGTTCGTGATCAAACTTCAAAATCTTCGTGTGCTTGGTCCTGGCTTGAATCCCTTTGCACCCTACAACATGGGCAATCATTTGTCCCGTTAAGTTTTTCATCTTCCTTAGTTGTTTACTCAAAATCATGTAAAAGAAGTCCCCGGACCTTCGATTCGAGTGTTTTTCTAGTTCCAATTAGGCTTCTCTCTTTAAGAAGCAAACGTTTTTAGTTAATTTCTACACGTACATCTGCTCTGTTCTGTTTAATTTGGGTATATCCGAAAACAACACGTAAATCGGATAAGTAATCGAGTGAAGAATGACCCAAGATTACTTCTTGGTTCCGAATGGCCATCGGAGGCGCATCAAGCGATCCATCAGCTCCGGGAACGATAGGGACGACAGAGGCTGGACTATGCTTCATGTTGGTGCTCGAAAAGGGGATCTTAAAGAGGTGAACGAACCTTACATTATTTCAATGATTTACTACTAAGTTTGAACTCTTTCAATTCATTAGGTTTTAACTGATTTGGGCATTTTATTGACAGGTGAAAAGGCTTCTCGATGAAGGAATGGATGCAAATGTTTCAGCATTAGGCCCCAAATCGCATGGGGTCACCCCTCTTCATCTTGCTGCTAAAGGCGGCCATGTAAAAGTTATGGATGCGCTTCTTGAGCGTGGTGCTAATATTGATGCTCGAACCAAAGGGGCTTGTGGCTGTAAGTTCGTTTTCATGTCAGGATGGCAAATTTGTAAAAAGTTAGGACTTGAATGGCAGTTTTAATATTGTTTTGAATTACAGGGACTCCTCTACACACGGCTGCAAAAGAGAAAAACAGGAAGGCGATAACATTTCTGATTGAAAATGGGGCGTTCTTGCCGGATAACATGGAGGACACAAGGTTTAATCCACCTGTCCATTACTGCCATGGTCTTGAATGGGCTTATGATGAGATGAAACGTGTTCAACAAGAAAGTGGCTCATCATCTGGAGAAGGAGATGGATCTTACACCTCTGAAAGTTAAGTTTATTTTACGGGTAAAGTGTTTGACTTTGTTGACCGCAAACTATATATATTTCTGTTGCTTCGTTTGGGTGTTTGTGAGTTGATTGTGTGTGTGTGTGTGTGTATGTTGGTGTCTTTACTATGTGAGAATATGATTGGAATCCATGGATTTGATTGTTGATGGAATTGGTCATAATGAATGATGATTTTGTGGGTTTTTGAAATGGTTTTCTTTTGAATATTAATGAAGGAAATTGTATGCCTGTATGGTAAAAGGTTGTTGTGAGTCTTCTTTTATTGCTGAAAAACGAATGAACAAAAGGAGTTTGGGAATGTTAAAATGAATATTCTTACTCAAACAGTCAAATGAGGAGATTATTACAAGGCTATATGCTGGATATTAACATGCCCCATATTGCTAAAGTGAACAACTATATTGCTAAAATGAACAACTATATTGCACCATTAAACTAAGCTGTAACAAAAGTTTCTAACTATCGACTCTAACTAACATAAAGTTAGTAACGTCTACTTTAAATAGTAATCTAATAAGCCCCCTCGAGGTGGACGTCTGAATTTGCTTTGAGCCGCCATTTTGTGCATAATTGGTAGAAGCTTCAAAGGCTTGGTAAAGACATTTGCAAGTAGAGAAGTAGTATTGATGGGAAATATTTTGATGACTTTATCAAAGAATTTTGCCTCTGAAGGGACAATTCAAATCTTTATGTTTGGTGCGCTCATGAAAAGTGGGATTGCACAAGTTGGATTGTTGAGTTATTGTTAGAGAAAACAAGAGTGAGATCCTTTTGAGGAACACAAGATCATGCAACAAGTGTTTCACCCATATGATCTCGGTAGTGATAGCAGCACTGGCCCTATATTCGGCTTTCGTGGATGATCTTGATACAACTGATTGCTTTTTAGATTTCCTTAATACTTAAGAGTCTTGCAAAAAGACACAAGTAGTGATAGTAGTGATAGCAGCACTGGCCCTATACTCGGCTTTCGTGGACGATCTTGATACAAATGATTGCTTTTTAGATTTCCTTAATACTTAAGAATATCGCAAAAAGACACAAAATCTCGTGACTGAACGTCGAATATCATTATACCTAGCCCAATAAGAATCACCAAAAGCCTTTAATTGTAAGGACTGTTTGGATGAAAGAAACAAGTCTTGATGAGGGTCAGATTTGATGTATCTAAGAAGGTGTTTAATAGCTGACATACGATGAACACGAGGCTTAGTGACATATTGGCTTAAATGATGTACACCATAGTGATGTCTAATGTCTGACCCTATTATTGTCAAATATAAAAGTCTTCTTATCAATCTACGAGATTGATGTTATTCCTTTAACTCTCCCCATTTAAAATTTGAAGACCCTTAATGAGGATCCATTGGATAACTAGCTCCCAATAAACCACTATCTTTTAACAACTCTAAGGCATATTGTCTTTGAAAAAGGAAAATACCATCACTAAATCTAGCAATCTAGCAATTTCAAGTCCCAAAGAGTGTTTTAACATATCCCAAAATCTTTTAGTTTAAATTGTTGATCGAGTGACATTTTGAGTTCATTGATGTGGGACAAAGATGCTATTGTAAGGATTCATCATGACCTTTGACAAATAATGAATAGTCTATCTTGGACTGTTTAAATCTAATTGAAATGAAAAACCCGAAAATTTGGCATACCATTGTCGAGAAGCTTGTCGAAGCCCATACAATGATTTTTGCAACTTGCAGACTAATTTTTCACTATTATACTTGGCATTAGAAACTTTATACCGTTAGGGTAATTACATGCATACCTCCTTTTCAAGGTCACCATTTAAAAATGCATTATTGACATCTATATGCATTAAAGACTATCCTTTTTGGGCAGCAATTGCAAGTAATAGTTTGACTCTAACTAATTTGGCAATAGTTGAATAAGTATAAAAAATCAATCCCTTCTTGTTGATTGAACCCTTTTGCTACAAGATGGGCTTTATACCTCTTAATAGACCCATCAGCCTTTCTTTTGATCTTGTAGACCCATCTGCATCCAAGAGCTTTTCGATCACATGCTAATGGGAAAACTACCCATGTATTGTTTACTTCTAATGCTTATATTTCTTCATTCATGACATTTTGTCATTCAATTGATTTTGAAGCTTCATTAAAGTTTTTGGGTTCAACTTCTGTGGATACTGATAATCTGTATGCCTGATAAGAAGGAGATAGCATATCATATGATATAACATCAGACAATTGATATTGCCATGAGGAGGGTAATTAAATAGGTACTTTAATGATAAGATTGTAATGATAATCTTGTAAATATGTTGGTTTTTGACGATTTCTTTATGTCCTTTGAGAATGAAAAACAACAGAATTAGAAGGTTCAATTATGGTTTCAAATAATTCAAAAGAATTTGTAACTGTTTGTGGTATTTGATCACATTTTTAGGTATAGAAGAAGGGATATTGTGTATAACATGCATACAGAAAGGACTATCATTAGGTTTATGAGAATATTGACTAAATGGAAATGTATCTTTATGAAACATAACATCACAAGACATAAACACTTGATTAGTAACAAGATCAAGTAATTTGTATGCTTTCATACTCATAGGATACCCAAGAGACACACATGCTTTAACTCTTGGATCAATTTTTGTTTTTCGTTCATGTAGAGTAGAAGCAAAAGCTAGACATCAAAGGAATGAAAAGGAGAGGAATCAAGTTTGTTATGATAATGTTTCTAAAAGGGATATCAATATTCAATAATTTTGGATGGTGTACGTGTTGGAAATATAGTCATGGTCACAACAAGATTGGTGATATTACTATATATAGTAGAGTCATTTTGTTACACACAAGAGATGATTCATGCATAAAATGACAAAAGGACAAAGATGAAGGACTACTTTATATTAACTTATTATCTCATAACTGTTTAATTGGAAACTAGTAAAACTAAGAGGATAAAAATAGAAATTATCCTAATTCAAATGTTAGATAAAAATAAGACTCAGACTAGTCAAACGGATAAGGACTATAAGGCTAGGGACAAACCCTAGCAGTGAGCAAGCAATTTACGACAATTTTTTCCCTCCTCTCAACATCATACTTTTCTCCTCCCACCTCCTAATCCTACGATCTTGTCTAGCCAAGACCAAAACCCTAATCAACTAGGGTTTTTGTTCAAGGTTGCGAAAGTGGTGAAAGGATTGTCTGAGATTGCATGATCATTGTATCGAGTGTGATTCTGAATGTGGGATTCTATTTTAGGTCTAAGATCATCCATATAAGAAGAAGAAACCAAAACCATAAAACTCAAAAGGTATGATTTAATGTTTTCTTATTCTCTTTGTTACAGTCATTAACATGTGATTCACTTAGACTTTGGTTTTCTTACTTCCATTGACACTATATGTTTTTTTGTTTCGTAAATCATACCATAGTCCAACAGTGATATCATAGCCAATGGTTCATGTTTTTTTGCACATTTGAAACCAAAAGTTTTTTGCTTTGAGTTTAAAACTGGACAACTTGTTGCAGTGACATTGTAAAATTCGTATAAAAATCAGAAAAGTACAAGGTCAACAACGTTAGAAAGCTGAAAGAAAATGCTATGTTTCATCTTTTGAACTAAAAAACTGATTCCGAGCTTAAGTTAGTCAAACCTATAATACAATCGGCAAGTGGCGGAGAGAGAGTGGCTGGTGGTGATTGGTAACGACAGCAGGTGGCGGTGATGGGTTAGAGTTTGTGTGTTCTTGAATATTAGTTTGAGAGATTAGATTTTAAGATGAGTGCTTTATGATTTTTAGGGTTATAGTATTAATGTTGGAATTAACAAACATAACATACCTTAATGAAATTGGTTACTAAAGTTCTTAATATTTTAATACTTCTCATTTGAATATATATATATATATATATATATATATATATATATATATATATATATATATATATATATATATATATATATATATAATTATATATATATATATATATATATATATATATATATATTGTGACACCTGTCAAATTAGTCAACGAAAGTCAACTTAAGTTAACCAAAGCGTACGTTAAAGTCAATATGTGAAATGTAAATTTCATAATCTCTACGTTGTATTATTTGATATTATAATATTACGTATGCTAATTTAAGTCAGTTATACGAACAAACCATGCTGAACTAGATGTTTTAATATAAAAAAATAAAAAAAATAAAAAAATTACGACACGAATAGTAACCAGCGTGAATAGTGAACGGTAAAAGTTTAAAACTTTTCGGAATATTACAAATTTTATATCAAAACGTAGATAAAAATACGACGGTTCCGAATATATATTTATATTTTTACCAAACGTTATATATAAAAAGTTATTATAGAAAAACGCTTAATTTAACTTGAAAGCGACATTTGATTATTAAAATATTTATATAATATTCAAAAAAAAACAAAATAAAATTTTAGTCTCCACCGGTGGAGATTGAATGCAAAGTTTGAAAAAAAAATTGTATATTATTTTATTTTAATTTTATTTTATATAAAGTGGGCCCCACTTCATTATTTAATCAATTTTACACATTTTACCCTCAAAGAATTCGTATTTTCATTTCGAACACTACGTATTCAATACGTATTTTTAAGTTTATCAATAATATTATGTCGTTTTATAAAATGGAAAAATTTACCGTCAAAACGGTGTCGTCGATACGAATAATCTGACGTCAAAATTTAAAATTATTGATATTAGTTTTATATTTAATATTTTCTTTTTCTTTAAAATGAAATTGTATTTACATTTAAACCCTATATTTTTATTAAACTTACAATTAATACACTTTCGTTAATTCGTTAAAGACTTTTAGTTAAAAAGTTGATATTATTAAACTACGATTTTTGTAGATTATATTTTTATAAACAAAAATCATTTATTTTATATAAAAACTATTAAATCTATTTAAAGAGTATTTTAAGGGTATGTTTTGTCATAAACAAAATTTAAAAGCTATAAACGTCAAATGTCTGTATCTTGAGGGCCGCTATACGAAAATAAATTTACTATAAATAGAGGCTTCAATCCTCTCATTTCCTCACACCTCAGATCTCGATCTCTATATCACTAGATAGTATTGTTAGAAGATTCTTCGATATATATAGAAATATACGAAGAATGAGCGTTAGAAGTAGCTATTTCAGTTATAAATATAGTGAGTTCGAGTTAGAAGCACGAAGAGTCGGGCGATCTAACAACAGTTGGCGATAAGATCCTAGTCGACATTGAGGTGAGTTCATACCCCTTCTTTTTATCTTTATTCAAGTTTTTAAGGGGGAGAATACAAGTTATACTATAAAAATAGTTATTTATACTCATTTATAACAATAGTAAACGAAATACGAATTTTGTAAACATTATTAAGAAATTCAATTATAATTCCAAAAATAATATCGAATGATCTACTTACGAGGGCGGTGTCTAGGCCGATCATTTGGGCTAGGTTGTTGGATTTCCGAAAGGCTTATACGCTGAAAGGGTCCTGCCTCCCCATTTGATCTTCTACCTGGCCGTTCTTTATTTGATAGTCATGAAATATTATATTGGAATTAATAAAGGGTATAACCAATTTATTACACCACTATCGTGGAGAATATATCTTAAAAGAAGTTCTTTATAACCATCTAAATAAGTTATTTCACATATATTTGTAAATATATGCTTTTCACAATGGAATACTAAAAATAAACTATTATAGGAATAGTTTGTTGATACAAGTGTTACTATGACGTTTTAAAGAAGACAAATAATTATATAAAATATATAATTATTATTTATTACTATATTATCATGGGAAAAATGATAATGGACAAATACAAAGGTTTTTCATATACAAACTTTAACAAGTTGATTGATACATACATTTTTGTGAGACGGGTCTTCACAGTACTTATTTAAGTACATACTATAAGTCCTGAAATTTATAACCAGAGTCTCGGTAAGAGAGCGTGATATTTGTGTATAGATCTATACGGGATTGACAACCCCGCACCTGAGCTGCTAGCTACAGCTAGACCGACGGGTCTGAGGTGACAAATGTCATAACAGTCCGACGCCTGAAGAACGTCGAAGCAGGCCTACATGGTCACAGTATGGTTATAGGGCGTCTCGCATGAGAAATCAACTTTATAAATTGTTTATGTGGAAATATACATTTTCAAAGGTTTTATACTACAAGCTACGCTATACATTATAGTCTTTGGATTTTTAAGACTTGGATACATTCATAAGAAAATATTGGATTTTCTTGGAGTACAATACTACATTTTACAAGGAAAGAGATTCCTTATACAAGTTTTATGGTATTAAAACTACATTTTTATAAGTTACAAATATAAGTATGATTTTACTTATATACACCGGTCCTATGGGAATTAAAACTACGTTTTATAACAGATATAAATATAAGTACGGTTTACTTATATATACAAGTTTTATGGAATTAAGTCTACGATTAGTCTACAAGTAAACATCTATTTACACGGTTTCATACAACAATAAAACTACGTAATACTATTTTCAAGTATAGAAATACTTACACATTTACGGTCTTTGGGTTTTAAGACCACGACTCATTTATAAGAAAATATTGGATTTTCCGGTTTCAAACACTATCTTTTTACAAGGAAAAAGGATTATGGATTTTCTCATACAAAAATCTTATGAACTCACCAACGTAATGTTGACACTCTTTCAAACTACTTGTATTCTCAGGAAATTGATAGGGTAACTACAACATTTGACGATGGGTCGCTATGACGTCATACTATGTATTTTGATATCATATTGTAATTGTATTCAAAACATACAATCTTTTGAACTATTGTAACATTTACAATTATGTATATGATGGATGTGTTTGCTTTGATCACTATTGTACAAACGTTGTTGTGATACTGTTCATGAAGTCATCCACCCTCAGACGTTTCCGCCATCGTGGTTTGGGGGTGTGACATATATGTATATATATACACACACACACAAATATATACATATATATATATATATATATATATATATATATATATATATATATGAATGTATATATGTATGTATGTATGTATGTATGTATGTATGTATATATATATATATATGTATATATGTATGTATGTATGTATGTATGTATGTATGTATATATATATATATATATATATATATATATATATATATATATATATATATATATATATATATATATAATCACAGAACCATCTTCTTGAACCCTTAGATCAAATTAGGGTGATAATGGTATGCTGAAATAACATTTTTATTAAAAAAGGAAACAATAATTTATTAACTGTATTCCTAATTTATAACTATTATGTTTATAAACGAACATTGACATTCATAAGCTATCAATTAAGACACTAAAATATTAATTTCCAGTTACATCTATCAGCAATTAACATTCATAACCAATAGTGTTCATAAATGATTAAATGAACATTGATGAAATATAAGAACATACATAAATGTTCGAAAATGAATATTGACGAACACTGATGAACATTGATAAAGTGTAGTAACAGACAACTTGGTCAGAAATGAACATTAACAAACATTGATGAAATATACAAACATACACACATGTTCAGAAATGAATATTGACAAAAATTAATGAAATATACGAACATACACACATATTCAGAAATGAATATTGGTGACATTAACGAAATATAGTAACATACAACATGTTTCAAAATGAACATTAATGAAATATACGGACATACACAATAGTTTAAAAATAAACATTCATAACCAATTAATTTTCATAAATGAACATTGATGAAATATAGGAACATACACAAATGTTCACAGGTGAACATATGTGCATGGATGAACATTGTTTTCAAAAACTCAGAAATTAGTTACTTGTGAACATATGTCATACATGAACATATGTTCATTGATTAAACATGTTAACAATCATAACATATTATTGTATATAAATGAACGTTGTGAAATATATAAAAATCTATACATGTTCAGTATTGAACATGAATCAACATTCGTAACAGATCAATGTTCATAGATAAACATTGCGAAATATTAAAAACAAATATAAAAGAGATTCATTAAAAAAGAAATAATAAAAACGTATTAAATCCCATGAAAATCACGATTCATCAAGTGTCACACCCCGATCCTTGGCGGAATCGATCAATGCGTGATATATTATTCAAAGTCTCATGACAACTATGTTATAATATGATTAGATTCAATTAAGTACTAAGTATGCAAACAAAATCCACAACATACAAATACAAATCCAAATACAACAACATTTATTACATGAAATTTAAATAGTATTGTGGGTTTCTAAGGTACACCCTACTTTTCATCAACTTCATTCTTCAAATCTGCATCATGGGTAAAAACAGGTCAACTACGAGAGTTGGTGAGTAATCTAGTTTTATTAACGAAAATTGTGAGTTTGAATAATTTGAAATTTGTTTTCTTTTGAAGTTGGCAAACAAGTGTTATTGAGATAACAATTTATAAATCAAAAATTGATTAACAAATGATAACAACAACAATAAGTCCTCACCCTATATATACATATAAGTATATATATATATATATGATGGAGCATCTAATCATCATACACACTCAACCACGTGCAATCAATCACCTTAGCGTCCCAAGGCGGGGTGGTCAACCCAATAGCGCTATTATTGTCCATAACGTACCTCAAGAATACGGGCATAGTCATGGAGATTAGACTAAAAATGGTAATGCACTACAAGTACATGTAGCGTAAACAAACAACAATTATACAAATAATGATTCACATATAAATGTCCCAACAATGTCTCAATGGTGAAAAAATAATAAAATGAAGTTGGAACATATTAAAACCACATGATACACCCCAAAAGTATTTAAAATTATAAAATATGGGGTAGATTACTCACATTAGTCCAATAAGGAATGCGCGTGTTGTACGATAGACGGCTCGAGTCAAAACGACGTGGAACCTATTATAATTAATAGTTTTGGTTTAGGAATCGATAAATGGGAATATAGTATTAATAAAAATAATTTAGACACATATTATTATATTAGATGAATTAACAATTATCCAAATTTTGTTTTGAATATTAATGTATTTATATGTTAAATGAATTTTAAATTGAATTAATTACTTTGCTTAATTAATTTATATTTTCACTTTAGGAAATATTTTAATAATTTCTTATTAAAATAATAACTAGTCAAATTATAAGTATTTACAGATTTTATATATTATAAACAATTATTTATATGAAATAATCATTAAAATGCTTTTTTACATGCTTAGATATTTAGGAAAATGGTTTTAAATACTAAACAGTAATGAAACATTCTGAAATTATCAGAAAATAATTATTTCATAAAATAATAATTACTGTAAAATTTTCATATTTTTCTTAACTGCTTTAATATTTATTTAGTATTTTAAATGATTAAACAACAACAAAATTCGGGAAAAATAATAAACGATCCCTAACAATTCTGGAAAATTAACCATAGTTTTATAACATTATATTGAGCCTACTGTAAATATGTTGGATATTTTGGACTAAGGGAAGTATTTATTATGTTTTTCATTATTAACTAATCAATAAAATCATAAATAATAGGAAAATATTAAGAGAAATTAATTAGACTTTTTATTTATGATTACCATGTTATATATATGATATTCTGATAAGGTGTTATAATTTTTGGACATGTGTAGGTATTTATTATCAATTTAAACCATTAAATAAACATTAAATCAGGAAAAATAAGAAAACATTCTTACAAAAATCTGTAAATTTACTCATGGAGTCTTTAATATGTGAATAAGGTGCGAAAAATATAAAATCTAGTTTTTAACATACATAACTATATTTTGTAATTTATTTATCTACAACAAAATAAAATACAAACTAAGCATCAAACAGTAATATAAATGCATGAAACTATATAAATCCACTTTACTCAATATATGGGTTGTTCCAAAATATTCCCAGAATTTATTGACTGCAAAAAGTATTTTATGTGAATTATTGCCTTATTTTAGTGCAATAATTATAATAATTCAATAAAAATAAGTTATTTTCTGAAAATTTCCAGAACTTCTTATTTTATTGATGGGATCTTTAGAAAAATCAGGTTTATGCATAAAATGAGTTTTAGATATTTTGGTGGATTTAATTTGTTTCATGTATGAATTTGGAACTTTTAACAACATACCTTGATGAATGCTTCAATAGTGATGAAGATTTGAGTATGAGAGCTTGTTCTTGGCTGGAAAATTGATATTTCTTAGATGAATTTTGAGATTGAGAGGGAGAGAAAGGATAGAGAGGGTTTGAGTGGTGATGAGAATAATGTGTGGGGAGAAAAATGAAAGGAAAGATGATGAGAGGTGTGAGTGGGAGACCATGGGAATAACTTTTGACTTTAGGCGGTTTTCATAATTTCCCACTAGTATAAGCATCTCTATGTAATACACTAATTAATATAAAAATTTTATAAAATTTAATTTGAGTTTATAAAAATAGAGTTTTATAAAAAATAGGTTATTATTTGATTATAACAATCTACTTTGATTTGAAGTTTAAATATAGTATTCAAGTTTGACTCTTTTAATTTAATTAGAGTATCATACTTTGATTTGATTTTAATATGGTATCATAATTTAATTTGATTATAGTTATAACGTTATACTATGCTATTTTGCTATTAACGTCAATTTATATCGTATTGTATAGGTTTTGATCCTATTAGCGTCAAGTAAATCTTGAGTAGAGTTTATTAAATTTCCCAAGGGTTGGGTGGACCCGAATCCATTTTAGGCGGATGTTACATCAAGCCTTATATATATATATATATATATATATATATATATATATATATATATATATATATATATATATATATATATATATATATATATATATATATATACATATCCAAAAATCTAAAATTTATATAAATCAAATCCCAAAATTATAGAAGTTTGCTAAATTACATATACATGTCCATTAATATATGTATATGTTCATTTCTAAACATACATATATGAACATACGTATATATGTTCTTTTGTGAGCATTACATATATTTAGATATTTGGTTATTCTACTTTCAAAATACTTGTTTAATCATATATATATATATATATATATATATATATATATATATATATATATATATATATGTATATGTATACATACATATGTATATGTATATACATACATATGTATATGTGTATATATATGTATATGTGTATATATATGTATATATATATATATATATATATATATATATATATATATATATATATATATATATATATATATATATATATATATATATATATATAAGTAATGTTCAGTTGCGTACATAAATAACATTGACGAAATATACAAATATACACACATGTTCAAAAATGAACATTGATGAACATTGACAAAATATACGAACATACACATGTTCAGAAATGAACATTTAAACAAAAACTCAAATGTTCATAACTGAACATAGCTGGATATTTATACATGAGAAATTGTATTTCCTCATACATTTTATTCCTACATATTCTCCAATCCATGTTAAAAGATGACAAGTGTCTTAAAATATTATTAATTTTATTAAATTTGACACTTGCCACCATTTAACATGGGTAGGAGGACCGATAGGAATAAAATATAGGAGGAAATATAATTTCTCTTTATACATCCATACAAAAACTCAAATGTTCATAACTGAACATGGATGAACATTTATACATTTAAACAAAAACTCAAATGTTCATAACTGAACATGGGTGAACATTTATACAAAAACTAAAAAACAGGCACTTGTATACACCTTGTTTTATGTAGATGCTATATCTCTTATCTCCGATTGCAATCATCGCTTCCAAGCATCTCATGAACAACATTGCATGTTTTTTTACTCACCTGATGAAGCATATCCAAATGGACTAGTGAGAGGTATCTCATTTAAATTCCAGGAAAAAGATTGCAGGTTTTCTATGATGATTTGGTTTTCGTTTTTCCATATTCTGCATAGAGAGTTCTTATCGAAAAAAGATGATGAAGGGTATGATTTTTCTTCAATCGATGTGATCTAAGTGAGGAAGATAAGGGATGTGAGATAATTATGGAATATTGTTTATTTGAATTTGATTTCCTAGAATAAAGGAAAATATAAATGACATTAATTGTAATATGTTTTATTTACCCCTTCAACTTTATTTCAATATTTTCAAATAGATTTTGAATCATAATATTTTGGATCATAATATTTTAGATCATAACATTTTGGATCTAATGTTTTGGATCATAAATATTTTGGATTATAACAAATTAAACATCATAAACATGTTAAATCATAATATTTTTAGATCATAAATCATTTAGATCATGTTATTATGAATCATGTCTATATCATAAATATATTGGATCATAATATTTTTGGGTTTTTATGGAAATAATTTTTTTTAATTTTTTTCGAAAATTTCCTTATGTTCATTGTGCAGAGAATCAAGTTTTAAGAACTTTGATTTTTTTTACAAACAAAAAAGGTTATGGTCGAAAAACAAACTGAAGATTATTTTAAAATCCCTAGATTTTAAATGTATCTAGGGATTTGTATTTAAAAAATTTGGTGAACATGTAATAACATTTAAATTCATCTAAATTTAAATTCATCTAAATACAAATCCCTAGATACATTTAAAATCTTACCAAAAGAATCTAACAATCCAAATGCCCCTGATAGATATCAAGTGGGGGAGAAAGGATGCATATTGAGCGTTGTTGCTGAGATAAGAAGCGCACGAATTTGTACAAATTTGTATGTTTGTTCCTTCATATTTGCATAACCTACCCCAACTTTTTGATATATATGCAAACTGATTTTTTAAAAATTAATCAGTTTTTTCACATTTAATCTCACTCATAACAAGTAAACGTCGGATATTAGCATTTACCCCCACACCCAATTCAAAAATCTGATTTCAATTTATGTTTTTTTTTTTGTTTTTTGTGAGACTTCTTCCCCACATCCTCCGTTCACCACACTCTATGCAACACTTTTTTTTTTTTTTTTATTTATTTATTATCGTTGCATTGTTTGATTAGTCATGTGAGAAGTTTAAGATTTTAAGCAATATAATATAGGGTTAATAACATAAAAACCATTATAATTTGATCAAAATTCTAGTTTAACCATTATATTTCTTTTTGTTCCATAAAAACCACTCATACTTTCAAAAAGTTTCATAGTGACCACTATACGTTTTATTTTATAACTTTTAAGGATTATTTTCATCGAAAGATTATGTGAAAAGTTTTATACCGATATTTGAAGCAAATATTTGAACTCCATTGCAGTGAAAATTATACATAAAGTTGTATGCATGTGAATTTTGTCTTCTTAAGTGCAGCTCTTCAGTCATGTTGTGAGTAAGTGTGGTATCCAAATGAATCCACTAGATTTTGAATGCAAAGGGGTAATGAGTGTTCTGAGTTGGTGGCATACAATCATGAATTTTCTGTTATAGTGGTCGCAATAGATCTTTTTGAAAATATGAGTGGTTTTTATGAATTTTTCTTTAAAGTATGAGTGGTTTTTAAGAAATTTTCTTCAAAATATGAGTGATTTTTATAGAACAAAATAAAATATAGTGCTTAAACTGAATTTTGGTCAACATTTATTAGCCCTATAATATAATATAAAACCAAAGACATAAGAGATTAGACCACATACCTGTGATGAGTGACGTCTACGCAAACAACAAAAAAAACTTAAAAAAATGCTGGGGTTAAAAATGCATTATGCACACAAAATTATATTATTTTTATGGGCTAAATGTAAATGGGGTTTCAACATTTGGGCTAAATTCAGAGGGTCTCTTATTATTTGGGTGGACAAAATGAAATCAATTAATCTATTAATCCGAAAAAGAGATTTTAATCCGATAAACTGAAAATTTATTAACCTGAAAATCATGACAATAACTAAAGATAATAATGATTATAAGATTAAGCTAATTTGGCCATTTTACAAACACTTAACAATGAAATACCCAAAACATCTACACCAACAACAACCACCAAACAAAATTTCAAAGGATGGTCCGAGTAAAGAATTATTAGGAGGAACATATCCATACTTTTAACTATTCCTTAGAGTTGAAATCTATAATTTAGCTTAATTTTTATAAGTATAGAAGGGATAATAATATAAAAATTATTATAGTTTGGTCAATATCGGATTTAATAACTTTTTTTTATTCTAAAAAAACTATTTACACTTTCAAAAATTTATATCACCACCACTATTATATGGTTCTGAAAGTTTTGTCGGTTTTACATATTTTTTTTTGTTTTGATAAAATACCCATATTTTCGAAAAATCCATCGTGACCACTAAGCACTATTAGTTTTTATTTTATTTTTTTAAAGCTTATTTTTATCCAAAAAACTAAATATATCAAAGTTTATAATTTGTTATCATTATAAACAAACACCCATATCGGTATTTGAAGCAAATATTAAAACTTCTTGTAGTGCATTTAGTAATCTAAGCTTTTAGGCCATGTTGTGAGCAAAGAGAGTCTCCAAGTGTATCGATCAAAGTTTGAAGCAATTATATGTTATGCAGTGCCTTTGAACCTGATAGAAGGAGCTTTATCAAATGGACAGGATACTATCACTAATTTATTCAATACTTTTATAGTATTACATCTCCTTATCACTAATTTATCCAATACTTTTATAGTATTACATCTCCTTTGACTAACATGACCCAAATCTAGTCACTACTTGCATGGGATAAAACTCCTAATATTTACCAATCATCAAAACTTGAAACAAGTTTTTGACTAAAATGATTTAAATTTAAAGACAACAACATTATATATATATATATATATATATATATATATATATATATATATATATATATATATATATATATATATATATATATATATATATATATATATATATATATATATATATATATATATATATATATATAAGAACAAAAAAACTTCCAAATCCATTACGACAACTAACGGTAATCGTATTCACCGTATAAGATATAGAATCATTACTTGTACGTGGTAAAACTCCAAATCGTTACACAGGCGTTGGAAACATGCTTTTGAAAAAAACTAAGCCCTAAAAATAAAAGAAATTAAAAAACAAATAGTGGTCGTAATGAAAAGTTTTGAAAAAATGGATGGTCTTTTTGACAAACAAACTTGTAAAACGGGCAAAGCCAAATAATAGTGGTTGCAATGAATTTTTTTTGAAAGTATGAATGATTATTTTAGAACATAAAACAATTGAAGTTAAACGGGATCACGATCAAACTATATCAGCTTATATGATATTAACCCGTTTTACAAATAATTAAGTTTTTTAAAATAGGTTAAAAATAAATGAATAACTGTTGATCGAAGTATTAAGACTATTTTTGACACTTTGCAACCAATTTATTTTTCGAGCTTTTAGCTTGTTATATCTAACAATTTGTAAAATAGCTTATAACCTATAGCTTTTTAAAAATCACTGAAACTAACGTTTCAATAAAGTGATAGAACTTTTTATATTTATTGCAAATATACACTTTATTCTATTTCTCTCGTTTTCATTGAAAATATGAGAATCTACCCAATGTTTAATGGAAAATTTGAAATGTTTAGACTTTGCCCTCAAGAATCATTAATTATTGTTTTTATACATGTACAAACCTATACACCACTTAGACTGTGTTTGTCAGCATCTGAATGATTCAAATCCTCTGAATGAAAACATGTTGTTTAGTTAGACATCTGAATAAACTGTGCTGAATGATAAAAAAGACAATTTTACCATTCTATGCTGAATGATAAAAAGGACATTTTTCTATTCTAAAGTATTTTTCTAATGAATAAAATGTTTATATTTTTAAAACCATCCAACAAAGTTACTCAATAAATATTCAAAATATAAAACAC
Organism: Cichorium intybus; assembly: GCA_023525715.1. NCBI lineage: Eukaryota > Viridiplantae > Streptophyta > Magnoliopsida > Asterales > Asteraceae > Cichorium > Cichorium intybus. The sequence continues at coordinate 37,875,682 of CM042017.1, read as the reverse complement.
CATATTAAAAATCCAATTTAAACATAGATCATCTCAAACCCATCATAACATATTGAAATCTAAATAAAACATAATATTGCATACAAGTTTAATTAGAAGCACTTGAAATAATTGATTAGCAATTTGGTCACGCAAATTGCTAATATATTAAATGCCATGCATTCACCATTCCATATCGTGTATGTTGCGGTCATCATTTTCTCCACCTTGATCTTCGGCACTAAACATAGTGTTTAGATCTAATTCCGCAAATAATTGATCGTCAATTTGTATTTCCTTATAAAATTATGAAATTCAAAACAAGCAATCACTTTGTCTCTTTATACCGTAAAGGATATGACGCCATTTGCTTTAAGATTGGAAATCTCTTCTTTAAAACATCATAAGCTCGCTCAATAACATTTCTCAGTTGCGCATGAGCATGATTGAATCTTTCTTCTTTACTTAACGCACGACGTCTTTGAAAACCAGCTAACCAATACCTCGTATTACGGCAACGAGTCATAAATCCACGAGTATTAGTGTATGTAGCGTCGCAAAGATAATATCAATCTGCAAATGTCAGTTTAATAATTATTATATCAAAGGTAATATTTATTATATTAAATAATCAAAGTTAAAGAAAGATTACAAACGTGTCGGAGAGAATGGAATGCCGGAAGTCGGGTTAAATGCAACTTCTCTCAAAACTCGTGAATGATGTGTTACGCCCTCCCATCTGGGCCATACAAACGTGAATATCATATCAAAATCACAATCTATGTCGTTCAGAAGTATCCGAGGTTGCATTAGAAAATGTTGAAACTATCATTTCTCTTGCAAATGCATTATTGCACGTCGTACCTCATGAAAACATCGATGAACCGTTTCTGTAGAATGTCGATTTCCCTACCACTTTGCAACTAATTTATTTGTTTAAAATGTTTGCATAATAAAACAAAAGGTTCACGTGAAAGCCGCATGGATTCTTGACATTGTGTAGTAGATCCATTTATCAATTCCCGCGTGTATGCATGACCGGTCAAAGCAAAAGTGTTATCTATTATCCATCTTATTTTCATTGATGGTAATCTCATTCAATACCAAGCTATTATAATGAAAACTACCACATAACAAATATAAAATAAAATCCATAACAATCACTTTATAACAAAATCCTCATAAAATCCACAACATTCATTAATAACAAAAATCTCATAAAATCCATGACAGACATTTCATAACAAAAAATCTTAAAATATTTAAAAAACATAAGGCATAACCGAACTAATTATCCCAATAAACCATATTTGTGACCCGCATTCCTAACCCAGTTCTCACAACATTCCGAAACAAGATGCAACCAAAGTTTCCTAAAGTCCTTAGTTGCCCCCAAAAGCAAGATAACAGTGTTGTATCGTGGATCCTATTTCCCCATGAAAAATCGTACAACTTCTGAATATAAACACCCATGTCATCAACAATATTCTTTTCGAATAACAACCTTGCAACTTTATTAATTTCATCTCTAACTTCTATGAGTTTCGAATTAAGTGTGTCTTTTCTTTCTTTTTGTTGCCCGAGTTTTTGTTCTAGTAGACAACTCTTCACTCATAATATGGGGGTCTATTGGACTCGGGGGTTGCTCCATTTGAGGGATATATACATCATTGCCCTCGGTTAAATTAAGATCTGACAAGCTCTCAGAAGGATGGGGAAGAGTAAGAGTTGGCCCCTAACTTTCAATTCCAGTAGACATTGCACCCTCAAACAACTGGCTTAGAAGATCGGGAAAAGATAACGGTGTGGTTCTCAAATACTCAACATGTTTGTTTGACTGTTTAATTTTTTTTTTTATAATAATCAAATTTAAAATACTATTAGTAAACTTTAGAAAATAGTTAAAAAACACTACCTTATCGCCAATTGCCATTCTTCTTCGGTCAAATTAAATCTATTCGTTACCGGATCATAAACGTTTCACATTTTGTTTTTTTTAACTTCAACCAAGCTCCAAACTTGGACTTTAGATAATCATAACGGTTTTTCATTTGTTTTGGTTCACTATCCAATTATGTTCATTTTTAACCTTTCTCCTACATTCTTCCATGACACGACTTTTAAACTACAATCTTCTTGTCCTGTTATAATTACTTCATGTAAACAAGCTTCAATAAAATGTTTTGTCAATACTTTCATGTTTCCAAATAATCCTAGGCTTTTTTGTTCCATACCTAAGATCAATTTAAGAACAATTACACACAAATCAAATTTGAACAAAGTTCAAAACATTTTAGCAAAGATAAAACAACAATTTTAGCATAATCAAACCAACTTTCAGCAAAGAAAAATCTGATTTGAATCAAAGAATCCAACAGCAATAGAAAACACAATTTTCTGCATTAAACTAATATGTCAGCATCAAATTCTGATATAAACCAACACTTCAACATCAAAAACACAATTTTCTGCATTACACTAACATTTCAACATCAAGTTATGTTATAAACCAACATTTCAGCATAAAAAACACAATTTTCTGCATTCAACAACATAAAATCTGATTTAAAACTAGCATAAAAATTATGATATAAAACTAAACCTAAAATCAGAAATTAACCTAAAATCAGAATCAATGTTTGTAATCTCTTGTCGGCTGAAATGGTAAAAGCTATTGTATTTTGATGCTTATTTTAGGTTAAGTTCCATTTTAGGTTTAGTTCTATGTCAAAAAAATTTATGCTAGTTTTAAATAAGAAATTATGTCGTTGAATGCAAAAAATTGATGCTGAAATGTGGTTTGAATGCAGATATTTATGTTTTAGATGTTGAAATGTTAGTTTATAACAAAAATTGATGTTGAAATGTTAGTTTAGTGCAAAAAAATTGTGTTATTGATGCTGAGATGTTGGTTTATATCAGAAATTCATGTTGAAATGTTATTTTAAGGCAGAAAATTGTGTTTTATTATTGCTGTTGAATTCTTGGTTTCAAATAATATTTTCATTTGTTGAAATGTTTTAAACTTTGTTCAAATATGATTTTTGTGTAATTGTTCTTAAATTGATCTTAGGTATGGTACAAAAAAACCTTAGGATTATTTGGAAAGATGAAAGTGTTGACAAAACATTTATTGAAGCTTGTTTACATGAAGTGATTATAAATAGACGAGAAGTTTGTAGTTTAAAAGCCGTGTCATGGAAGAATGTAGGAGAAATGTTAAAAATGAACATAATTGGATAGTAGGTGAAAACAAATGAAAAACTGTTATGATTAACTAAAGTCCAAGTTTGGAGCGTTGTTGAAGTTAAAAAACAAAACGGGAAACGTTTATGATCCGGTAACAAATAAATTTAATTTGACCGAATAAGAATGACAATTGGAGATAAATGTAGTGTTTTTAACTATTTTTTATAAGTTTACTAATAGTATTTTAAAGTTGATTATTATAAATTTTTTAAATAGTCAAACAAACATGTTGAGTCTTTGAGAACCGTACCGTTACCTTTTCCTGATCTTCTAAGCCAGTTGTTTGTTGATGGTGCAATGTCTACTGGAGTTGACACTTGGGGGCCAACTTCTACTTTTCCCCATTATTCTGAGAACTTGCCAGATCTTAATTTAACCGAGGACGATGATGTGTATATCCCTCAAATGGAGCAACCCCCGAGTCCAATAGACCCCCATCTTATGAGTGAAGAGTCGTCTGCTCGAACAAAAACTCCAACAACAAAACGAAAGGGTAAAGACACACTTCATTCGAAACTTATAGAAGTTGGACGAAATTAATAAAGTTGCAAGGTTGTTATTGGAAAAGAATATTGTTATTGATATGGGTGCTTGTATTCAGAAGTTGGACAATTCATCGGGAAAACAGGATCCATGATACAACAGTGTTATCTTGCTTTTTAAAGAAAGTAAGTACTTTAGGAAACTTGGTTGCATCTTGATCCAGAATGTTGTGAAAATTGGGTTAGGAATGCGGGTTGCAAATATGGTTTATTGAGATAATTAGTTTGATTATGCCTTATGTTTTTGAAATGTTTTAGGACTGATATTATGGATTTTTTGTTATGAAATGTTTGTCATGGATTTTATAAGATTTTTGTTATGAAATAAATGTTATGGATTTTATGAGATTTGTGTTATAAAGTGATTGGTATGGATTTTATTGGATATTTGTTATGTGGTAGTTTTATTATAATAGTTTGGTATTAAGTGATATTAGCATCAAGGAAAATAGGAAGGATAAGATATAACACTTTCGCTTTGACCGATCATGCATACACGTAAGAATTGTTAAATGGATCTACTACACAATATCAAGAATTGATGCGACTTTCACGTGAAGCTTTTGTTTTATTATACAATCATTTTAAACAAAGAAATTGGTTGCAAAGTGGTAGGGAAATCAGCGTTGAAGAAAAGATGCCGATGTTTTCGACAATATTAGGACATAATTAACGTTTTCGCATGGTAAAAGGAGATTCCAAAATTCTACAGAAACGGTTCAAAGATGTTTTCATGAGGTACGACGTGCAATGATACATTTTGAAAGAGAAATGACAGTTCCAACATTTTCCAATGCAACATCGAATACTTCTGAACGACATAGAAGGCTAAAACATATATTCTTAGGAGCAATAGGTGCATTAGACGGAACTCTTGTATATACAGTCGTACCTACTGATCAACATACTCGTTATAGAGGAAGATGGAAATGTAAATGTTATCAAAATGTGTTAGGAGTTTGTGATTTTGATATGATATTCACGTTTGTATCGCCCGGATGGGAGGGCTGTAACACATGATTCACGAGTTTTGAGAGAAGTTGCATTTAACCCGACTTCCGGCTTTCAATTCCCTCCGACGGGTTTGTAATATTTCTTTAACTTTGATTATTTAATATAGTAAATATTACCTTTGATATAATAATATTACACTGACATTTACATATAATATTACCTTTGTGACGCTGCATACACTAACACTAATGGATTTATGACTCCCTACCGTAATACGAGGTATTGGTTAGCTGATTTTCGAAGAAATCGTGCCTTAAGTAAAGAAGAATGATTCAATCATGCTCATGCGCAATTGAGAAATGTTATTGAGCGAGCTTATGATGTTTTAAAGAAGAGATTCCCAATCTTAAAATAAACGGCACCATATCCTTTTCCGGTACAAAGAGACAGTGATTGCTTGTTTTGAAGTTCATAATTTTATAAGGAAATACAAAATTGATGATCAATTATTTGTAGAATGATCTAAACACTATTTTTACTACTAAAGAACAAGGTGGAGAAAATGATGACCGCGACATGGAATGGGGATCGGAGGGCACTGAATATACGAGCAATTTGCGTGACCAGATTGATAATCAATTATTTTCAAATGCTGCTAATTAAAATTTATGCAATATTATGTTTTATTTGGATTTCAATATGTTTTGATGGGTTTGAGATGATTTATGTTTAAATTGGATTTTTAATATGGTATTTTATATTTTGAATATTTATTAACTTTGTTGGATAGTTTTTAAAATAGAAACATTTTATTTATTAGAAAAATACTTCAGAATGGCAAAACGGTCTTGTTATCGGTCAACACCGAAAGGTAAAATTGTCTTTTGTATCGGTCAACACACAGTTCAATAAGATGTTTAACCAAACAACATGTTTCCATTCAGAGCCTCTAATCATAAATTGTTCAGATCTGAATGATTCAGATGCTGCCAAAACAGCCGAAAAGAGAGAAGAGGAAAATTTAGGTCAAAGGTATAATTGAAACATTTTTATGAAAGAACCCATTTATATTTTTTTCTCTCTTAATGGTTCAGAGCCTATTAAAAGGGTCTGATCCATTCAGGTGCACAAAAAAACCGGTTTTTTAAATAACCGAAAATAATAACCGAACCGGTTTTTTTAATAACCGGTTTTTTAATAACCTAACCGGTTTTTTAACCGAACCGGTTTTTTAGCCGGTTTTTTATCTGAAACCGAACCGGTTTAAAAACCGAAAAAAAACCGGTTTTTCTTCCGGTTAACCGAACCGAACCGGTTTAAAAATCGAAAAAAACCGGTTTGAAACTCAATCTCGTTTAAAAAAAACCGGTCAAAACCGGACCGGTTATAACCGAAACCGGTTTTTAAAAAAACCGGTTTTTAAAAAACCGGTTTTTAAATAACCGAAACCGGTTTTTAACCGGCTTTTGTGCACCTCTACGTCCTAATTTTACAAATCAAAAGATATTATTTATTCAGAGCCTTTTAATCATTTAGATAAAAAGACTATCAAACACAGTCTTTAATCTGGTGGTTTTGTTTCCCCTACCATCAACGTTATGACTTTTTTCTTTTCATAAAATAACAATAATAATTCTAATATATATCAACATTCTTTGACCGATTGATATTATTTTCAACATGTATTAGCTTTAAGCTTAACTGTTGTTAAATTTATTTTACCATTCTAAATAAAACAAGCCATCGCTTTTCGTGTGGTCCATGACGAGGTTTAATGAATTTGATAAAGGAGCTGACGATAAACTTTTTTAATATTTTTTTAAAAAACTTATCGCTTTAGAAATAGTTATTATAATATTTCAAGTTACTATCTCATTAATATTTTAATATTGAGTCATTCTTCTCTACATATATTTTTGGTTATTTTATATTTTTTGGTTATTTTACATTTCTAAGATAATGTTATTTTTTACCACCTAACTAATCAATTAGCAATTAACGTTTCAGCTAATGTGTCAAACTTAACCTAAATTTCTAACGATAACTTGTACTAATTTTATAAATAAAACAAAATTTTAAATCAATCACTATATAAGAGATCTCCAACGGATTTTTTTTGGTTTATTATCATTTGAAATAACATTTTCTGATGTTATTATATTTATAAGATACAACTTATTTTGCTTTTTATATTAACCACTTATTATTTATTAGTATTTATTTTACTTTTATATTTTTTATATCCATTTAATAATAATTCATTTTACTACCCTAATTATATTTAAATTTCAAAACTTCATTATTTGTCCACTAATTAATCTATTTCATTAAATATTCAATAATACATTATTTATCGAATATTAAACTTATAGCCATTATATAATCTTTTTATAATTTTCTTATTTCTAAAACTGCATACATATTAAATTTATCAGATTTTATATTTTATATAAAGAGCCCATCATAATGTATATTGAGTCTTATTTGTTTGTGGCATTGTATTTCCAGAAAACGACAAATCAAATGAGAAGATTTTATAAAGTATTTCATATAGATAAGAATAAATTAGTAAATATTAAGAAAAAAACATTTCAACCAGATTAACCATTAAAGAAAGTTTATCACAATTAGTTTTTATTAAATGAAAAGCCGATATGACAAAAAAATGTTAACCATTGTAGATGCTCTAAAATGTATAAAATTTTAGTATTTGCACATCTTCTAAAAAATACCTCTTTTACTCTATAACTTAGGTTATAATAAATACCCAATAGAGCCTTGGCAACCATTGCAATATACACAAGATTAGTTGCGATTTTAATATTTTCTTGATAATCAATATACACATATTTTATGTAATTGAAATTAACAAACATCTTTATTTAGGGCTAAATGCAAGAACTAACAACCTACTTTCATTTATATGTGTATTAGCAATTTAGCATCTTCCATTCCTTTCCATTACAACATTATAATTTTTTTTTTTCTTATTAATGCTATAATGCAGTAGATTTTTCAAAGTACAATGTTGTAATAGGAAAGTGAAAGTAGGATGCTATAACAAACTAATCAATGAAAGTACGTTGCTATTTCTTAAAATCACAAAAGGTGAAAAACCACTTGAAAAACATGATCTTTATATCAATTGCAATTCGCCATCTTTTTTATGTTTCTACAACTCAATTACACATCTTTTATACTCCGTTTTGGCAGCAATGAAAATTGCAAATGTGACAGCAAACAAAACATTAGACATCATGCAAACAAACACAAGAAAAGACAACAGAAATCTTTGAATCAATTGAAACATCACCTTTTTCAAAACAACTTACAGATCATTCAGAGTTGCTTGGAGGCTTTTCCTTTGGATGCTTAGCACTGTAATGATCACCGAGCTGGTTTTCATTCGCTAACTGCACCTGAAAATCCCAATGCATTTCATTAATTGATTATTCATATGTGAAATGAATAATCAGAATTCAAAGAAAAACTCAATTTGAATCCCAATAAAACTTATTATGCATATATACAGACCATATCTGTATTTGTTCTTGCAATGTCTTCTAGTTTGTGCAACAATACCAAAATTATTGCTGTTCAATAGAAGATATCATCTGTTCTACTCATTCAAACGAAACCTAGATCAAAATTCAAACAGAAATAAAGACAAATACAGCTAACACAAGCAAAAACGACACCAAATCAATATCTGTATCTTCACAATTCTTCAAAAAACTACTATTCTACATATACAAATATTATTTTGCCAAATCAAAGTCAGAGAAGAATTCTATACAAAATTCGATAGTTATTCGATAGTTATGCAAATAATGTTCAAACAAGCAACACTGTTCCAATCCCTTACCGTCTGTGCTACAAAACCAAAAATACTGCTGGTCATACAGAGCATATTATATTTTCTAATCATCGGTACAAACAAAGATCAAAGTTTAAGCAATTTTGCAATTCAATGTCCGATAGAACTAAAATAGGCAAACAATCGACATTCAACCTATACGTGTATCTTCAAAATTGCTTCCTCTCTCAGGTACAACGTCAAAACTATCGCTGTTCATATAGAATTAATCATATCTTCTATATTTTCAAATGAAATCCAGAATGAATTCAAATAAAAAACGAACGGATCAGCTAAATCGAACTTAAACAAGCATACAGATCGCGTAAAAGAGGAACTTACTTTACAGATAGGGCATGTAACTTTGAGAGCAACAGCTCGTGCTTCAAATTGAGATCCTTTTGATTTCTGATTCTTCTCTGCATTTTTCCTCTGCGCCTCGATCTTCTGTTTTCCCCTTGTCATCTTCTCTCTTGTTTCTCTCTCTAGAAGTTGCACAACCAGCGTCAAATGACTGAATGAGGGAAGAGTGGTCACGCGTTTGCAATTTGTGTGTTTTTTTGGTTACAAAGAACGAATTACATTTTATAAAAATAAAGGCCAACTACAATTTATTAATTAAATGAATGGTTCTAGTATTGCCAATTAGTTAATGAGTAGTAATTAAGTATAAGTTTTAATGTTACTTTAAAATCCATTCAAGAGTTCAAGTATAAATAAAATAACATGTTATACATTATGAAAATAAGTTAAACCTCGAACCGGTCCAATAATAGGTGGAGTGGCCATACGGGAAAAAAGAAGCTTTTCGAACCGGCCCAACTATGCTGCAACCAGACTCAGTGCAGCGGTGGCGCCTAGCGGCCTGCAACGGTGATTAACGAAAGGTTTTTTGATAAAAATTCTAACGATGATGTTTTAGAGTAATTTTTTTTTGATGGCTCAGGGATTAATTTTTGAATTGGGCATGTGTTTTGATTTTTATTTTATTAAATGTGTGTGATGTGTTCTTATGCTTTAACATTGTTTGTGAAACAAATAAAAACTTAAAGCAAAGTTTTTATAAAATGATTCATTTGGTAAAACATGGTATATCTAAATTTGTTTTAGATTAAAAGTTTCATTTTAAAACTATTTTAATGATAACATAAATTGTTTAAAATTAGTTTTGACAAAAATGTGTTGAAGCATGTTTTATATACATGCAATATATTCATAGCTAAACTCCCTGAACTCAAATCTTGTCATCGAATTGTTGGAACAAGTACAATATTTAAGTATAGTTAGACTTAGCATTATTGTTTTTACAAGGTGAACTTTTTGATCTTGGTCAAACCTAAGTAGAAAATTGTATGTTCCAAATTGTACGATTCTGAGACCCTCATCAGGCTTAATCAAAGGAAAAGGACATGGCAATATATATTTTTTAAACACCAACTTTGTCCGAAAGTTCCATAAAGATCTTAGAATTGTATATGAATATAACCGATACTGGCTACATACGAGTTGAACTTATTGTTGTGTGTATGATCAACAAAACGTGATAAAAAAACTTCAACACGGATCTTAGTATTTTTAAAATTATGTTTTTCACAAACATAATAGTGATTAATTTGTAAATGATAAATATCGAAAATACTAAAATTGAACTTTATATTCTTTGAAAATGATAAATATCGAAAATACTAAAACTGGACTTTATATTCTTTTATAAATGGCCATAACATCCATACACAATCTATCGCTCCTTTTTCTATTAAAGATGGACAAGCTAAAAGACTCAAACATCATACACTAGTATCATAACTTGAGGATCGTCTTGAAGCATGAGAAGAAGTTATACATCATTAAAAATGCCATACATGATAATAATGTTTATACTTCTTCAAGACTTATAAAACGTAAAGGAAGGTTGAGAATTTATTGTGAGCGTACAAATAGTTCTTTTGATCATTGGGTTTGCTAGGGTTAGGACTCGTGGGAGTTATTGGATTTTCATAATGCCTTTGAATTTGAACATGAGACATGGGCTTACCGCAACAACCATGTTTCATTCTGCAAAGGAAATGAAGTTACAAGGATTGTACAAGTTCATCGATTTGTTGAAGTGTTTTCTTTTCGGTCAGATTTTGAGTCAGTTAATTTGAAAGATAGATAATTGCATAGTTTGTATATTTGGTTGTTTTTCATGCATTTTGTTTAGATCGGTTATAATTGATTGTTTTTTTTATGTGTTTTACTAAGTGTCGGTTGTATAGCGGTGATTTTCTTATTTTGCATTTTTGTCACAAATAATATGAATACACTGTACATCGGTCGACCTATCCACCGGATGGGTATAACACTACTTAGATAAGAAAGGTATAAAAAAGACTTGCATTTTAGAATGAAATCCAAAAATTACATGTCTTAGTTTAAACTATTTATCAATCGGTTAGCACAAGATTAAGCACATTATGTCGATACTCAATATTTCTTCAAAGCGGCAAAAGTTTAGAAGATACAGACGTGGGCTCTCACCAACTCTTATTTTTTTTCCTTCCACATCAACATCCAGTCAGCACCCCTCACGCCTCCTCTCACTATTGAAAATGGTTACCTCTCACTTCCCCCTTGTTTTTGGTACAATTAATTATGCCAAATGTACAAGTCACATACCAGCCTTTTCTTTTCTTCGCGCAATGCAAATTTACCCTGCGGGGAGAAAAGTGCGACGACCCCTTGGGAGGGGGCGGTGTTCCTCGCTAAGGAAAGTACACCTCACACCCTTCCTCGCACCCACACCAGGTGGCATGATGATTCCCATTTTACTTCTTTTAACGGCATGGTCCTATTATACTTAATTGGTTAAAAGCACAAAAATAATCAAATGTGGAATTAAATGAGATTAGTTTGTTAATTTGACATTTTATGTAAATTAACTAGAAACTAAAAGAAGTTTGAGACTTGAGAAAAATAAATCCCATATTGATAAAAGTTAAAATTACAATCACGTCTTTGGAATTATTCATACTTGAACTTGTCCCACATTGATAGGTATATCAAAATGTGATGGACAACTTCAAGTATAAAGGGGGTTCTCACATATTGATAAGAAAATCAATGTTGGTGGGAAAACCACAAGTATAAGTAAAGAAGGGTGGACAACTTAGGGAACAAGTAAGCCACATACAAACCTTAATTGCCCTCTTTAGGCCACCACCCTATTTCCTCATCTCTCCCCTTTGGCTTTGTCACTATGGAACCTTAGGGTTAGCCATCTCATTCCTCACCCTCATTCCTTCCCTTTGGTGGCTATAATCACCATCTTTTTTTGGTTATTTCTTCTTCTTCTTCTTCATGGGTTGTAAAGACCAAGACATAATTAGATAGCTTTCTTGGAGGTGAAGAAACTATGGCTTGAAACTCACGGTTTGGAGGGATCTAGGCCACGACTTTGGTGGTCTTTATTGGCATCCTTTGATATTGCTCTTAGGATGTGACTACATTAGAGGGGTGTTGCTTTGGATATTAGTTCATCCAAGATTCATCAAGCAAGGTAGAAAAACCCTATCCTTCTCTTTATGTTTATTTTTTTTGCATGAATTGTTGAAAATGTGATCCTCTTTGTTTGGGTTTTGTTTAATTAATGTTTATGGTTTTGATTCCTTTATGTTTGTTATTGTCATCCAAACCCACCCAGCTAGTGAGCAATACCTAGCGAAGGAGTCAATATAAATTCATCATGAAGATCACCATTCAAGAACACATTTTTTGACATCTCTTAGGAAGATCCTGTTGGATTAGGTGTCTAAGCCATGACTAATAATTAGTATTTATCTAATTAATAGTAGCATAGTCCATTTGGGTTGCCCTCATAGTTGGAGGATTGGCAGAAAGTCCGGTAGAGAGAAAGATTGATTTATTATGTGATTAAATAAATAGTTTATTAATATATTTAAGTGATAATATATTAATTAGAAACTATAATAATTAATTAGAAATTTTTCTGGAATTAATTGGAATTAATTTGGCAGTTAAATTGATTAATTAAAGGTGCAGGGACTAAAACTGTAATTATTCGATAGTTGAGTAAGTGGCAGTGTGAGTAACCATGTGGTGAACGAAATTATATATAGATATATATATTTTCGAGATATATATATATATATATATATACTACAGATAAATGGTGTTTGAATGATTAAAATAATAGTTTATCTTAATTCGAATTCAAAAAGGCTTATCTGTAACGATTATCTGATCACCACATGGAGGCTATAAATAGGGAGGCTCTCCCTAAACCCTAGACCACGAAATTTGACTCTCTCTCCCAAGGAATTTTCGGCCAAGAGCTCAGCTAAGGGTGTGACTTCATTTGAGGCAGGACATTTGTGCTGCTTAGTTTCCAAGAAATCCTAAAAGGTTAGTTTTTCTTATTTTATTCTTTTAGTTAATTTCTTATGGCTTTCTAGGATATGTTATATGTTTAATTAGAAGAAAACCTAGATCTATATAGGTTGCATGTGAACTTAGGATTTTTAGTTCATAGTTGCAGAAAACCTTTCAGTGGTATCAGAGCTATTTGGTGTGTTTTCTTGTTAAATTGCTATAACTGCTTTCCTGAAAATTAGGGTTTAATTGTTTATAAACCCTAATGTGGCCAATTTCGATATTTAGGGTTTGTTTTAGAAACCCTAGCCCCCCCCTATGATTTGGCGATTTTTTGTGGATTAGGTTAGAAGGTATTCTATTTTTGGTAACTTTAAATTGTTTAAAAGATAAACCTTAAAACCCTTTATCCTAAAAATCGATATTTAAGGGATTAGGATAGGTTTTAATTAATTTGATTAATTTGATAAAAACCTATCTACTTTTGAATTAATTTAATTAATTGGTAATTAAAAGATAATTCAAGGATTTAATTTAATTTAAAATTTAATTGCTTTAAATTGGCGAAAATTAAATAGATAAATCCTAAAATATTTTAAAATGTTTAAAATATCAAATTTAATTAATTTAATTAATTGGTTAATTAAAAGATAATTAAAATCGATTTTAAGGTTTAATTTAATTTGAAATTTAATAGTTTAAATTGGCAATAAATTAAAAGATAAACCAGAAACAATTTTTTAAATGGTTTAAAAAATTACATCTTATATATATTATAATTAGGGAGTTATTATTATATGTATAAGATTAAAATGGTTAGTCAAATCATTAGTAGGCCTCATTCACGAAGCTGGTCTATAAAGTGGGTATAAGGAGACTGCCTATAAAATGGCGGTCTAATGGGTGAACACTCTCGCCCACCGCTCGCCTGATCAGTGGAGGGTCGTTAGCCGAACATGTTTGATAGGACCACCTAATAATCACTAAAAGTTAATGATTCAAAGTACTAGAACACTTAATAATATCCCAATCTAGTTACTTTAGGAAAAATGTGAATTGATGCTAATCCATGAAATTGCACATTGGACTTTATGAAACATTGGTGGAGCGTGTGTGGTTAACCGGCACGCCAATTGGGGTTCATAAAGAGTTGCAATGGGTTTCCCGGGTATTATCATTGTTGATGGAGCGTGTGTGGTTTACCGGCACATCAATTAGAGATGATAATTAACCCGAGAGTACCAAGCTAATTTGCATGGTTATTCACATCCAGTTTGTGATCCTCGGCATCCCAGTCACAAACAGTGGGGCACATCCGAGATTAAACATGCCATTTAAAAGTTTAATGAATCTCATCAGAACTAGGAATTTCATAAGATGAAATTGATAAGTGTTTATCTACCTTAATGACCATTATGTTGTGATTACGGCATCCCTCTTCACACCATAGTTGGGGTATTTTGGATCCTAGCCTTAATAAATAATATATTGGGTAATTATTTAAAAGGAATAGTTAAACTAATAAATTCTATTTCTTTTATAGATGTCAAGTGTCTATTCTCCTCCTTCTCCTCCTTCACCCATTTCTGAAAGCATCAGATTGCACCTGCTTAATATGGAAAGGCTGACTGGCCTCAACTGTAAAGAATGGCTTCGCAATTGGAGACTGGGTCTCGGCATTGCTGGCAAGCTACATCTCACCGAGTATCCGATCCCAGTTCCACCGGAACAAGTCATCATAAAAGGTCCTTATGATGAATCCGAAGAGATTCGTGACCTCATGCTATCAACCATTGACCCCGAGTTCCGCAAGGATTTTGAATCCTTGGGGCCATATGAGTTGATGCAACTGGTGGAGGAAAGGTTCCAAAAACCAGTTGAAGAGGAACGAGCTAGAATCCTCGGAAGACTTGCAGAGTGCAAGCTAAAGGGAGGAAGTAGCATCAATTCGCATGTTCTTCAGATTGAAGGGTACATAGGCGAGTTATATAAACTTGGTCATCCCATGAGTCAGGAGGAGAGTGTTAACATCCTGCTCGCTTCGCTGACAAATGAGTACGATCTGTTCATTCAGACGTATAGAAAGGAAAACCAGAAAAAGACCCTCATGGAAATGCGTCCACTGTTGACTTTATACGAGTCACTCTTGGACAGGCATAGCTCCAATGGCTCAGCTACTTCTGGATTAAGTCCATTAAAGAGACGTAACAAGAAACGGTCAAGATCGACTGGACATGTCTCAAACTGGGAATCCGCTAAATCGGATACAGTCACGGAAAGATTGGAAGACGCTCCAACTCTTTTGAAAGCTCAGGTATATCTAAAAACCTCAAAACTCCTGTTCCAAGATTTCTTGATACATAATGTGACAGTCGCATTTTGGTTTGTATGCAGGGAATCAAGAAGGCACGGGACTCTGGTGCATAGGAGCACATATGGATTGGATATCCAGCTCGTGCAGTTTTGAAGTTTAGATAGATATTAAATATTGTTATTAGTCTTTAGATACATTTTTGACATTGTCTATTACATTGTTCAAGGATTTTATTTTTAATAAAATTGTCATATTTTCTTTTAACACCTGTTGTCTGAAATTATCCTTGAAATGTTATATGAATGTGTTGAATGTATGATTAGTAATAACTTGAATGTTGATGCATCCAAAGTGTTTGGATTCAAGAATTATGTCATTTATGATTGTTAATACAAAAGTTATAAGAATCAATTCAACCATATGTCCAGTTGGACAGGACCTTAGAATCATTTGACTTAGAGTCACTTGATGAATTGATTTCTTAATGTGTCAAGAAATGAATCAACCAAAGGTCCAGTTGGACAGGACTTTGGAATCATCTGACTTGGAGTCAGATGATGATTAAGTTCTTTATAAAGCACATGTGGCAAGAAATGAATCACCCAAAGATCCAGAGGATAGGATTTTGGAATCAGTTGACTTAGAGTCAACTAAAGATTGCAAGTCTTGAACAAAGTCATAAGTTTACATAGATATGTAAAGGACATTGAGATTAAGAGCAACGGACACACCTGTTGTTGTGTATTGCTAGAATCTTGATATAGAACATAATTGTTTGTACTTCACGATATTCATCATTCGGTATGACGAATATGACATTGCTAATCGGGATAAGCAATTGAATTGAAACCTTGAACAGTTCAAGGACTTCGAAGGAAGTACAAGTTCCACAGAACCTGAGCGATAACATAAACTGAGGAAAAGGTTTCACAGTTCATTCTCTTCCAATAATATTAATGGTTATAATGTGTCTTAGGGAAGATAATGGAGCATTGGTCGAAACAGTTCGATCATCGGTGTATGAGATACATTGCCAATTAGTTTCCAATAAGATGAACACTATACCAGTCAGTCTATATAAACCATATTCCGACCACATCCTAGACTAAGTAGGTCTTGCTGACACTGTCTGATATGTAAAGCTGGGATTATCCTACTTGTACAGTGAAACTCCAGGGTCCTGTAGTGTTCGTCTGAACCTCATGACTAGCCTGAACCTGATCAGCAATGTCGTTTCGTTGGCTATCCCGCTACAACTCTAAAAGAATAGCTCTTTTAGAAAGAACTCATGTTTTAAGGAAACAGTGGGAGTTGGGACAGTCCTGAATGAGTTCAGGATTAGCCAAGTGGAAGAACCTTTAGTCATCACTAGGCTTGGAGCAGAAATCAAATTTCTGTTCTACAACTGACATAATCTTCTCTTGACCAGTAGTATTGATCACCATCATAAGTAGCTATGATTGGGGTGACACACCGATTGGTGGTAAAACACTATAGTTAGTACGGATTCACAATCCGACTATTGGGAAGCATTGGTGAGCCCGGTTGCTACCAAACAAGAGAACCTTAGGGCGAGACACAGTCTATGTGAAAAATTTGATTGATTCTACACCTGGTCTAAAAACCAGTGGGAGTAACTGAATCATCAAAAGAAAGCAACTTGGACAAATACATACCTTCAGAACATCTGGTTGAGTAAGACGATACTCAGAGTCAAGTAATTGATTCCGGGAGAAGTAATCTCAATAGAGGATGGAATCTGAAAGAATACTGTACGGTACATTGTGAATCGTTAGTGGAGCGCGTGTGGATCACCGGCACACTAATAGAGACTCACAAAGAGAGTCCCGGCACAAAGGTGAATAGTCCCGGGTTTCGTCCCACGGGCATCTCGCAAGAAAGGATATTCAGATTCTCAAAATATGCCATAGGATTGGATTTTGAGAAAGGGCTGAAAGATTTCCATTAAAATGTCAGAAAGGTTTGGATTCTCAAAATGTGCCATAAGTTCTGGATTTTGTGAATAGCCTATAACCGTGTCAAAGCCAGTGGGAGTCGCCGTTATCCACTATCCCCACATGTGGGATAAATAATGGTTCTAGAAAACGTCTCTTTTCATTACAAAGTGTAATGACTTGGTGTTAAGAGACGGATCGCTATGAAAGCCTTAATAGAAATACGGCATACTCAGGTGGTTGTAAATGTCTATGAGATAGATCCAGATTCTGCCAAGATGATCTTGATGAGATTCAAGATACATAGACTTAGGAAAAGTTTTTCTTGCAAAGTGTGATGACTTGGCATGAAAGAAATAAAGAAGGTGCAACATACTCATGTAATGCACAGTCATCTATTGTAAAGATGAAATCACCAGCATAGACCTAGCCATTGTAAGCATGATCTTGATAAGATTCAAGATGTACGAGAAAAGTCTCCGAAAGGAAAATAATTTTTCGAAAATCATGACACAAAGGATTATAAATAATCCTTGGATTCCGAAAGGGTTTGGAATAGGATTAGATCGGGTTCCACAAGTTTTGGATCGATCATAAAGTCATGAACATGTCCTGATAACTTAATGCTTAGGGCATAGTAAGTTGGATTCAGGACATTGCCTGGCTGGGAATACTGGATGGATTGGTTGAACTAAAGTGAGAATTCATTAGGAAATGATTAGGGTGAAAGTGATAGTATTAATTTGAAAGATTTTCAAAGTGGTAATTATTAACATCAGGACATGATGTTAATGGACTTCATGGTTAAAGAATCTCGTTGGTATTCTGATGGAGCGCGTGTGGGTCACCGGCACATCATAACACCTCAAGATAGTCTTAGGGTGCAGTCAAGTAGACTAAAGACCCCAGAACCATAGGAAGTCACAATACACTTTACCAGAATGGAGTTAGGAGAGAAATTGATAGGATAACATATTGAGATGTTATCGGATGAGCATCCGATTGGATCATCTGCAATAGAGTGTACAAGTATAAGATACTTTGGATACATAGAAAGAGTGTAAGGTTCATAAAGACATAGATGTAAAATTAGAATTGAAAGTTTAAAAGAAATTTTTGAAACCGATAATAGTTTATGACAAGACCAGACTTGGTGATTACCTTGTGGAGACTTGGTAATAAGCAGGAGTAGCTGCCAGTCAGATCTTTATGTTTCACTTTTGCATGTTTTACTTCCCGAATAATTTAATTATTCAGATAGGTCCACAGTCGCTCATACTTTGGGAAGTAAGTATTGAATCAAGACTGTCATGAATTGGTTTGTAGACTGTCTAAGGAGTTAGACATAGCAATAGGATTGCTACAACATTCATGAGTACTTAGAAATAGAGATTTGAGTATTGGATAAACCCACGCTCAATAGATTACTTCATGGATTATATCACAAGCAATGTTGAGACGGTAATATCTTATGATCTTGAAGTGGAGAGATATGAGTTATAATTTACAAGGCAGTTGTTCATTGATAATATGAAAACGCATCGGTAACTCGATGTTATAAAACGTGTTGTTGTGAATGATTTGACTGGTAAAAGATATAAGCATATGAGTCAAAGCTTATTCGTTCATTGACCCTGATGGGAAACAGATATCTGTAGGCCTCTCGATGATTTTGAAGTTGACTAAAGTGCTGGCCAGCCTGGACTAAATTGATGTGTTCAATTAGAAGTTCTAAAGTCATGAGCAGAATCGGAAATCGGGGAACAGAGTATCGGACAGAGATTGATCTCAATCCATGTCTCGTGTCTGAAAATATCTTGTTGGACGAAGGATCATCTGATCACTTATCTTTGGACAGAACTGACTAGGTCAGAGTTCGGCAGCGGTTTCTAGGAAGCTACAGTTGCTAAATTAATTAGAGGGTAAATTGGTAATTTTAGTCATAGACTTATCCAAGTGGGAGACTGTTGGATTAGGTGTCTAAGCCATGACTAATAATTAGTATTTATCTAATTAATAGTAGCATAGTCCATTTGGGTTGCCCTCATAGTTGGAGGATTGGCAGAAAGTCCGGTAGAGAGAAAGATTGATTTATTATGTGATTAAATAAATAGTTTATTAATATATTTAAGTGATAATATATTAATTAGAAACTATAATAATTAATTAGAAATTTTTCTGGAATTAATTGGAATTAATTTGGCAGTTAAATTGATTAATTAAAGGTGCAGGGACTAAAACTGTAATTATTCGATAGTTGAGTAAGTGGCAGTGTGAGTAACCATGTGGTGAACGAAATTATATATATAGATATATATATTTTCGAGATATATATATATATATATATATACTACAGATAAATGGTGTTTGAATGATTAAAATAATAGTTTATCTTAATTCGAATTCAAAAAGGCTTATCTGTAACGATTATCTGATCACCACATGGAGGCTATAAATAGGGAGGCTCTCCCTAAACCCTAGACCACGAAATTTGACTCTCTCTCCCAAGGAATTTTCGGCCAAGAGCTCAGCTAAGGGTGTGACTTCATTTGAGGCAGGACATTTGTGCTGCTTGGTTTCCAAGAAATCTTAAAAGGTTAGTTTTTCTTATTTTATTCTTTTAGTTAATTTCTTCTGGCTTTCTAGGATATGTTATATGTTTAATTAGAAGAAAACCTAGATCTATATAGGTTGCATGTGAACTTAGGATTTTTAGTTCATAGTTGCAGAAAACCTTTCAGATCCTCTACTGAAGAATGGAGGAGACTACAACTAGAGTATGATTGGTCGTCATTTTTGTAATTGAAGCAAAAGTCTCCTAATAAACTATACAATACTTTTGCGAGTACCATTTTGCAACAAGTTTGTCCTTATATACATCAACAGACCTGCCATACTTGGTTTTAATCTTTATATTCAAAACACCAATAGATGCTAGAAACTATAAATGTGACGCTGACACATGTCCTAAACGAGAATGCCAAAGATAAAAAACAGACGACGAATGATTCAAACAAAAAGAAGACAAATCAGCACTAGAGGCGACAACATAAAAAACTTTGAGCTGCTCCACAACTTTAAGCTCCCCTAGCTTACTGCCTATCCCAATCACATTCTGAAACCATGGATCCTGTACACAACAAAGTAGATCAGAAAGGAAGACCCAATAACCAGATTTACACATCTAACTAGCTAAAGCAAGATTTAAGGCAAATTTAGAAGTATAATAGACATTACTGTGAGAAATATAAGGGGAAAAAATAGAGCCAACACCCTTTACTGGCATTGATGTAGCACTCACAAACATAACAAAGATTGGTGAACTAGGGGATAATGAAACAAAGGATGACAAGTGAGGCGATATATGATGTGATGCACTAGAATCCAATATCCATAAAGATGAAGGAATACATGAATTACTAGATAAGGACAAGTCTCAATGAGACATGGATGCTGACATGGTAGTATGATTAGAGCGAGGAACTATCTGAACTACTCAAAACCTTCAAGATCCAAAGCTGACAAGGGTGTTCATAATCGTAGCATCAATTTATGCAGAATATGCAACAACAACAATAATGAATTATGGTGGACGAAACTATAAAGCAGGAGAATGTGACTAAAATTGTCTAGATTCTCTATTTTTCTATAGAGGCTAAAATTGTCCTAGGGTCGTTGCTACTATTTTCCCATGCTAAGTAACAAAGGTCACTGTGACTTCCAATGATTTTTTTTGTTTACAAAAGGTGCACTCATTAAAGACAACATTCTCCCGAGGCTGATTTAAAGTTTGGGGTTGTTGCGAAACAGCAAAAACAACAAGAGTGGTGGTTGTTTTAGACCTATTATTAGTATGAGATTTGATACGAGTTTCTTCTGCAATCAATTCATGAACATTTGAATCAAATGTAGGAAGAGGAGTTTGATGAAGGATTGTTCAACATAATCCCTCAAAATCATATCACAATGCCATCAAAATTAGACTAATTGATGCTCTTCCCTCTTGGAAATGTAAGGTAAGGCCTTGAGCTCAACAAATTCTGTAAGGGTTAAGTAGCACAAATTAGACATTACAGCATAAAAATCTTGAATACTTGTACTGTTCTATTGAAGGGGTCGAATGCTAGTTTCCAGCTGATATTGTTTTGAAAAATGAGACCGAGTGTACAATCTATCCAAGTTATCTGATACTTCATTTGTCGTGTCATATTTTGCCAATTGACCGAATCATACAATTATTTATCCAGGTGATAATATTAGAATTATGAGTTTCCCAATAGTCTACTAAGGTTGCATAATTCACTATCTTCCCACGTGTAGGTCTACCTTTCTGACCAGTAACAATACCCCACATATAAGTAAAACTTTCATCACATAACTCTAGTAGGCATAGCTTTTGCCATTAAGTTGGGTACTAATTGACTGAAAGAATCATCTCTTGGAGCTATATTGCCAATAATCAATCAAAAAAAATATTCCAATACTAATAACAAAAACGAAAAAACTGAACTAGCAATAAACAAACAAATGACACAACAACAACAATGAAGAAACGAGCAAGAATGAACAAATTATACCCAACAGATCTGCGCAGAATTGATCAACAACGAATTAGCGATGGATCACCAACAAATTCGTGATTGATCATTGACGAATCAACAATGGATCAACAGTAGATTCCCAAAATAGGTTCCTGCTACATAAACCTCCATAATAATAAAATATAATTATCAAATCAAATCAAGAAGCATGGATCAAATAGAGCTCTTATACGATGCGAACTAATAATAATAAAGACAAAACGTCAAGGTTTTCATTATTGATATAAAAGTGTATGTACAAAAGAAGGAAAATACAACTATAAATATGTAAGACCCTAATCCCGAAATGCCAAGTTTTGATTTAAAAGAAATCAATTTTTGGGAGAAAAGAGGTTAGCGTCACTAATGGGCTTTTAGCATCGCTACTGTGCTTCTGGTTAGTGGGTTTGCACGATCTTAGTTAGCGACGCTAACTACTGATTCTGGGCCAAAGCCCTAGATTTTGAGCTATGGGCCATATTTAAGGGTGGGGAACCCTATGGCAGCCGCCATTTGACACTTTTTAGCCTCCAAGGTCATCATTTTCTCTCTCTAGCCCCTTTGGTGTGACTTTTGGTGTTTTTGATCATTTTGGAATGATTTTTGGAGTAGAAGAGGTAGTGTGGTGGTGCATGGTGTTGTTAGAAGGCATTCTTCAAGTGGAAATCAGCTAAAGCTCCTTGTTTCTGGACCATTGTGAGTAAAGTTCCCACCTTTATGCATTTAAGGTTCTTCTTGTGTTTTAAGTGGGATTTTATGGATTAAAATGGATTAAAGGTCCCTTGTTGGTGTTGTCCTTGGTTGGGAAGAATAAAGTTCATAACTTTATGCCTTTAAGTCCTCTTTTGGAGCCATTAGGTTGGTTTAGGGAATAAGCAAAACTCTCTTTGGTGGTTTTGTTGAGTTTTGGACCATTTTAGACTTGGATCTTGTTGATGAACTTGCATGGCTTTGATTGGTCGATAAAGTTAGGATTTTTATGGACCTTTAGACTGTTTGGAAGGGTCCTGGAAGGTTTAAGACTATGACTTATTAAATTAAGAGCTTTTGGAGGATTTTTAGTTGAACAAAGGAGTTAGCGGCACTAACTCTATAGTTAGCGGCGCTAACTCAGTCATGGTTCGGGAGGAATTTTGGGGAGATAACATCGCTAACTGGTTGTTGACCGTTGACTTTGACTTTGATATTTGATCGTTCACTTTTTTACTAGTTTGACTTTTGGTCAAACTTGAGGGTTCGGGGTACCGGTCTTAGAGGTTTATCCTATTTGGGGTTTAGGAAGTTCTAAGTGGAGTTTATCCTTGTTAGGAAGTTCGTATTATCGGGATCTGGGGGCAGTCGCGTGGAGTGCTGTCTAGCTTGAGGTCGCGGATCAGATGAGTCTTCTCGCTATACTATGGATGATGTTACATGTGTAGGTAGATTTTACTACTGTGTGTAGTAATATGTTTGTGTGTACCTTACGTGTTTGCTGACGACCCGTTTTATGTATCTGAACCATTTTAAAACAAAAATTTTACTCTGGATTTTGGGTCGTTACAAAACAGGTAAGCAAACTTGGGTTAATCTAGTTAAATGACTTAATGAATGCTCAAAACAAAAACGAGCCTACTAACTTAATTAAATTAACAATATTATTTCAATTACACTGTATGTGTTAGCAATTAAAAATCAGTGTCCGTACAAAGTTGGTTTACAATTTCGAAATAATGGTTATTTCTTTTTAATTTTTTATGATTAGCAAAATACATGACTAATGCTAATAATAACAACAATAAAAGAAAAGACAATAATCGTAAACGTGGACGATAAAAATAAATGATTTAGCACACGACTTCTTGTAAACCACATTGAGAAATCGTGAAAAATTGTCAAATAATAACAATAGTAATATAATAATAAATAATTTCAATAATATAAAAGTAACATAATAATAACAATGATAATAAAATAAAAGACGGACAATAACAAAAAACGATTAAAAAACGATTTTTTAAATCCAGATCAACTAATTTTAAACACAACCGATAAAAATGTACGATTAAACATTTTGTAAGTATTGACCAATTATAAAATGTTATCTATAATATAAAATTATTAATAAAACCAATAATAATAATAATAATAATAATAATAATAATAAATAAAACAAAAACACAAAAAATAAATCAAAGTGATATATGAAATAAAAAGAATAACAAAACAAAATAAGAATATGATATTGGAAAAGATACTCCAATTAATTAAAAAAATGCATATACCTTTTCTATTTAAGACAAAATTGCAAAAATAGTCAATGTGGTTTGTAATTTTTTGTGGATTGGGTCTACTGACTTTCAAAAACGTGAAAATAGTCATTATCAGGAGGTTTCTTTGGTCTCTGTTCAAATTGAAATGCCTATTTTACTATTTTAGTTTCTTTTTTCTTTTTTTTACTCATTAAAATTTTTTTCATAATTAAAAAAAAACAGTTTTTTCACCAACAGACCCCTCTCTCCTCTCTCTCTCTCTCTCTCTCTCTCTCTCTCTCTCTCTCTCTCTCTCTCGAAAAACCCACTAATATACAACCTCACAACCCTCTATCTCTCTTTCACCCTAATCGGCCACCTCCGGTAGGTCTCCGGGTGCTTGTCTTTGGTGCTTTTTTAGCTTTTCTTCAACTGGGGTATGCGTATTTTTGTTTGAACTTAACTGGGTTTGATTTAAGTAACACAAAGAATCTGCATTTATTTATGGGTTGATTTCATTTTTTTTATTCTGGATGAATCTTGCAATTTAACGAGTAATGATGCCTGGTTCAAGTTGTGCTTCTTGGAAGTCCTTCGGCACTAGCACTGTATCAGACTAGTTTCTGTTAGGTCTCCGGGTGCTTGTCGTTGATGATGACCCAACTTGTCTGATGATATTAGTGAAGATTCTTGAAAATTTCAACTACGAAGGTACATAGATGTTGGATTAGGTGCCTAAGCCATGACTAATAATTAGTATTTACCTAATTAATAGAAGCACAGTCCATTTGGGTTGCCCTCATGGCTGGAGGTTTGGTAGAAAATTCGGTAGAGAGAAAGGTTGATTTATTATGGGATTAATAAATCAACAGGAATTAAATATATGGTTTATTAATATATTAAAGTCATAATATATTAATTAGAAACTATATTAATTAATTAGAAATTAATCTGGAATTAATTGGATTTAATTTGAGGATTAATTTAATTAATTAAAGGTGTAGGGACTGAAACTGTAATTATTCAATAGTTGAGTAAGTGACAGTGGAAGTGACCAGTGTGGAAATCGATTTTTATATATAGATATATATAAATCGATTTTGATATATAAAACGATAATTAGGAGTTTGAATTATAAGATAAAATGTTTATCTTATTTGAATTCAAAAAGGTTTATCCTTAAGGCTTATCAACTGGTCATCTGGAAACTATAAATAGGGATCCCAGGCACCATATGAATTTCGCCAATTTCAACCTACATTCTCTCTGGAATTTTCGATCCACAATCCTCTCAGCTTGGGTGTGACTTTCATTTGAGGCAGGATAATTTTGCTGCTCAGCTTCCAAGAAATTAAGGTTGGTTTTTCTGTTTTGATCTTTAGTTTCTTTTATTGGCCTTTAGGTTTTTTGTTATATGTTCAATTAGAACAAAACATAGATCCTCATAGGTTGCATGCGAACTTAGGTTATTTAGTTCATGGTTTGCAGAAAACCTTTCAGTGGTATTAGAGCCTGTTTTGTTTTCTTGTTGAATTGTTATAACTGTTTTAGGGTTTAAAGCTTCTAAACCCTATTATTGTATGGATCGACTTTTAGGATTAGGGTTTTGGAAACCCTAATCCCCCCATGTAATTTTCGATTTTGGCTTTAGGGTTTTAGAAGGTTTTCTATTTTTGGCAACTTTATTTGTTAATTAAATGGATAACCTTAAACCCCATTATTTGAAATCGATTTTTAGGGGGTTTAGGATAGGTTTTAATTAATTTGATTAATTTGGATAAACCTATCTTCATTTGAATTAATTTAATTAATTGTTAATTAAAAGATAATTCAAAAGGGATTTAATTAATTTTAAAATTGCGAAATTAATGGAATAAATCCGGAAAAATATTTTAAAATGTTTAAATTATTTAGATTTAATTAATTTCATTTATTGGTAATTAAAATTGATTAAATCGATTTTAAGGTTTAATTTAATTTAAAATTTTAATTGTTAAATTTTGGAAAAATTAAAAGATAAACCTTGAATATTTTAAAGGTTTTTAAAATACATCTTATATATGTTATTAATTGTTAATACTATATGTATAAGATAAAATTGGTCAGTCAATTCAATAGTAGGCCTCATTCACGAAGCTAGTCTATAAAGTGGGTATAAGGAGGCTGCCTATAAAATGGCGGTCTAATGGGTGAACACTCTCGCCCACCGCTCGCGTGATCAGTGGAGGGTCGTTAGCCGAACAGTTTTGATAGGACCACTTAATCATTAAAAGTATAATGATCAAAGTACTAGAACCTTTACACAAAATCCCAATCTAGTTACTTTAGGAAAAATGTGAATTTGATGCTACCCCATGAAATTGCACATTGCACTTTATGAAACGTTGGTGGAGCGTGTGTTGTTTACCGGCACACCAATGTGGGTTCATAAAGAGTGGCAATGGGTGTCTCGGGTGTTATCATTGTTGATGGAGCGTGTGTGGTTTACCGGCACATCAATTTGAGATGATAATGGACCCCGAGAATACCAAGCTAATTTGTATGGTTATTCACACCCGGTTTGTGATCCTCGGCATCCCAGTCACAAATGGTGGGGCATATCCGAGATTAAACATGCTATTGAATAGTTCAATAAATCTCAAAAGAAACCAGGAATTCCATTTATAATAAGATTATTTTTCCGCGGTGGAATTGGCTGAATCGTCATTCGCCTACCTTTATAAAATTTGCTTATAGATTACGACATCCCTATTCTATGTTGCAAATTGTTATAGTTGGATCCTAGCCTTATTTTATATTGGGTTTTTTATAAGGACCGACATGTATCTAATTAAACTTACCTTCTTTTATAGATGTCTTCTGCTGATCAAGCCGCTCCCCACTCAAACTCTAGTGTTCCCTTGTAATACCTTAACTTTAATTTATAGTAAAGTTATGTTTAATATATATATATATATATATATATATATATATATATATATATATATATATATATATATATATATGAGATTAAATGAGTTAAAATATGAGTTAAAATGTTTAAAAACTAAGCTAAGAAAAATTGAATGCTTAAAAGGTCAAACCGGGTCGAGTTGTGTGACAAGAGTTGAATTGAATTGAAAAGAAAGTAGAAAACAAGCCAACCCGGGTCGTGTTATTGAGCCCGGGTCGTGTCCGACTGAAACCCGGGTCGGGTCACAGAAACCGGAGCGAGTTACGACTGGATCTAAGCGAGAAATAGCGTGACAAAACCCGGGGCGGGTTGTGCAGCCCGGGTCGGGTTGAGGGTAAAACCAGGACCGGGTTTGACAGCCCGGGTCGGGTTTCGCTGTGGGTATAAATGCGTTTTTGCCCTCATTTGAACCATTTTTCGAACCATAAACACCCAAGAGCGATTTTTGAGAGCTAGAAGCGTAGAGCTAGTCATCTAGATCGAAGATTTTGCCAAGAAAAAGGTTGGAGAAGTTGGATTAACACCTAAATCGTGTTCTTGAGCTCTTGATTTTGAGGTTAGTGATTTATGGTTTTAGGGTTTTAAACCCTAAGTTCTTGAATCCGGATTTTTGCTTAGAATTAGCTCATGTGTTACTAGTAGATAGTTAATATGTGTTGTATTGAGCTTCTATTTCGATTATTGCGAAGTTTTAACGGTTAGTTTGGTAAAAACCGCAAATCTTGGAAGTTTTGAAGTCATTGTTTGTGATGTTCATAGTTGCGATCATTATTAGTTATTGATTCTTGATCTAATGAGTTAGATGTGATTAAATTGTTTTGAGAATGTTGAAGTATGATATATGATGTTGTTTTGAGCAGATACACAGAGGAGGGAAAGAGATACACGGGGCACAGGTGGACCATTGACTGAACAGACAGCAGGTGAGTAGTTATAATTCAATATAATTAGTTTGATTATAACTAAATTGACTTATTGCACATCTTAATTGGTTGAGACAACCAATTATCATGAATTAAACGAGATTGAGGAATTCTTGTTAAATCTGATTGATGTGTTTGATTGAGTATACCAAATGACTGAGATAGTCATTGAAATAGAGAGCAGTAATTTGAGTTGTAAAAATTGTGATAATTATTAGATTGATTCTAAACTTTGATAATTTTTCTCACTGAGCTTAATTAGCTCATGTAAATAGTTATATGTTGTGTTATAGGTGACAGAGGTAAGAAGATTGCTGAGGGATGATCAGACTGGACATGGGACTTGACTTTTGGACTAGTTGTAAACCATGATATGCTTTTTGTATAATTTTGTAAAAACAGTCTTTTGTACCCCAGTTTTTGGGACTCGTTTGTTTATGTACTTGTTCTTTTGATAACTACTTGTACTACTGTTGCTTAAATCTTGATTACACCATGAACCATTGTGGTTATTTTAAGTAATTATTGGTGTAATTCAGAGATAAGAAACTGGGTGTTACAAGTTGGTATCAGAGCAAGAGTTTGAGTGAATTAGACTTTAAAGAGTAAACTCTAAACTCAAACTATTAAAGAGAAGTCCCATTTTGTCCCTATGCAATCACCCTTAAATAACACACATTATGAGTATGTGTGTTATTTCGAGAATTTTGATGAGATATGTGATACGAAAAGAGAAATGAGATAAACGAGATCATAACGAGTTAAATTTCTTTTCAGCCTCATTATGAGTTCTGGAAAGGAGAAAGAGGGAGGTGATCACCGAGATGAGCATTCGGGATCACAAGATCAAAGACTGGGACGCCAGTCTGAAGGCGAGAGACCGCCTGAGTTAACATCATCTTTACAAGAGTTAATTGCTGCGGAGGTAGCAAAGGCAGTTAAAAGCTTATTGCCTACCTTAGTGAGACCTCAGACGGAGGAGACAAATAGAGATGATCGAGACCGACCTCCTATCACACCTGTGGTTGGGAGGGGACAGAGAGAGCCGGTTACTTTACATGCTGAAGTTGGAGGGTCAGGCGAACCAAAAGGTTGCAGTTATGAGACGTTTCGCAAATGTAAACCAAATGATTTCTTCGGTACTGATGATCCTGTTGTTGCACGAAATTGGCTGACACATATCGAGAAAGTTTTTCGTACGAGCAAGTGTGCGGAAAAAGATAAAGTTGAGTATGCCACAAATTGTTTACATAAAGATGCTCAATTCTGGTGGGAGAACATAAACCTTGATATAGAGAAAGGATTGGAACCAGAACCGACGTGGGAGGAGTTTAAAATGAAGTTTATGAAGGAGTATTGTTCAAATACTGCGATGAAAAGTTTAGAAGAAGATTTTCTAAGATTGCAGCAAGGAACGCGGTCAGTACAGGAGTATACGACAGAGTTCAACGAAAAAGCCAGATTTGCTGCTCATCAGGTGGATACTGAAGAAAGGAAGATTGATAGGTATCTGTGGGGACTGAGGACCCAGATACGAGAGTTTTTACAGAGTTCCAGTTTTATGACTTATCAGCAGATCGTTGAGGCAGCTAAATCTCGAGAAAAAGAACTGCGGAGGCAAGATAGTGAAAGGAAGGGGGACCAAGGAAGCGGAGGCCAGAAGAGGAAATGGGAAGGAAAAACTGAGGGTAGTTTCCAAAAGCATCCAGTTCCGAGTTATCAATATCGAGGTGATCCAAGAAAGACTGAGAACAAGTTGTGTGAAAAATGTCGTCGAAAACATGCTGGAAATTGTGATACGAGCACCCCGTCTCTTATGTGTTATCAATGCGGGAAGACAGGGCATATGGCTCGAGATTGTTTGGAGAAAAATCGTGTGTGTTTCAATTGTGGGGAAAGTGGTCATATTCGCCCGGATTGCCCAAAGCCGAGAACTGATTCACGTCGCGAGACTCCGAGGACGGGACGAGGAGATAATCGGGGCGATAGACGAGATAGAGGCGGTGGGAATGTTAGAACTCGAGCTTTCCAGATGACAGTGGAGGAGGCTAGAGAGCGGCCAGATGTGATTACAGGTATTTTTAGCCTGAACTCTCTTCGAGCTCGTATGGTGTTTGACTCTGGTGCATCGATTTCTTTTATATCTGTACCTTTCGCGTCTCGAATTAATGTACCGTTGTCTAAAATGAGTGAGAGTCTGATAGTTGATATTGCTGACGGGAGAGATGTTATAGTGAACACTCAGTATACAAATTGTCGGCTTGAAATCAATGGGATTTCTTTCCTTATTGATTTGAAGCCGATGAATACTCGTGCGTTTGATGTAATAGTTGGAATGGACTGGTTAGATAATAATAGGGCAAATATGGATTGTCACGGAAAGATTATTTCCGTGAGAACTCCGAGCGGGTCGCAGATGTTAATACGAGGTGAACGCCGTTTTCAACATATTCCGGTTGTATCTTTCGCGAGAGCACGAAGGTATACCGAAAGAGGTGCTCTTTTGTTTATGGCACATGTTGCCCCAATTGAAACCGAACATCCCACTGTGAAGGATGTTGAGATAGTAAGAGATTTTGTTGATGTTTTTCCTGACGATCTTCCGGGCTTACCGCCAAATCGTCAATTGGAGTTTGTTATCGATTTAATTCCTGGAGCGAAACCAATAGCTCGTGCACCCTATCGATTGGCGCCGTCCGAGATGGAGGAATTAAAGAAACAACTACAAGAACTTTTGGATCGCGGTTTTATTCGTCCGAGTTCATCTCCGTGGGGTGCGCCGATACTGTTTGTTCGAAAGAAGGATGGTTCTATGCGTATGTGCATAGACTATCGTGAGTTAAACAAAATTACTGTGAAGAATCGTTATCCCTTACCGAGAATAGACGATTTGTTCGATCAATTGGAGGGAGCAGAGTATTTTTCGAAGATTGATTTGAGGTCGGGATATCACCAGCTAAGAGTAAGAGAATCTGACGTCCCGAAGACAGCATTTCGCACCCGGTACGGTCATTACGAGTTTTTAGTAATGCCGTTCGGTTTGACAAATGCCCCGGCGGCTTTTATGGATCTGATGAATCGAGCTTGTCATCCATTTTTAGACAAGTTCGTGATAGTGTTTATTGACGATATCTTAATTTATTCCAAGAGCCGGGAGGAGCATAAACAACATTTACAGTTGATTTTAAATCTTCTTCGTAAAGAAAAATTGTATGCAAAATTTTCGAAGTGCGAGTTTTGGATGCAAGAGATCCAGTTTCTTGGTCATGTGATAAATAGAGAAGGAGTTAAAGTGGACCCTGCCAAGATAGAAGCAGTGATGAGTTGGGCACCACCCAAAAATCCGACTGAGGTTCGGAGCTTTTTAGGACTAGCTGGCTATTACCGACGATTTATTGAGAAATTTTCGAGTATTGCCTTGCCCTTAACAAAGCTGACCAGAAAGACAGAGAAGTTTATCTGGGCTGAAGCACAACAAGAAGCTTTTGAAAAACTGAAACAGGCGTTATGCGAAGCTCCGGTGTTAGCTTTACCTCAAGGTGTGGAAGACTTTGTTCTTTTTACCGATGCTTCACAGATTGGTCTTGGATGTGTATTAATGCAAAGGGGACGAGTAATTGCGTATTCGTCTCGACAGCTAAAGCCTCATGAGCAAACTTATCCAGTACACGATTTAGAGTTAGCCGCCATTGTTTTTGCACTAAAAATCTGGCGACATTACCTTTATGGCGTGAAGTTCCAGATATATTCAGATCATAAGAGTTTAAAATATTTGTTTGATCAAAAAGAGCTGAACATGAGACAACAAAGATGGATGAATCTTTTGAAAGATTATGAGTGTGAAATACTTTACCATCCTGGTAAAGCAAATGTAGTGGCAGATGCGTTAAGCCGAAAAGAACCACCTATTCGAGTCGTTTCAGCTCGGATGGGAGTGGTTAGTAAATTACCAGAAATGATTCGACGTGCCCAGAGAGAAGCCAATGACATGAAAAGTGAGAGAATGGTTGGCTATATAGATAAGCTAGTTGAAAATGCACAAGGAGTGAAGACTTTTCAAGGACGAGTGTGGGTCCCGAGACACGGAGAAACGAGACAACTGTTACTTGAAGATGTACATTGTACACAATATTCAATCCATCCAGGTAGTACGAAGATGTATAGAAGTTTAAAGCCGTTTTACTGGTGGCCGGGAATGAAACGTGACGTTGGGAGATATGTGGAGAAGTGTCTGACTTGTTTACAAGTCAAGGCAAATCATCAGAGACCATATGGGTTAGTTCAACCACTACCTGTACCGAAGAAAAAGTGGGATGAGATTTCTATGGACTTTATTACCAAGTTACCCCGAACACCACGAGGGTTCGATTCTATATGGGTAATTGTTGATAGATTGACTAAATCAGCGCAGTTCATTCCCATACGAGAAGATTATCAAGCGTCCAAATTAGCAGATATCTATCTTAAAGAGGTGATGAAACGACACGGAGTACCAATCTCTATAGTCTCCGATCGCGATAGTCGTTTTACTTCTCATTTTTGGCAAAGTTTTCAAAAACATTTGGGAACTAAAGTCTTAATGAGTACGGCTTATCATCCGCAGACTGATGGTCAGACCGAGAGAACTATTCAGACGCTAGAAGATATGCTTAGAGCTTCGGTGATTGATTTTGGAGGTAGTTGGGACGATCATCTACCTTTGGCCGAATTTACATATAACAACTCATATCATTCTAGTATTCAAATGGCACCCTTTGAAGCGTTATATGGGTCAATGTGTAGAACACCATCATGTTGGTCAGAAGCGGGAGAAAAACCACTAGCGGGTCCCGAGATTATAACAGAAACCGAGGCAAAAATAAAAAGCATTCGCGAGCATATGAGAGTTGCTCAACAGCGTCAAAAACAAT
The DNA here is from genome assembly GCA_023525715.1 of Cichorium intybus. NCBI lineage: Eukaryota > Viridiplantae > Streptophyta > Magnoliopsida > Asterales > Asteraceae > Cichorium > Cichorium intybus. The sequence continues at coordinate 37,842,868 of CM042017.1, read as the reverse complement.
ATGCAGATAAACGAAGAAAACCATTGGAGTTTCAAATTGGAGATATGGTAATGTTAAAAGTGTCTCCCTGGAAGGGAATTATTCGCTTTGGTAAACGTGGCAAGCTAAGTCCACGGTTTATCGGACCTTTTCGTGTAATTCAACGAGTAGGAGCAGTGGCTTATAAACTCGAGCTTCCTGACGAGCTGCGGGGAATTCATAATGTATTTCATATTTCACATCTTCGTAAAACCTTGCATGATGAGTCGGTACGAGTTTCTTTGAAAGAAGTTCAGTTAGATCGTAAACTTCAATATCAAGAGCAACCGGAGAAAATTTTAGACAAAAAGATCAAGAAGTTGCGAAATAAAGAGATCGCAATAGTTAAAGTACAATGGCGACATCATAGAGGAACAGATGTTACTTGGGAAGGCGAAGAAGAGATGCGATCAAAGTATCCCTTTCTATTTCAAGAGATTCCGAGGACGGAATCTTCTGAAGGGGGTAAGAACTTGTAATACCTTAACTTTAATTTATAGTAAAGTTATGTTTAATATATATATATATATATATATATATATATATATATATATATATATATATATATATGAGATTAAATGAGTTAAAATATGAGTTAAAATGTTTAAAAACTAAGCTAAGAAAAATTGAATGCTTAAAAGGTCAAACCGGGTCGAGTTGTGTGACAAGAGTTGACTTGAATTGAAAAGAAAGTAGAAAACAAGCCAACCCGGGTCGTGTTATTGAGCCCGGGTCGTGTCCGACTGAAACCCGGGTCGGGTCACAGAAACCGGAGCGAGTTACGACTGGATCTAAGCGAGAAATAGCGTGACAAAACCCGGGGCGGGTTGTGCAGCCCGGGTCGGGTTGAGGGTAAAACCAGGACCGGGTTTGACAGCCCGGGTCGGGTTTCGCTGTGGGTATAAATGCGTTTTTGCCCTCATTTGAACCATTTTTCGAACCATAAACACCCAAGAGCGATTTTTGAGAGCTAGAAGCGTAGAGCTAGTCATCTAGATCGAAGATTTTGCCAAGAAAAAGGTTGGAGAAGTTGGATTAACACCTAAATCGTGTTCTTGAGCTCTTGATTTTGAGGTTAGTGATTTATGGTTTTAGGGTTTTAAACCCTAAGTTCTTGAATCCGGATTTTTGCTTAGAATTAGCTCATGTGTTACTAGTAGATAGTTAATATGTGTTGTATTGAGCTTCTATTTCGATTATTGCGAAGTTTTAACGGTTAGTTTGGTAAAAACCGCAAATCTTGGAAGTTTTGAAGTCATTGTTTGTGATGTTCATAGTTGTGATCATTATTAGTTATTGATTCTTGATCTAATGAGTTAGATGTGATTAAATTGTTTTGAGAATGTTGAAGTATGATATATGATGTTGTTTTGAGCAGATACACAGAGGAGGGAAAGAGATACACGGGGCACATGTGGACCATTGACTGAACAGACAGCAGGTGAGTAGTTATAATTCAATATAATTAGTTTGATTATAACTAAATTGACTTATTGCACATCTTAATTGGTTGAGACAACCAATTATCATGAATTAAACGAGATTGAGGAATTCTTGTTAAATCTGATTGCTGTGTTTGATTGAGTATACCAAATGACTGAGATAGTCATTGAAATAGAGAGCAGTAATTTGAGTTGTAAAAATTGTGATAATTATTAGATTGATTCTAAACTTTGATAATTTTTCTCACTGAGCTTAATTAGCTCATGTAAATAGTTATATGTTGTGTTATAGGTGACAGAGGTAAGAAGATTGCTGAGGGATGATCAGACTGGACATGGGACTTGACTTTTGGACTAGTTGTAAACCATGATATGCTTTTTGTATAATTTTGTAAAAACAGTCTTTTGTACCCCAGTTTTTGGGACTCGTTTGTTTATGTACTTGTTCTTTTGATAACTACTTGTACTACTGTTGCTTAAATCTTGATTACACCATGAACCATTGTGGTTATTTTAAGTAATTATTGGTGTAATTCAGAGATAAGAAACTGGGTGTTACATCCCTCTATCCTCTCACTGTGTTCCAAGGTTCAATTGAACGGGACAAACTACAATGATTGGATTAGAAACATCAAGATGGCTCTGAGGTACGAGAACAAATAGTATGTTCTCGAGACTGAGCTTGTCGATGTTGACCCTGAAACTGCTACTCCCGAGGAAATTTCCTCGTACCAAAAACATTCTGATGATGCGACCAAAGTGGCCTGCATCATGATCGCCACAATGAACCCTGAATTGCAAAAGATATACGAAGACTACTGGCCCTTTGAAATGCACAAGGAGCTTGCAAAAAAGTTCCGCAAGCAAGAGCGCATCGAGAGGTGCGAGGTGGTCAAGGACTTAACGAACAGCAAACCTAAAGATGGAGAGTCCATCTGCACTCATGTGCAAAGAATGCAAGGTTACGTGGAGCGGCTTAGAAAGCTTGCGATGCCTGTACCTGAGGAGTTGGCCGTTGACATAGTGCTTAACTCCTTACCGAGTTCTTATGACCAGTTCAGGCTGGCTTATCATTTGAACAACAATCAGGCTAACCTGACTGAGTTGCATCGTATGCTTCGGGTTGCTGAGGACGGGATGAAGGGTAAATGTGTACCCTCGGTTAATCAGCCCGTCTTAGCCATTGGAAGTGGCAAAGGAAAGAAAAGGAAGGGCCCTCCTAAGCAAAATTGGAGGGAAAAGGTTCAGATCGGGTCGTCAAGCAATGGCTCGAGAACCAAGTCTTCCCACATTCCTTATGTGGCCAACCCCGATGAAGCCAACTGTTTCTACTGCAAAGAGAAGGGCTATTGGAAGAGAAGCTGCCCCAAATACTTGCAGGATGCCAAGGATGGGAAAGTAAATCCATCGACAGCAGGTATATACACTATCTCTAAAAACTCACCATCTTCTAATTCTTGGGTCCTTGATACAGGATGTGGTTTTCACATTTGTTCTGATCTGCAGGGCCTAAAGGAAAGCAGGGAGGTGGAGCACGGTAGACTGAACCTGATCATGGGCAATAGGAGATCGTCCCCTGTTATCAAGATCGGCGTTTATAGTTTAGTGCTTAGTAGTGATGTTAGCTTGGAGTTATTTAATTGTTGATATTCGCCAGAAATGGCAAGAAACATTATTTCATTTCACGCTTTGTTCAGACAAGGATTTCAATTTTCTTTTGACAATAAAATTGGTTCGATTTCTGTTTTCAAAAATGGTATTTTGATTTTTACTGCTTATCCTTGTGATGGTGTGTATGAAACTGTTGAATGTGTTGACAATTTAGGACATAGTGTAAATTATATTGATTCTACTAGTGGTGTAGAAAAGGCATGTCTGTGGCATAGTCGGCTGGGGCACATCAGCAAGAAACGCATCGCCTAACTCCAAAAGGATAGAGTGTTGGAATCATTCGACCTCAGGTCGGATGATGTATGCGAATCTTGTCTGTTGGGCAAGATGACTAAATCACCTTTCAAAGGGTCTTTTGAAAGAGGTGAAGGTCTGTTGGACATCATTCACACGGATGTGTGTGGTCCATTCAGATCAACCACAAAGGATGGCACGCGGTTCTACGTAACCTTTACCGACGATTTTAGTAGATACGGATATATCTACTTGATCAAGCACAAGTCGGACACCTTTGAAAAGTTCAAAGAGTTTAAGAACGAGGTAGAGAATCAATTAGGCAGGAAGATAAAGATGCTCAAGTCCGACAGAGGCGGAGAGTATCTAAGTATCGAGTTCCTAGACTATCTAAAGGAATGCGGAATAGTTTTGCAGTTGACACCTCCCAGGACACCACAGTTGAACGGTGTTGCGGAAAGGCGTAACCGAACCCTGTTGGACATGGTTCGTTCCATGATGAGTCGAGCTTCACTTCCCATTCACTTCTGGGGGTATGCCTTAGAGACTGCCGCCCATATCCTCAATCTTGTCCCTACTAAAAAGGTTGCTAAAACACCTCATGAAATGTGGACGGGGAAAGTTCCATCTCTGGCACATTTCAAAGTCTGGGGTTGTGAGGCTTTCGTTAGACGAGAGACTCAAGACAAACTCGCAGAAAGAAGCGAAAGTGGGAGTACCATTGATCTGGAAGAAATTCAAGAGTCATCAGATGACGCAACCTTAGGAGAAACTAGCAACCAACATGAGGAAGAAGTTCCTGTTGGTCCGACAGATGTATCCTTACCTCTTAGACGTTCCGGTAGGGTTAGCCTGCCACCCGAGTTTTATGGGTTCCATATAACTTCGGATGGGGACACGTTTGTTAGTGATAGGACACTGACAAATTTGGATGAACCAGCTAACTACCAGGAAGCAGTGGCGGGCCCTGAGTCTGCCAAGTGGAAAGAGGCCATGGATAGCGAGATCAAGTCTATGTATGACAATCAAGTTTGGAACTTGGTTGACAACGTACCGGGTCGAAAGACAGTCGGGTGCAAATGGATCTTCAAGAAGAAGACCGACATGGACGGAAAAGTACACACTTTCAAGGCAAGACTGGTTGCGAAGGGCTTTACTCAAACCCCAGGGGTTGACTATAACGAGACCTTCTCACCAGTAGCCAAGATAAAGTCTATTAGGATTATGCTGGCCATAGCTGCATTTCATGACTATGAAATTTGGCAGATGGACGTCAAAACCGCCTTCCTTAATGGGAAGTTGACTGAGTATGTTTACATGAATCAGCTAGAGGGTTTTGTCGATGCATAGTATCCTAATAAGGTGTGTAAGCTTGAGAGATCAATCTACGGATTGAAGCAAGCTTCTCGCAGCTGGAATCTTTGTTTCCATGAGAAAGTCAAAGAGTTTGGCTTCTCTAGGAGCGAGGATGAGTCCTGCGTATATGTCAAGGCTAGTGGGAGTATAGTCACATTTCTGGTGCTGTATGTCGATGACATACTGCTCATGGGAAACGATATTCAAACCTTGCAAGATGTCAAGGCTTGGCTTGGGAAATGTTTCGCCATGAAGGACCTAGGAGAGGCTGCCTATATTCTCGGGATAAGAATATTGAGATATAGGAAGAAGAGACTAATTGGACTTAGTAAGGGTACATACTTGGAAAAGGTACTGAAAAGATTTAGTATGGAAAACTCCAAGAAGGGAGAGCTACCTATCCAAAGTAATGCAAAATTGAGTAAGACTCAAAGTCCGAGTACAGACGAAGAAATAGCTGAAATGAGTCGGGTACCTTACGCTTCGGCTGTAGGATCGATCATGTACGCTATGACGTGTACTCGCCCTGACGTGGCCTTTGCCTTAAGCATGGTCAGTCGGTACCAGGGTAACCCTGGAAGGGCGCATTGGATAGCTGTGAAAAATATACTCAAGTATCTGCGAAGGACCAAGAACATGGTGTTAGTCCTCGGTGGCAGTGATACCTTGAGAGTTGAAGGATATACAGATGCCAGTTTTCAGACGGATAGAGACAGTGGTCGGTCTCAGTCGGGCTGGGTATTCCTTTTGAACAGTGAAGCAGTTACTTGGAAAAGTTCCAAGCAAGAAACAATGGCTGATTCTACGTGCGAATCAGAGTACATAGCAGCAAGTGAAGCGTCAAAGGAAGCGGCTTGGCTGAAGAACTTTATCGGTGACCTTGGAGTAGTCCCGAGTATTCAGGAGCCTTTGGAACTGTTCTGCGATAACGAAGGTGCGGTCGCCTTGACAAAGGAACCGCGAGATCATGGAAAGTCCAGACATATCAACAGAAAGTACCACTACATCAGTCATAGGGTAAAAGAAGGTCACCTCCTTGTAAAGAGGGTATCATCGGAAAATAATCCTGCAGATCCCTTGACAAAGGCTCTGAGTAGGATTAAGCATAATCAGCATGCTAGGAGCATTGGATTAAGAGATGATATAAGTTTTTGTAATTAGATAGGTTTTGAAACTTGTAACAATGTTATTGTATTTGACTTTTCTGATTTAATAATGGAGATTTATTAATGAGTAATGGTTTACTAATTTTGTCAATAATATATCATTGTGTTTTATTTTGCATGTTTTACTTCCTGAATAATTGGATTATTCAAATATCCACAGTCGCTCATGCTTTTAGGGAGTAAGTATGAAGCAAGACTGTCATGAATTAGTTGTAGATTGTCTAAGGAGTTAGACATTGCAATAAGATTGCTGCAACATTCATGAGTACTTGGAAATGGAGATTTGAGTATTGGATAAACCCGCGCTCAATGGATTGCTTCATGGATTACATCACGAGCAATATTGAGACGATAATATCTTTTCATCTTTAAGCTAAGACATATGAGTTATGATTTATTAGACGGTTGTTCATTGATAATACGAAAATGCATCAGTAACTCGGTGTTATAAAACGTATTGTTGTGAGTAATTTGTCTGGTAAAAGACATAAGTATATGAGTCAAAGTTTATTCGTCCCTTGACCCTAACGGGGAACATATATCTGTAGGCCTCTCGATGATTTTGAAGTTGACTAAAATGGTTGGCCAACCGGGACTAAATTGGTAGTCTAAGAGTCATATGCAAATCGGAAATCGAGGAACAGTGAATCAGACCAGATTGATTTTATCCATGTCTTGAGTCTGAAAAATATCTAGTTGGATGGAGGATCATCTGATCACTTATCTTTGGACAGAACTGACTATGTCAGAGTTTCACAGTAGTTTCTAGGAAGCTTAAGGTGCTGGTTAATTAGAGGCTAAATTGGTAATTATAGTCATAGACTTATCCAAGTGGAAGACTGTTGGATTAGGTGTCTAAGCCATGACTAATAATTAGTATTTACCTAATTAATAGAAGCACAGTCCATTTGGGTTGCCCTCATGGCTGGAGGTTTGGTAGAAAATTCGGTAGAGAGAAAGGTTGATTTATTATGGGATTAATAAATCAACAGGAATTAAATATATGGTTTATTAATATATTAAAGTCATAATATATTAATTAGAAACTATATTAATTAATTAGAAATTAATCTGGAATTAATTGGATTTAATTTGAGGATTAATTTAAATAATTAAACGTGCAGGGACTGAAACTATAATTATTCAATAGTTGAGTAAGTGACAGTGGGAGTGACCAGTGTGGAAATCGATTTTTATATATAGATATATATAAATCGATTTTGATATATAAAAGGATAATTAGGAGTTTGAATTATAAGATAAAAGGTTTATTTTATTTGAATTCAAAAAGGTTTATCCTTAAGGCTTATCAACTGGTCATCTGGAAACTATAAATAGGGATCCCAGGCACCATATGAATTTCGCCAATTTCAATTTACATTCTCTCTGGAATTTTCGATCCACAATCCTCTCAGCTTAGGTGTGACTTTCATTTGAGACAGGATAATTTTGCTGCTCAGCTTCCAAGAAATTAAGGTTGGTTTTTCTGTTTTGATCTTTAGTTTCTTTTATTGGCTTCTAGGTTTTTTTTGTTATATGTTCAATTAGAAGAAAACATAGATCCTCATAGGTTGCATGTGAACTTAGGTTATTTAGTTCATGGTTTGCAGAAAACCTTTCAATAGAAACACATACTTACACTTAGTAAATTTGTGCTTTGGCCTTCTAATTTCTTGTTTAAATTTGAAGAACAATCTTGATTAAATTTAGGGTTCTTCATCAGATCAAACACACACGCACAAAAACATATATTGAATTCCCGATGGCAATCCCAAATTCATTAGAGAATGGAAAAGAAACATACCAATTTGGACAGGGACTTCAATCAGAAGCTTCAACTAGGACCTGCAACCGGGAACTTCAATTTGAACGAATCGTGCAATGGTGGAATAAACGAACTGGGTTGGAATGTGCTTAATCGATCAGCCTAAGTAAAAAAGGGGGGATGGGGTATGGGGTGGGATTTTTTATTTTTTTATTTATTAAAGTATGTAAATAGATAAAAAGAAAAAGAAAAAAGAAAATAAAATGGTAAATTAGACATTTCAATTTGGATAGGGACCAAATCCACAAAGAAACATTCTAATAATGACTATTTTTACGATTTTAAAAGTCAAGAAACCTTATCTATAAAAAATCACAAACCACATAAACTATTTTTGCAGTTTTGTTTATATTTAACATTTGATTAGTTCTATCAAAGTATCAATAATAAAAACTTAAAAAGTTGACTAAAAGCAACCCCAAATAGTGAATAGAAATAATAATGAGTGCTACTAAATAAACACCCAATATACACTTATAAATAAAAGTCAAACATTCTTAACCAATAATATCTGTTTTTCGGGAAAACATTGTAATTCCAACAAATAAAAAACAGTTGACCCTGCTTAAAAGTAATGATTAAGGTATATAATTAATAAATAATGATGTCTTTTTAGCTCTCCCCGTAATAATACAACTTGATACAGAAAGACCCATTCAACTGACGATGCTTATTGGTCTTCTAAATAGCATATTTTTATGACTTCTCAGGTACAAGCTAAACATCTACTATACCAATGTATTTTTTTTTAAACTTTCAAACGAAACCTAATCAATTAAAAGCCAAAAAACGTCTTTAGAACAATAATTTTTTAATTAAACTTATTTATGAGACGCATCTATTTTATTTGTATTACTTTATCATTTCACGATATATGAGATCTTCTCATTTTCTTCAAAACTAAAAAGTGCAAACATTTAGGTACGTTATCCATGTTTTTAAGTGTGGAGTTTTTAAAAAGGTTCTTAAATTTCTATATATAACATTTTATAAGACTAACACTCATATAAGTTATTTATAACTTTAATTCTTCTATTTTATAATTTATATAAGTACAATTTTGGTTCCTATAGTTTTAATTATCAACCATTTTAAGTTAATTACAATTTTAGTCTTTTAATTTGCATAATTACAATTTTAGTCTCTGAAACTTTTAGTTTGCATTAATTATAGGTTTGGTCCCTATAAAATTTTTTAATTTAGTATTATTACAGTTTTGGTCCCAATATATTTTTTAATTTTATTTAATTATAGGTTTGCTCCCATAATTTTAAATTTCAATAACTACAATTTTGGTCCATGTAGTTTTTAACATTAATTACAGTTTTAGTCCATATAATTTTTAAGTAAATATAATTAGAGTTTTTGTCCATGTTGTACATAGATGCATTTTTCGCAGCAACGTGCGATGATGCTACCCTAATTTATGAAATGTAGAAGTTTTAAAAAAATGTGCAATATACTATGAATACATCCAAAATCATTATAAAATTGATGGATTTGTAATCTTTTTTTATAATAAACTTGAAAAATGAATAGCATCAGTAGTATAACTTACCTATGTATATATGTGTGTGATTTCAACTTATATACAAAATTGTTATTTTAGTCAGGATTTTACAAACGAAAGAGTTTCACTATGACTCGTAAAGTTTGAGGTCGGACTGTCTATCATGCCCCTACTCACGCCATTTATATATAACCTTGTATAAACCTATCAAAACTTCCAATAAATTATCGAATTTTTAGATATTGTCATATAGTACTTTAATATAGTTATTAAATTACTTATCTTTTAAAGTTTTGATTAAATAATATTTTAAATAAAAAATAAAAGTTATAAATCACAATCAATACTATAAGACAAGAGGATTTATGAAATGGTAATCTCTACTACTTTATAAAGCATATTTTAAACTCTTAATTTACTAAAAGACAAGAGGATTTATGAAATGGTAATCTCTACTACTTTATAAAGCATATTCTAAACTCTTAATTTACAAGTTTCAGCTAAATATACAATATTCAATGCACAAATCAAAATTGATTTTTTAAGAGGTATAATATATAATACACAATGTACAACTATTATACTTATACGTTCTTCTCCACTCCCTCGAAAAGCTCCACAATTACTCTTCTCCTTCTTCTGGTTTGTAAGTTTCATCACTACGATCTACCGTTCCCTCACCTTTAATGTTCCCACAACATTTCCCCACGTTCCCTCTTTTGCTTAGGACTAATTTCAACCCCATTTAATACGATATTCACCTCATTTTAATTTACGATCTCTTTTTTGACCCCTCTCACAACCCATTAAAACTACAATTAGCCACGACCCTTTGCACCATTAGCACCACCATACAATGCCTAAAACCCCATTATTGAAGTCATTTACTACTATATGCTACTAAAACCCTAGATCGAACTTATGCGTCACTTTCTCCTTCATGACCACAATTACCAATATACAACGCCATCTTCTCTCTTCATGACCATAGAGGTAATTCCTTATCTCTTTCTCTTTCTCTCCCTATATATATATATATATATATATATATATATATATATATATATATATATATATATACATACATACATACATACATACATACATACATACATACATACATACATACATGCATGCATACATACATACATACATACACAAACAACTAGATAAATACCCGCGCATTGTGTAGGTTAAAACTAGATAAATACATACATACATACATACATACATACATACATACATACATACATACATGCATACACACACAACTAGATAAATACCCGCACATTGTGTAGGTTAAAACTATATAATTAAAATCATAACAAATATAAAATGATTATATCATTGAAATTAACTATAGAAGTTTCAACTTTTATTAGTTGCTTGATTGATTAACATTTTTTTTGTAAAAGCTATTCAACTAAAAATTAATTCATAATCAATAATCACACCATAAGTATGAAGTAACTGAAAACATTCATATTGGTTTTAAACAATAAAAAAAATACAAATTCAAATAAATGTGGTTAATGATAAATAATTTAACTATAGTTTTAGATAGAACTTTGAATAGTTAATTGTGAGTTTTAACTTTTTTTAGCTACTTAATTGATTAACTTATTTTTTTTATAAAAAGTTATTCAACTACTCATTATTTAATAATCAATAATCACACTCTAATTATAAAGTAATTGAAAAAGTTAATGTAAATTTATAATACTTCATAAATTTAAATAATCCAAATTAATAGGATCAAAGATAAATAATTTATGTTGAACGACATTAGTTATAATGACTAAATTAATAAATTTATTATATAGCCAAAAGTCGAAAAATTTAACCAATTAAATACATTACTTAAATAAATAATATATGTTAAGATATTGCAAATAATTATTTACTATATAAATTAAAGTGGAAAAGTTTAAACAATTAAATAAATTACTTAAATTAAATTTTTTGATTTAGTATAATAATAATAATTATTTATATTGATCTACATGCATTATTTTTCTAATAATTTCTTCAAGCATTCATGCTTCTTTTGTAATTTTCCCAAATATCAATTTAACTATAAATATTAAACTATAATATCTAGGTAACTAATTATGTATAAAGCTCTTTCCAAATATTAAACACCCAAGTATGTAAATAAGATTTTATTTTGAAATAACAAACAAAACACATGATAATAAAATATAAAAGCTTGTATTACGTGGAGATGTATACTATTATAATTGATAAATTAAGAATACCAAAAATCTCAATAAAAATCCAAATTATCAACTAATTACATAAGCTTGAGTTCTATTTACAAAATAAGCATAACAGGTGATGAAATAGAATAATCTTATTATAAAGTTTATTTTCCATACACTCACGTTTTCTTCATCGATAATGTTGTATGTGTAACATGACTCAAACTAAAAAAAACTCAAACCAACACAAAAATCTTTAAACTTTTGTATTCTTATTTCTAGATGCTTTCCCTCACTTTGTATGTGATTTGTATTTCTATGTTAGTCAAATAATTAACCTCTTTTATAGTAAACAAAAAACTATTCAACTACAATTCATTTGATACTCATAAATTATATCATATTAGTTTAAATACGTAGTAATTATAATTTATAAGTTAAAAAACTATTAAGTGGTTTCTATTAATTAATTAAAAGATAAAGGGTTGTGGGGGTTTCAAATGAATATGTTGCAATAATGAGACCTATCTTAAACCATATTCATTTGAATGGCCTCATATATATATATATATATATATATATATATATATATATATATAGACTAAAGTTCAAATGAGAACCATTTTTTTCCGAGGAACCAAGGAACTTTTTGACTGAAATTTTTTTTTCAAAAAAAATTACATAATACACCCAATCGCTTATATTTAAGCCCTTTTGTAAAAAAAATTTTGAAAAAAATAATATATATACACGAAATGTGCATATATGCACGAAACGTGATCATATACACATTTGCGAAAAAGTGCATATATGCACATTTCGTGTATACATATTATTTTTCAAATTTTTTTTGACAAAAAGTCTTAAATATAAGCGACTAGGTGTATTATGTCATTTTTTTTGAAAAAAAAAATTCAGTTAAAAAGTTCCTAGGTTCCTCGGAAAATTTTGGTTCTCTCTTGATCCGGACTCTATATATATATATATATATATATATATATATATATATATATATATATATATATATATATATATATATATGTGTGTGTGTATGTATGTATGTATGTATGTATGTATATATGTGTGTGTGTGTATCATCTCTCAAACTATGTGTATTTTTTTAACATTGTGTATGTAGACAAGTGTATTTTTAGTTTCCAAAAAACAAGTTAGCATATATCTATTTTTATTAGTATTTTTTGTTTGTTTTTGTAGCTCTTGGATACATTTCTTATTTTTTACTATGAAAAATACATGAATTTTTGGGGATGACTTGATTTACACTCGTAAGTGAGAAGATATGACTTATTTTAGGGTTGAGGAACAACATCTACTGCCTTATTTTAGGGTTGAGGAACAACATCTACTGCTCCTACTCTCTACCCCCCACTCATATGCAACTTGTTGAGATTAATGGAAAAGGTTTTATGGTTGCTAGCATCCTTGCCCATCGCCGCTCCAAGTGGTGGTTGGAGATCTGTCTGCTTAATACTTGGTAACTGTGACAACCGTCAAATTCGGTCAACGAAAGTCAACCGAGTCAACTATAGTCAAAGTCAAACCTTATGGTCGATATTTAAAGTCAACACTATTCTAGTGGGTCCCCAAAAGCTATCAGTACAATTTATACGCTTATCAGACAATTTTCAGAAAAATCCAAATAGTGTCCAATATTGACAGCGAATAAGAAATCCGGAAAATCATTCGAGTATTATTTGAGCATAAATAATACTTAAAAAGCGATGTAGTCGTTAATACGAACGCGTGGATATCTAGATCATCCAAATCGGAGTTCGTATGCAAAATATACAATTTTCAGTTTCGGATTCTGCGTCAAATCAATTTCGGACACAATTTTATACCTTCATTTAATCATATCGGGAGTTTCGTAACTCCAAACGAGGTGATTTTTGGACTCGTTAGATTCCCTTTATCGGGAAGATTTCATAAACGAGAAATTATTTTCATGATACTCGCATTTTGTACGCTCAAAATACCGTGAAGACTATAACCGAAAACGTTAAGCAACGATAGCCAACGCTGGGGAATTTCTCGTGAGGATCTCAATAAAAAAAACTAGTTTTCATCCATATGGTTTCTCAAAAATCAATTATTCAGCAAAATATTAACCAGTTCTCTCTCAAACCGCCGCCGTACCGACACCGCCGACCGCCGCCGGAAAAATGAAAAGTCTCCAAATCGAAATCCGAGAACACCATCGCGTTCATCTCGTCCTCATGATCAACCCTCAGCAATTTGTTTTTCCAAAAGGTCGCCGGAAAACACTACCACCGCCAAAACAGCCGCCACAGTAAGTTTACGCACCACACTCTCTTGATCTGCGAATTTTTCTGAAATTAATGCTTGAGTTTTGTTCTCCTTGTGATTTCGAACACATAGGAAAAAACCTCACCTGATTTGGTGGTCGGAATCAACGGGAAATTGGATTTGAAGTTCTGGATTTCGTCACGCGCACCAGGTGCTCGACGATATGCCTCGTCGAGCCGCGCCTGGAATCTCACCGGTGAAAAGTGAGTCGTTGCCGAGGAAGGGGCGTGCCGCGTCCGAGATCGTGTCCGAGTCGGTGTCCGAGGAACACCTGGTCGTCGCCGATGCCCACCACCTGTTCGACGAAATGCGCCAATGAGTTTCACCGATGAAACTCGAGCCGGTGTCCGAGCCAACTTTAGCCGATGTCCGGGTACTATTCACAGTTACCATCTAGACCCTGAAGTTTGGTCAAATTTACAATTTGACCCCCTGGCCCAAAAATCATTACATTTTCAGTCCTAAAAATATTACACTTTGACCCCCTGAACTTTGGTCAAAGTTACATTTTTACCCCCTGGGTAAAATAGTTTTACAATTTTGGTCCTAAACAATTATTTTGCAAATTTGGTCCCTAAACAATTATTTTGCAAATTTAGTCTCTGAACTTTCACCAAAGCCCGATTTCTTCGTATTTTGAGCTGAGGACTTCATTCAGGAACCATTTTCACGTCATACCTTTGTGTAATCACTCCCGAATTTCCCGAAATTCGTCTAGTAACTCGATAAACCTCGTCATTCTTAGGTTTCAAGCCGAAAGCCAATAGGGTATTCTAGTACATCTTCATCAAAGGATCCCTACACCTTCGAGGTGAGTTCATATCCCCATTTTTAACTATTTTAACATTTTTAGGGGAGGAATACAAGTAAACACGATAACTTAAACAACCAATCATGAACACTAGTCTCAAAACAGTTAAACTCATACTCATACTGGTCAGTTACCAGCTTCAGTATTTTTCTCAACTTTATTAAATGTTTTAGCATTTTCAAAGTTTTATTGAACGCTCTAGTATTTTTCAAGACTTATTAAACGTTTTCGTCTTTTCAATGATTTATTAAACAACGTAGTTTCAAAGACTCATCAGATATTTTTCCATTATTTCAAAGTTACCAATTTCCTCGATTTTTCAACAAGTATACATTATTTAAATGGTTTCAAGATTCCAAATGTTTATACATGGTTAAATCATTATTTTAGCACTCTTTATTATTTTATACTTAATCATTTATACATTGTTAAATCATTATTTCAACTCTCACAATTATTTTATACACAATTATTTATACATTGTTTAATCAGTATTTTAAACATTTGCAATTATTTTATACACCACATTCTTTTATTTCTCGACATGAAATCTTGACCATTTTGAGACTAGTTGGTTCAATCATGGTTCGTTTACAGTATCGTGAATAGAACGGTGTATTATATTTAATACCCTTCTATATCATTTAAATCATTTAGGGAGTGATCTCCCTACATTATATCTATTTTAAACATTTTTGGAACATCGTGTGTTTCTCATAGATTTCCGAAACCACTTACTCATTTTATCATTATTGATAGACATTGGAAACATTTATACATGATTCAGTATTTGTTTATTTATGCTACATGTATTTGTAGTGCATTATCATTTTAGTCTAAATCTCCACGACTATGCCCGTATTCTTGAGGTACGTTATGGAGAATCATTATTTGGATAATCATCATTTGTTTACGCTACATGTATTTGTAGTGCATTATCATTTTTAGTCTAATCTCCATAACTATGCCCGTATTCTTGAGGTACGTTATGGACAATAATAGCGCTATTGGGTTGACCACCCCGCCTTGGGACGCTAAGGTGATTGATCGCACTTGGTTAAGTGTATATGTTGATTAGATGCTCCATCCTTTATATGTATATGTATATATACGAAAAGGGTGAGGACTATTTGTTATGTTTACCATTTATCAATTATCAAAAAGACTAAAATTTATTCATTTATCTCTATCTCATATAAATCATACTCATATTTCATGTTATCATTCCAACTTGATTTATAATCAATTATTTCAAAATCATCTTATTTAAAATCAGTTATTTCGACATCATTGTTTCACAGACTTCAAAAGCAAATAAACTTCAAAATCAAAATGTTTCAAACTCATGAACTCACCAACTTTATTGTTGACACTCTTTAAAACTACTTGTATTTTCAGGAAATCATTTAGGCCGCTAGCCAGCGGTCTTGAACAAATGGAAGTTTAATACTACGTTTGTTTATTTTCATTTCATGTTGTAATTGGTGAGAATCAATCATTTTGTAAAACTATGTATCAATTCAATATCAATTCTTGTTTGGTTGTTTATATACTGTTCATATATCCATGGTTGTGATACTTCAATCAGTCATCCATCCCCGAACGTTTCCGCCAACGTGGTTTTGGGGTGTGACAGAATGGTATCAGAGCCTAGGTTTATAGAGAACTAAGTATATTCTTCCACGAAGAATTAATACAACTATAAACCGTCAAGGGCTAACACTCTGGTTTAGTAACCATCCAAATACTTTTTGAATACTTAGCGTATTCCTTAAAAAAAAGTATTCATACACATCGGTTATCACAAGTATCACAACGTAATTTGAGTGTTTATACTAAATTGAACTCACGAGTAAACTAAGGATGTACGATGTCAAACCTTTACCAGGAAAAGTCTGATCAGCTTTATCGGTTAAGGATTGACTATCGTAGACCATGGTTTAAGCGTTGAGTGCAATTTAAAACAGTTCCATTTAATAAGTGATTTGAAAGTTTAAACATGTATGGAGATGGAATAGTCAGCGAATGCAGTCATCCCAGTCTTGTGGCATGCTCTTGTTTATTTGTTGCCTAAAGTCAGGGAATTGTGTCCGAAGGCTTATTTCTTTTCATTTTATGTGCTTAGGTAATATTATTGTCCGTATAGTTTTAGGAAAACGTAGGTGTGTTAGTAGTAGTGATCGACTTCTTCGGAGTACATCGGCTGGTATACGTAGTACTTTTCTCATACACTTGACGAACGACTTGAAAGCTTGGGTATATATAGAGGCGATATAGTCTGAGAATGCAATACTCTAGCCTTTCGGCATGTTCTTGTTTGATTATTGCTTAAAGGCAGGACATTGCACTCGAAAGCCTATCTTGTTTCATACTATGTGTACCTTCGTAATCTGGTCGGTTGTTGAGTTATAAATTATCATACCTCTTCGTCTATTGCGACTATATTATCAGTGCTTTAGGATTACTCGTATAGTGCCTTCGTAATGCCAATGACAATTTCTTTTACCTACCTACCTCCGTGACCTTTTAGGTCAAAGATCATGACGACGCAACAGAGTACGAGGAATAACAACACCGCAGCGCAACCCTCGTCACGTATTCTAATAACGACAGTTTTAAGTGCTCGAAGAGCACCACCCTAGCCACCTCCTGCTCAGATGGATGCTCCTGTTACAGAAGCTCTTGATGAAGCACGAGTGGCAAGCATTGTGACAACAAGGAACCCAATCTGGGAAGCAGTTCCGATACTTCGAACGTCGTTACCTATTGGAGTCATCACTGACCACGTACCTACAAGGATCCCTCTGCCTACAAGCCCATGACATCCCGCGTGGATGGAAGGGTGATCATGATACCTAGTTGGGTTGAAAAGATCAAGACATGCTCAATACGCCGTTCCGAAAGCTATGGTCACCACGAGTTGTGCTAATGCCCTTTGGCCTAACAAATGCTCCTGCAATATTCATGGGCCTCATGAACCGCATGTGCCAATCTTATATGGTTGCACTCATGATATTTTCATCAACAACATTCTGATTTAGTCACGAAGCAAAAATGGAGTATGGCCAATACTTGCGAGTGATCATGGAGCTATCGAGAAACGAGAAGGCAATTCGACTGAACCTGACCGACGACACTATCATAATTCATGGCAAAAAGCAAAGCAAGAAACCGCAAAGTGTCTCAGGTATTAAGGCTCAGAAATAATTATCCAAGAACTACTGCGCCCTCTTAGCGCACGTAGTTGACAAGATTTTTCTCCGTATAATTCAATTGATGCACCAGTATTCCATTAGACAGATGTTCGATCTGTAAGCCCAAAACAATACTCGATTTTTCCAAGATCTTTCATTTCAATTTTTTTTCTCCAAAAGCTCAATCATTTCAAGGATTCTTTATTTGTTCCAATGATGTTCAGATCATCAACATATACAGCTATGATCACAGATTCCGATATTGTTTTATTTATAAGTACACATGAACAATTAATATCATTTTTATAACCGTTGGTTATCAAATAATCGCTTCGACGATTATATCACATACATTCAGATTGTTTTAACGCATACAAAGACCTTTGTAGTCTGACAGAATACATTTCTTTCAACCTTTTACTTAATGCTTCGAGCATTCAAAATCCTTTGGGGATCTTCACCTAAATATCGGAATCAAGTGATCCATATAAGTGAGCTGTAACGACATCCATAACTGGAGAATATGTTATCTCATGATTAATTCCAGGTCTTTGGGCAAAACCTGGAGTCACAAACCTTGCTTTGTATCTTACAAATCATCTTTCATAGTTTCTTCCATTTATCCAAATCATGTCTTCTTTGACAATCAATGACACCCTGTAGTTCATGATCATCATTTATGGTATCACATACAACCGCATACGAAAACATTTCATTTTATTTTATCTCCATTATTCAGTTTCATTTTGGGTACATATTATTTGGTATGACCATAACTGATTGCCATCTCTTCATTGATATCATTTATTTCCACTTCAAGAGAACTATTGACATTTTGTATTTCTCAGAAAACATTATCTTCATGATCAAGTGCATTTCTACTTCATTTTCTTTTGAGGATTCTTAACCTTAGAACTCCATGATATTTCATGTCATTTCATAAGTCGTTAGCAAAGAGCTTGATAAGTTCAACATCGTTGAACTCCATGTAGTCTCGCTCTATGTTGTTGGACTCAACGTTTTCTACAAAGTTGACTTTTTTTTCCCTTTACATTGAGGGAATCCAGGTAGACTCTGTAAAAATGTGCTAGTAGTCGAACACGAAGGCAGAGATTAGCACATTCATGGGTAAGTTTATGACTTGCGCCAAGGGTGAAGGTAGAATACCAAAACCCATCAAGTCTAATTCAACAACCAGAAATACCATAATGGAAGTGGAAACAGATTTCCATGGACTTCATAACCAGATTACCCAAGACGAGTGGTAGCTATAGCGCCATTTGGGGTAATTGTGAATCATTTGACAAAGTCCTCACACTTCCTGACGATCAAAGAGACAGATAAAAAGAGATTGTTCAATTTCACGGTGTGCCAATATCCATTATTTCTGATGGAGACGTCAGATTCACATTACAATTTTGACAATCGTTGCAAAGGTTCTTGGAAACCCGTCTGGAATTAAGTGCATCTTAACTTCCACAGACAGACGGGCATAGTGTAAGAACAATACAAACCCTAGAGGTCATGTTGCGCACTTGGGTGAATGAATTTGGCAGAGCGTGAGTTATCCACTTGCCACTCATCGAATTCTCATACAACAACAGTTATCATGCGAACATAAAGGCTGCCCTGTTCGAGGCCCTTTTTGGACGCAAGCCATTAGAATGCCAGGTTAGAGATCGAGTCGTGCTGAAAGTCTCACCTTGGAAAGAATTGATATGCTCTGGTAAACGAGGAAAGTTTAATCCCCGTTACATAGGACCATTTGAGATCCTAACAAGGATAGGTCTTATGGCTTACCGGCTATGTTTTCCGCAAGAGCTCGATTACGTTATCCCACCTTTCAAATTCTAAACTTGAAGAAGTCTTTATTTGACAAGACCCTCGGTATTTCCGTTTGGATAAGATTGAACTCAACAGGAGTCTTAAATTCTTTGAGATGTCAGTTGAGATCATCGACCGAGAAGTCAAGAACACAAATCAAAGCCGCATTCCTATAGTAAAGGTGCATTGGGAAGCCAAACGTAGACCGTAAATTACTTGGAAACGCGAGAATCAGACGAAACAGAAATGTCCACATCTCTTTCCCTAAGTCCCAAGTATGAGATACTTTGAAACAATTTCGGGACGAAATTCCTTTTAAGGGGGAGATGATGTGACAACCGTCAAATTCGGTCAACGAAAGTCAACCGAGTCAACTATAGTCAAAGTCAAACCTTATGGTCGATATTTAAAGTCAACACTATTCTAGTGGGTCCCCAAAAGCTATCAGTACAATTTATACGCTTATCAGACAATTTTCAGAAAAATCCAAATAGTGTCCAATATTGACAGCGAATAAGAAATCCGGAAAATCATTCGAGTATTATTTGAGCATAAATAATACTTAAAAAGCGATGTAGTCGTTAATACGAACGCGTGGATATCTAGATCATCCAAATCGGAGTTCGTATGCAAAATATACAATTTTCAGTTTCGGATTCTGCGTCAAATCAATTTCGGACACAATTTTATACCTTCATTTAATCATATCGGGAGTTTCGTAACTCCAAACGAGGTGATTTTTGGACTCGTTAGATTCCCTTTATCGGGAAGATTTCATAAACGAGAAATTATTTTCATGATACTCGCATTTTGTACGCTCAAAATACCGTGAAGACTATAACCGAAAACGTTAAGCAACGATAGCCAACGCTGGGGAATTTCTCGTGAGGATCTCAATAAAAAAAACTAGTTTTCATCCATATGGTTTCTCAAAAATCAATTATTCAGCAAAATATTAACCAGTTCTCTCTAAAACCGCCGCCGTACCGACACCGCCGACCGCCGCCGGAAAAATGAAAAGTCTCCAAATCGAAATCCGAGAACACCATCGCGTTCATCTCGTCCTCATGATCAACCCTCAGCAATTTGTTTTTCCAAAAGGTCGCCGGAAAACACTACCACCGCCAAAACAGCCGCCACAGTAAGTTTACGCACCACACTCTCTTGATCTGCGAATTTTTCTGAAATTAATGCTTGAGTTTTGTTCTCCTTGTGATTTCGAACACATAGGAAAAAACCTCACCTGATTTGGTGGTCGGAATCAACGGGAAATTGGATTTGAAGTTCTGGATTTCGTCACGCGCACCAGGTGCTCGACGATATGCCTCGTCGAGCCGCGCCTGGAATCTCACCGGTGAAAAGTGAGTCGTTGCCGAGGAAGGGGCGTGCCGCGTCCGAGATCGTGTCCGAGTCGGTGTCCGAGGAACACCTGGTCGTCGCCGATGCCCACCACCTGTTCGACGAAATGCGCCAATGAGTTTCACCGATGAAACTCGAGCCGGTGTCCGAGCCAACTTTAGCCGATGTCCGGGTACTATTCACAGTTACCATCTAGACCCTGAAGTTTGGTCAAATTTACAATTTGACCCCCTGGCCCAAAAATCATTACATTTTCAGTCCTAAAAATATTACACTTTGACCCCCTGAACTTTGGTCAAAGTTACATTTTTACCCCCTGGGTAAAATAGTTTTACAATTTTGGTCCTAAACAATTATTTTGCAAATTTGGTCCCTAAACAATTATTTTGCAAATTTAGTCTCTGAACTTTCACCAAAGCCCGATTTCTTCGTATTTTGAGCTGAGGACTTCATTCAGGAACCATTTTCACGTCATACCTTTGTGTAATCACTCCCGAATTTCCCGAAATTCGTCTAGTAACTCGATAAACCTCGTCATTCTTAGGTTTCAAGCCGAAAGCCAATAGGGTATTCTAGTACATCTTCATCAAAGGATCCCTACACCTTCGAGGTGAGTTCATATCCCCATTTTTAACTATTTTAACATTTTTAGGGGAGGAATACAAGTAAACACGATAACTTAAACAACCAATCATGAACACTAGTCTCAAAACAGTTAAACTCATACTCATACTGGTCAGTTACCAGCTTCAGTATTTTTCTCAACTTTATTAAATGTTTTAGCATTTTCAAAGTTTTATTGAACGCTCTAGTATTTTTCAAGACTTATTAAACGTTTTCGTCTTTTCAATGATTTATTAAACAACGTAGTTTCAAAGACTCATCAGATATTTTTCCATTATTTCAAAGTTACCAATTTCCTCGATTTTTCAACAAGTATACATTATTTAAATGGTTTCAAGATTCCAAATGTTTATACATGGTTAAATCATTATTTTAGCACTCTTTATTATTTTATACTTAATCATTTATACATTGTTAAATCATTATTTCAACTCTCACAATTATTTTATACACAATTATTTATACATTGTTTAATCAGTATTTTAAACATTTGCAATTATTTTATACACCACATTCTTTTATTTCTCGACATGAAATCTTGACCATTTTGAGACTAGTTGGTTCAATCATGGTTCGTTTACAGTATCGTGAATAGAACGGTGTATTATATTTAATACCCTTCTATATCATTTAAATCATTTAGGGAGTGATCTCCCTACATTATATCTATTTTAAACATTTTTGGAACATCGTGTGTTTCTCATAGATTTCCGAAACCACTTACTCATTTTATCATTATTGATAGACATTGGAAACATTTATACATGATTCAGTATTTGTTTATTTATGCTACATGTATTTGTAGTGCATTATCATTTTAGTCTAAATCTCCATGACTATGCCCGTATTCTTGAGGTACGTTATGGAGAATCATTATTTGGATAATCATCATTTGTTTACGCTACATGTATTTGTAGTGCATTATCATTTTTAGTCTAATCTCCATAACTATGCCCGTATTCTTGAGGTACGTTATGGACAATAATAGCGCTATTGGGTTGACCACCCCGCCTTGGGACGCTAAGGTGATTGATCGCACTTGGTTAAGTGTATATGTTGATTAGATGCTCCATCCTTTATATGTATATGTATATATACGAAAAGGGTGAGGACTATTTGTTATGTTTACCATTTATCAATTATCCAAAAGACTAAAATTTATTCATTTATCTCTATCTCATATAAATCATACTCATATTTCATGTTATCATTCCAACTTGATTTATAATCAATTATTTCAAAATCATCTTATTTAAAATCAGTTATTTCGACATCATTGTTTCACAGACTTCAAAAGCAAATAAACTTCAAAATCAAAATGTTTCAAACTCATGAACTCACCAACTTTATTGTTGACACTCTTTAAAACTACTTGTATTTTCAGGAAATCATTTAGGCCGCTAGCCAGCGGTCTTGAACAAATGGAAGTTTAATACTACGTTTGTTTATTTTCATTTCATGTTGTAATTGGTGAGAATCAATCATTTTGTAAAACTATGTATCAATTCAATATCAATTCTTGTTTGGTTGTTTATATACTGTTCATATATCCATGGTTGTGATACTTCAATCAGTCATCCATCCCCGAACGTTTCCGCCAACGTGGTTTTGGGGTGTGACAGTAACCATAATCATAACTTCATCTTTAACTTTATCTGGTGTAAGGAAAAACAAATTATGATCGACTTCTTCCATCTTTACCCCTTTTACACAAAGTAATATCAATAGAACAACTAATCAATATCAGCAATGCAGAAATCAGACAAATGTATGCTTTTTCCTTTGCTATCTTCCTTGTAAGTCCTTTACATTTGACGGGTCACATAATTTTACAAAGGGCTGATGCTTTTGACACATAAACATACACATCTTATGGTCCTCATCTGCTTTCCCTTTTCTGTGAAAACTAAAATTTTATGTAAAATAATAAATAAATATAAGTATAGTTGATGTTAAAAAAGTTTAATGCTTGCTTATATTAAGTGTACGATTCAAAGGGGAAAAATGGTCAAATGAGGTAAAAATATGGAAATTTATATTTCAAGACTTCTTATTAAGTAATTATGAAGTGTTATATCATTTAGAAACTTGCTTTGAAAGCATAAGGGAAAATACGAAAATTTGGAAACAAAAGTTGAGAAACATAATTGTCAAACTTTAAAAATTAATATCTAATAATCTGAAAAGAATTAGAAAAAAGTCATCAAGGAGACTGTTGTAATACTTGATGTAACAAGAATATAGGAAAATGATTTGGATAGAAGTTATGAATGTTTCAAATTGGCCAAAAAGTGACAAAAATGGCCAAGTGCCCGTGTTTAAGAGCCAATAGTAGAAATCTGAATAGATTCGGACTTAAGCCAGTGAAGGGAAGTTGTAAAGCTCATTCCCACCTTTCTAAAGACATAAGGTTTGTAAAAATTTCGCATGTGAAAGTTATAATTAAGTGAAAATGGGGAAAATATGAGTTTGTGTTAGAAATTTTTCTAAAGTCATTTGAGGTGAGGGTATTTTGGTAATTCTCGATGTTTGGCTTGGTTGAAATCAAGTTTTTAAACCTGATTCTTGTATATTTCTGGAAGGATCGTTTGTGCATCAAAATGGAATGAAAAGAAAGAGGCAAAAGGGGGAAATCGGGTTGAAATCCCGTACACCCTAAGAGTGTTTGTGTGTGCAATCAAATTCGAGACAACGAGAGAGAGAGAGAGAGAGAGAGAGAGAGAGAAGATGAGATCGTGATCACTTAAGGTCCCCGTGGGTTGTGTTTTAATCAGCGAGACATAAATCAGAAGAAAAAAGGGACAGCTCGCTGCTGATGGAGATCAACTACAGCAGCAACGCTGCCCTTAGCGACGGATTTTAATGGCCTAACAATGGTGGTTCTCGTGATTCATGATTTGCTATAAATAAAAGGACAGAAATAAAATGAGATTCAGAGAGGTTGACATGCAGAAATATAAGTAATGGCTGGTGGTGGTGGCGGTGATTGTTCAGATATGGTGTTAGAGATCGTTTCTTGCAACCTCCATCCATAAACCTTCAAAATTTCTGTTACACATCAGATTTAAGGTAAATCCTTGGTGTTTGGTAAAGAACACATCTATAATATATGAAATTGCTTGATTGATATTTGGAAAGTTTTGACCTTTTGTTAGAACTACATTGAGTTAGTATATGTTGAAATGTTAGAATTCCAATATCAAGTATTATGTGAAGGTTGATTCAAGTTTAAAGTTCAACTTTGTGTTGTGTGCATATGTTGTTAATAGTTCAAGCTTGACAACATATGATGAGCAAAAGTAATGATATTTTGATTCTTTACGCAAGATTTAGAATTTTGTAAATGCTTAGTGTATTAATTTGGAATTCATAATGTTTTCCGTAATTGGAATGGAATTGAGAATTTCACACTTTATGAGACGAATTGTAGTATGTGCTAAAGTAGTGTTCAAGAGAACATCAACTTTAGTTGGATAAAGACAAAATATAAGCAGATCATACTATATAGTACATTTAGGCTAGTCATTTCGTGTTCCCAAAAGTCATATGGCGCTTGTAGTGTTTAGATATAAAACATTCAATCATAGACCATCCTAGTCTGACTTTGTACTATTATCCTTAAAACATTTTGAAGTGGACTGGTCAGTAGACCCTTTAGGTCGTAGGTCTTTATCTGGTGGGATCTTTCCTTACACTATAAAAGGAGATCCCCATGAGGCTTCATCTTCATGGTTTGAAGAAACTCATCTGTAACACTTCTTATATGATATAAAAACTCTTCATTCCATCAAACACTTTGTTCTTCATGTTTATATTATTGTTCGTATTTAAGTGTTGATTAATTCATACATTTTGATATTAAGTCTTTTACATTTCCGCACAATTACTTGTTTGTCTTTAATTATTGTTGAGCAAAATCGATCTTTCAAAGTTAATATTAAATATTTCTAACTTTGCATTTCCAATAGAGAGAAGAGAGAAATTCCAGGTCTAAGGAGCTCTGGAATTGGGCACAACATATGGTGCTAGGGGACCTTTATTTATACTTGAAAGTGGGATAGAAATAAGGCAGGTTTGAATAGTAATAATTAAGGAAACCGTCCAATCTTACCAAGAATCAGATCCTCCTTGATTCTCCACCTTTTGGACGAAATCTTCTGGAAGCATCCTTCCAGAATTTTGTCCCCCTCTTCCATGGTTCCAGAATGTTCCTTGCTCAACTATTAAACAATTATAATTCAACCCCTGCATTTTTATTAATTGACATATTAATTCCAATTAATTACAGATCAGTTATAATTAATTCTAAATGAAGTATAATTATTTCCAAATTAGTTTCTAATTAATTTATCATCACACGACAAATTAATAAATTAATTATCCATCTCTCTTAATTAACATTAATATTATTTGGACTACTGAGAGCAACCCAAAAGGACCACCCTGCTATTAATGGAAACTCCTTACTAATTAGTTATGACATTGGACACTATTCCAACAGTACCGTCATATATCTGATTTAATAGCGGTGACATGTTAGAACGTTGATGTCATTAAGCAAACTGGAAACATCGAAGAAGGCATACCATATCCACAAATCCTGTGAGTCCACTGCTTTAAGTATAACCGTTGGATAGTTGTGATCCCTATGTGTGTACTAACCGTTGTGTGCATTTGGGTAATTTACTCATTCCCTGTAGAGGCAATCCAAAGTGCCTAACATTCCAAGAAAGTCATGTATGCTGACATGATGAGCATATAACTGTTGTATGTCATTAAACGTATGGATATGTAAAAATCATGGCTCGTACAACCTAATGACATGTTTCCAACACTTACAAAGACTTTCTTGTGCAGTACGTGCATACATCCCAAGATTCTCATCCAATACATCGACGAAGGTGGATATGCTAACATACGAAGTGCGGTTGTAGACATCTGTAATAGAGTAAACCCTTTGGTTCCCGTTGCATCTTCATGTTGTTGAAAAAATTCACACGCATTCATCACGTCTTACATAACACTTGTACTAACCGTGGTGTGCATTTGGGCAATTTCCCTATTCCATGTTGAGGCAATCCAAAATGTCTAACATTCCAGGAAAGCCATGTATGTTTGCATGAAGAGGATACAACTGTTTTATTTTACTGAACATATGCATGCGTAAATATCTTGGCTGGTAGAACCTGATCAAATGTCTGCAAATTTTATGAAGACTTGCTCGTTTGGAACACGTAGACATCCGGAGATTCTCATACGATGCATCGACGGGGGTTGGCATATGCTATCATATTAAGTGTGCCTATACATTTCTATAGTGGAATAAACCCTTTGGTTCCTCTTGCATCTTCACGTTGTTGGAAAAATTCACACGCGTTCACACATCTTACATAATACGTTCAAACAAAGGTTTGTGCATCCGGAATCGTTGTCAGAAATAGTATCCTTGAAAAAGATCATATTCTTCAAAGTATTGACGCACGGGGAGAATAAAATTATGTGGGAAAATAAATTAGTAATTAAATGGAGGTAGGAGGAGAATAAGGGAGGAGAGAGACTTGGTAAGTCTCTATCGTTTGACCATGCCGAGCTCGGCATACCGAGCCAAAGCCGCGTGTTCCCCGAGCTCTTTACTGGGCCACACCCTGTCTAATGATTCAAAACTATAAATTATTTGGATACTAATTGCACCCATTAATTGCTGGAGTTTTGTACTAAAGGCTTGCAATTTGAAAAATATTTATCAAAGTCTTGTGATCTAAAAATTAATTACAGAAACATATTGAAATCGAATTTTTTAGTCTTAGCCATGTTTATTTTTACGATGTACAATTGTTTACCGAAAACATTCAAAACAAAAATATTTGGAATGTTGAGCCCATATTCTTTTATAAAAAATCAAGAGTAAATTACACGGATGGTCCCTGTGGTTTAGGTTAATTTGAGAATTTGGTCCTTAACTTTTTTTTAACTCGGATGGTCCCTGTGGTTTGGGTTAATTTGAGCATTTGGTCACTGGTTGACATAAAAAGATTAATATGCCCTCGATGTTTTTTTTACCTTAGAAAACTTTACAGGTGGTGCAAGGGTGATTCAAACTTGTTGACAGGGACCTTAGAAACTTCAGAAATCTTTACGCATTTGGTCCCTGGTTGACATAAAAAGGCAAAGATGGTCACCGGAACTTAGAAAACTTTCTCACCGGATGTTTTAGCAAAAAGGGTTGTCGATGGTGGTGATCGCTTTACGGGTGTTGCAAGGGTGATTCAAACCGAAAAGTTTGGTTACGAACATCTCGCATCGCTTCACCATCTTTAGACTACAACATGTGCTATGCTGCTCCAAATTGTCGTTTCTTTGGTTTTACCAAAATCTTTAGCCTTATTAGCAACAGGTTTCAAATTCTACATGTTGGCTATCAGGTGACCATCTTTGCCTTATTAACATCATAAGGTTTCAGCTTTTTTATTTTCCACCATGCTTTGTAATTAATTTTGAAATCACAAATTCACAATAATTTAGTAAATATTTTTCCAAATTGCAAGCCTCAAGTACAAAACTCTTAATTGCTGTCCTTTTGAAGCAAGATAGGGCTTGACACTTTTTTGTCTTATTTGGTATATTATAACCATAACTATTTTTGGACATACAAGACCTCGTTCTGGAGGTGTTTTTTTCCTTTTGTCTAAGGATTCGATAAGTTGCCACTTGCTTTACTAAAAACCAAAAAAAAAAAAAAAAAAAAGTTTGTTTTTGTTCTAAAATGAGAATATATATTGTTTTTTGGCTTTTTTAATTTTTAAAGGGTAGAGACGGAGAGTTGCAGCCTAGTAGGAGTAAAATACTGTGTGAAGCCATGCCAATGGGCAATTTGAAATGAAATGGGCAAATGTTTTCCATATATAGCTTCTATAAATATACAGAGCTTCCCGTTCATATTCTCCACTACAACAATGGACACTGATATCACCTTCTTCCTCGTAGTCTCATCTCTCATTCTTTCCTTCTACTTCATCCTCATCAGAAAACCCAACGCTTCCAAACCTCTAAACCTCCCACCAGGGCCACCAAAACTACCCATCATCGGAAACCTCCACCAGATCGCTGGAGCACTGCCGCACCATGCATTCCGTGAATTAGCCAAGAAATATGGCCCCATCATGCACATGCAACTCGGCCAGATCTCCACCATTATCGTCTCGTCACCTCAGTTAGCCAAAGACGTCTTCAAAACCAACGATCTCGCCCTTGCCAGCCGCCCATACGCACTGCTCGCTGATATCGTGTTGTACGGGAGCTCCGACGTTGCTCTAGGCCCTTACAGTGATTACTGGCGACAGATGAAGAAGATCATAACCGTAGAACTTTTAAGTCCCCAAAAGGTCCGATCGTTCAGTTGTTTCCGGGAGCAAGAGGTAGACCATTTCATCGAGTTCATTCGATCGAACTGTGGAAAGCCGGTGATCATACGTGACAAAGTAACAAGAATGATTAACAACATCGTATGCAAATCGTCGTTTGGGGATAACTGCAAACAACAAGATGTGTTGATTGAATTGATCGATGAGTTGGGAAGATTGGTGAGTGGGTTTTCTATCGCAGATCTTTTTCCTGAATTTGGCTTCCTTTCCGTCATTTCTGGGATGAAATCTAACTTGACGAAGATCCACAAAAGCCTTGACAAGATATTTGATGATATTTTTGAGGAACGGAAAATCAAAAGCGAAAGAAAGGAAGAATCGGAAGATGCTTTGCTTGATGTTCTTCTCACCATTAAAGAGAGTGGTGGCCTTCAGTTTCCTATCACAGACGACAACATCAAGGCGATCTTCGTGGTACTATATCCCTTTCCTTATCCTTGTATATAATATATGTCTGATAAATAAGTTATTGCATGCCGTTTTAAAAAAATAAGTTAGAGTACACTATTGGAGGTTTATAAGAGCTTTTTAAAATAATAACCTTTTGAAAATTGAAAAAAACTGCAGAAGAAGTTTTGGCAACAAAACATTTTCAAGGTGATTGTAAATTTATATTTTATCGTCGTTAACCTTTTTAATTAAATTTTGATCATCCAGAATTAAAATATTCTGAACAAAAAGATGATTTTCCGAAAATAAGAAACGTTGTTAATTGTTTAAAAAAGCCGCAGAAGAAGTTTTGGCAACAAAACATTTTCAAGGTGATTGTAAATTTATATTTTATCGTCGTTAACCTTTTTAATTAAAATTTGATCATCCAGAATTAAAATATTCTGAACAAAAAGATGATTTTCCGAAAATAAGAAACGTTGTTAATTGTTTAAAAAAGCCGCAGAAGAAGTTTTGGCAACAAAACATTTTCAAGGTGATTGTAAATTTATATTTTATCGTCGTTAACCTTTTTAATTAAAATTTGATCATCCAGAATTAAAATATTCTGAACAAAAAGATGATTTTCCGAAAATAAGAAACGTTGTTAATTGTTTAAGTTCTTCGTTCATGATAATTATATTTTGCGCGTGGATAAGATGAATTTGAACTTTTATGATGTCACTAATCATTTAGCTTTCCTATAGCTTTTCATCTTTTCAAAATAAATGTGTTGGGATTACTTTTGGGTTTTATTATTGAAAAAGGAAGAATCTTTTTATGAACATTATTGTGTTTGGATGTTTTTTTTATTTCGTTTTAATTTTATTTTAATTTGTAATACAATAATTTTTCTTTCATATATGCTTTTTCTATTTAATTTCTATCCAATAAGGTTTGTTTTTATTATTATTATCTAATTCATGAAAAACATAATTATTGATATATTATTTCATCAGTATTAGCAAATTTTATTGTTATTTGTAAGTTGTTACTGTTGTTATAATTTAACTAAAACTAAAATTTAATACGAGTCATTCAGATGATTTTTTCTAAAAGACTCCTTTAACCAATATATACCAAAATACAAGTCAACTATGATATTTTATTCATATATAAAATTTCTACAAATATTACTAATTTATTATGATTTACTTATTTAACATTTGATTAGATCAATCATATCCAAAAAATCAAAAAGTTGACTAAAAGCAAATATAAACAATGAAGAGGAAAATGATAATACAACTTGAAAACTGAAAGGTCCCACAACTGACAATGCTTAATGGTATATTACATTGCATATTTGTGACTTATCAAGTTGTATCATCTTAATAAAATCGCAAGTTACACATGTAGATGCTTTTCTTTTACATAATACGACTTGAATACTAGTGTAACTTCTAAACGAAACCTAATCAATTAGAAAGCTAAAAAAGTCTTAATCATAGTAGAATTTATTATTTAAATATATTTATCTGACACTTGAATTTTTTTTGTATCATTTTATTGTTTTTTCTATAAATTATTTATTTATAACTGATTGAAAATCTATAGAATAATCAAAACCATTGACAAAACTCTAACCATAAAGTTTTTAAATTTACAAGTTTATTGAAAAAGTTTCTGTTGTTGAAGTTCTACTAACATTTTTTTGTAGTTTGTGAAAGTTCTAATAACATTTTTTTTTAGATAAAGGCCCGTGCATGATTGGTAAAAAATAAAATTACAAAAAATATTTAAAATCAAGGTAGTGAATAAAATACCTTTATTTTAAGCAACTTTAGTTTGACAAACAAACTGAACAATAACCATATGATGAGTATTAAAATAATAAAAATGCAATAAAACGTTTTTAATTATTATTCTTTTTTATGTTAAGGAACTGCTTTGTGCAAAAAAATAATAAAAAAATATAATAATAATCGTTTATTTGTTTTGCGGGTTATTTATCGAAATTTAGGTTATATGCTTTTGTATGGTGACATGTTTTAAAAGGTGGCCTTGATAACATACCTTTATTACTATATTTGTTCATGATTAGTATAAACACGTAATGACTATACAAAATTTCTTAATTGTAAGGTGTATTATAAAATTGGTTTATACGACGATTTAACAATTACAAATGTATAGAAATAACAAAACGGTTCATACTGGTAAATTGGTTGAATTGGTGAACTTGATATGACATTAATGAAGATTGGGAAAAGAAAGCCAGCACGTAAAAGACAAGAAACTTCGAGATTTTATCACTTTACTTTTTGAGATCTTCTCATTTTCTTCACAACTAAAGTGCTAACATTTAGGCACTTTGTCCATGTTTTTAGGTGTGGAAGAAGGTTCTTAAAATCTATAAAATGTAGAAGTTTAAAAAATATGTGAGATGCATATCATCAGGTAAGTTTATAGTTCTATACATGTGTAATTAATGAATATACTTAAAATAATCATAAAATTGGTTGATTTGTAGTAACATATTTTTATAATTGATTTGGAGATTTAATAACATTAGTATTATAAAATCAAATTAAGAAAGCCCTATGTGTGGTCTGATATGTTATGCAATAAATTAAACAGAGCATTTGTTGACTTTGTAACTATTCCTTGACAGAATATTTTTGTTGGAGGCACCGATACAAGTGCTATGACAATTGAATGGGCAATGACCGAAATGATGAGACACCCTAATGTGATGGAGAAGGCACAAAAAGAAGTGAGAGAAGTATTTAAGGGAAAGAATAAAATTAGTGAGAGCGACTTACGAGATTTGGTTTACCTTAATTTCGTTGTCAAAGAAACTCTAAGGCTTCACCCGTCTCTCCCTCTACTACTTCCGAGGGAATGTAGAGAACAATGTCAGATTGATGGTTATGATATACCAGTGAAAATGAAAGTTATTGTCAATGCTTTTGCATGTGCGGTTGATCCGGAATATTGGGATGATGCGGAAAGTTTCAAACCAGAGAGATTTGAAAAGTCTTCTATTGATTTCACAGGTACAAACTTTGAGTTTGTCCCATTTGGATCAGGGAGGAGAATGTGTCCCGGGATTGGTTTTGGTGTAATTTCGATTAAGTTCGCTCTTGCTCAAATGCTCTACTACTTTAACTGGAATCTTCCTTCTGAATTAAGCCCTAACAATATTGACATGACGGAGACCGATGGAGGTGTTGCAATAAAGAAAGTTCCATTGATGGTAATGCCAACTCTCTATAATTCTATTTTGACAATAAAACAATGATAAATAAAGACAAAAGGTTGTTGGGCATTACAATAAACAATATTGGTGTATCTTCTCGTACATTCCATATGTATATTTTGTGATTTTTTTAATCGGGTTATATATTTAAACATTGATACAAAAAATGAAAAGGCTTCTAGCACATGAAGTAGTTCGCATACATGTTTTTTCATTTGGTATCATGATCATGTTAGAACCTTTACAGTTGGCTTGAATTGTATAATTGTATCTTCACTTTTTACATTGTATTTTCTCTCTCATTATCAATTGAAGGGTTTTTTTGTAACCTTTTTTGTCCACCATTTCCTCTATTTCACAACAGTAAACACATTTTTCGTTTATATATTTTAGCCTTCAAACCTTGACATACATACATACATACACACACGATCCATTAAATTTCTAACGAGTGGTATCAGAGCGAGGTTGTGTATGCCAAAATATATGCCAACAATAACCACACCGAGCTCGTCGTTTTCTCAACTCGAAGTTGGTAGTGTTACGTTACACAATTCAATGCTTATGAAAATAACCTACGCGGTATGGGCTATAAAAAGGCGCATAAGTGAATTTCCAAGCCTAAGGAGTGTGGGATGCAATTCAAAATGCAGAAGTGGAGGAACAAAAAGATCGGATGGCTCTTGTAGCCATTTACCAAGCGATTCCGGAGGACATGCTTCTTATGTTATCCGAGAAGGACACGAATAAAGAAGCATGGGAAACACTTGAGATAGTGTACATGGGAGTTGATCGGTTAAAAGAGGCGAAGGTAAAATCCTTGAGAAGTGATTTTGAGGTGATACAGATAAAGAACGATGAGTTGATGGATGATTTCGCTATGAGATTAAATACAATTGTAACCAGTATTCGATGTCTAGGCGAAAAGACCGAGGAGAATACGGTGGCGAATAAGTTTCTTCGAGCCGCCCCGACACGATTTATACAAATTTTGATATCTATTGAGCAATTTGAAGACTTGAAAAAAATGACGGTCGAATAGGTTATAAGTGTAACACCCGAAATGATATACACCTTAATTGGTGTAATTGTTTATAAAACATCATGAAGTGAAAATTTCTTCTTTTAAAAACTTTTCTTTTAATCATTAAGCTTTCATTTAAAACTTTTGGTCCCAATAAAACAATTGAGTTAAACTATTTAAACAAACATTAGGGTTACAAACTCATATCAATACAACCATAGTAAAGCAATAAGACATCTCAAATCTAACATCCCGCAATTACTCAACATTCTACCGGAAATTTGGCCTGACCATTAGGCTAATGGGATAAAATTCCATACTGACCCAACTCAAACAAAAATAGCACTAAAACAATACGGAACATAGAAAAACTTTCAATATAACTACAAGGGTATACTATACCAATAACAACACGTCTCTCAATAAACCACATCGTCTATAGGATAAACTATCATCAAGTCCTCAATTCTATCTAACTGTCTTCTAAGACCATCACTTCTATCATCCAATGCCAATAAATCATGTTCTTGAGATACATAACATTAAAACAAAAATACGTAAGACATAAACGCCTCGTGAGATACATAGGTTTTAGACCCAACAAGATATTAACTTAACCAATAGTTTTAAAAGCATATTTTTCTATTTAAGTTTATGTAAACCAACAATTGAAACCACACTGAAAATTTTATCCATAAAATCCTTTTGAAATCATATTGCAACTCATATCACCAATCCATGAGTTTTAGACCCAAACAAAGTTATAATTGTGGATCTTATTATAACATAGCCCTATACACACACATACACACACACACACACACACATATATATATATATATATATATATATATATATATATATATATGTATATATATATGTATACACACACACACACACACATATATATATATATATATATATATATATATATATATATATATATATATATATATATATATATATATATATATATATATATATATATATATATATATATATAATGTTGTGATCTTTTGAGAACCCAAAAAATCATGAGAACTTGAGAACTCATTGTGGACCATTAGGTCGTTATCTCATCCAATAAGCGTTTGATTGTCATTTGTCTTCTAGATTTATTTGTGTTAATCCAATTAATTAAACATAAAATCATAACAACCCCAAAAAATAATTTGCCTAATAAATTTGAACTATCAGATTTTTAGAACTTATAAAAACACGTATAAATTTATTTATTGGCAATGTGCATATATATGCATATTTTCATAATTAGTATACACATATTCTTACTTCTAATATGTTAATGCAAATAATAAACAAACCAATTTATTAAAAACAATAATATACAACTATTTTGAACGATACATACTTAAAATATTAAAAAATATATACAAAAAAAATTCATAATATCTTCATTGTCCCTTCCTTAATCGGCAAGTTCCTTCAGTTCTATCATTTTTCACTTCTTCAATTTTCTCGATCATTTTTGTAAAGCCTGCAAGAACATTAATAAAATTCAATTCAAATGCATATTCGAAAATATTAAAATACATATATGTGTATATGTATATGCACAACTGCACACATATGTATATATATGCACAAATATGTACACATACATTAATACACATGTGATCAAACGTTTATGCATATTCATATTTGACCATACATATGTGTAGACATACAAACATAGATACAAAAAATTGAGATGTATGCATATATCCATTTATATACACATGTATATTTGCACATATGCATTTCACTAGTACACGAAACGGATATAGCCACACTAAAAAAAATCGTGACTACATGTCTTTAGTCACACGACATTTTTTCATCCGAAGTGTGACCAAATGTCGCGCCATTTTAGATGCCATACGATTGTATACCCGAAAAACCGTGACCGTATCTAGAAAGTGTGACTAATTGATATTAATATATGTTAACTTAATGAAGCATTTCGACTAAAAGTGTGGCTAAAAATTGTTTGTAGACACGCAACTGGTTGTTATGGTGGCTATTTTGAATCGAATGACGACGTGAATCAATTTAATATGTGACGTTTACTATTGTTTAGTTATACTAAACACAAATATTGAGCCTTTAGTCACATACAATTATCCAAACCGAGGCCAAAAGCATTGTCGTATCAAGTATTTTATTCAATTACCGTGGCCATAAACTATTTATAGGCACACATGTAAATTTCGATAGTGACGATCGTTCATGATTGGACACATGAAATTCATATGACCGTGGTCGTTGCTTTGGTTTAGACACATTATTTAACACGTTACTCACATTATTTAACATGTTACTCATATGACCGTGGTCGTTGCCATAAAGTCTTTCTAGACACACACTTAAATATTGCTAGTGACTATAATACACTCAATTGTCACATGTCGTTCTTTCAACTGTGGTCGTTGAAATTCTTTAGTCATGAAACGAGTGCTTGTATGAGTCTTTAGCCATAGGTAATTAAGCAAACTGTGGCCAAATGTGTTGATGTAACCAAGCACAATTTCGAATGACTGTGGCCATAACCTCTTTGTAGACACATAAATATTTTTGGATAGTGACTATTGGTCGTCCAATGGTAAAATAAAACTATTGTTAATGTCACGTTTGGTAATATTTAGGGTGTGTTTGATTTACCTCTTACTGGGTCCAGTAAGAGGTAACGTCTGACTCGGTCCCAGTCAGACTATTTGATAGTCCAAAATTACACCTCTTACTCGGTCCGTATGCCTCTGATTCGGTCAGCTATCTCATGTCGCTGACTAGAAAAAAAGAAACGCGTATCCCGCTTTTGTCCCTCACGCCTCTACTCTATTCACGGTAAACCTAGAAAAAAGTTTTCGTTTCTCTCTTCTTCTCCTGCTACGCTTCTTCTACCACCGCCGGCGGCGTCCAAGCTTCTGGCCGTCGCACCTTACAGCTCGTCGTCTCCGCCGTCGCACACCGGCATCCTTCATTTCCGCCGTTCATGCCGTCGACCATCATGCAAAGGTAAGCAGTTGAAGTCCCGTTTTTTTGTAAGCAGTTGCAGTCCTTATGTTCTGATTGTATCTACCATCATGTGAACCAATTTTCTGAACTTCTACAGTCCCTTATTTTCTGAATACGTGAACCAATTTAGGTTGTTGTTTTGTTGCTGAAATTTGTTGAATTTCTGAATACGTGAACCAGTTGCAGTCCCTTACTCCATTCATGTTTGTTGAATTTCTACTCCATTCATGTATCTGAATTTCTACTCCATTCATGTTTGTTGAATACGTGAACCAATTTTCTGAATTTCTACTCCATTGATGTCCCTTATTTTCTGTTTTGTTGCTGATTGTATGCTTATTGGTTTCAAATCAGATTATATGTTTATTGGTTTGTTGCTGAAAATTGGTTTTTGAAATCAATATATGTTGCTGTTTTGTTGCTGAAATTTGTATGTTCCATTGTATGTTTTTGGTGTTTCTAAATTGTATGTGATATTACTATACTAGTCATGTCACAAAAGAGGACGCGAGTTACTTGGAAGCAAGATTATTTGGTCAAAACGTTTCTTGAAGCATGTATACATGAAGTGACAACTTATGGTCGGATGGGTAGTAGCTTGAAAGCAACCTCATGGAAGGCTGTTGCGGATAGACTAAAAACTGAACACAATTTTATAGTTGATCAAAAACAAATGAAAAACCAATACGACTATTTAAGAGGAAAGTATGCGGTGTGGGTGAAACTAAAAAATAGAACGGGCAACATTTATGATCCCATAACAAACACGTTTAACCTGACGGACGAAGAATGGGAATTGGAGGCGAAGGTATTGTGTTTTTAATAGATAAATATAATTAATTTTGTTTTTATAGTTTGATAACATTTTTTTTCAATCAGTCAAACAAGAACGTAGACAAACTAAGAAATTCACCCCTCGTATATATTGATCTATGCTCCCAATTATTTGATGGGGAGACATCGATCGGCTTGCAGAGTTGGGGTCCATATTCTACACGCCCTCGTCCCACTGAAGAGTTTTTTGAACATGATTCTGATGATGTTCAATGCACTCAGATGGAACCCCCAGGAGGAAGTGGGGAATCATCTGCTCTTTAAAAAAAAGGCGCAAAACGAAAAGGCAAGGAGGTTGATTCAAAGATAGACGAAGTTGGAGAAGAACTAATCAAGCTTGCTAGGTCATTGGTGGAGAAAAACAATCTTGATAATGACATTGATGCATGTATGGAGAAGTTAGAGAAAACGGGGTGGGAAGAAGATGATGCAAAATATTGGACGACACTTTTGCTATTTGGTGAAAGTGCCGATATTAGAAAAGTTTGGTTAAGCCTAAAGCCGTCAAGTTGTGAGTCATGGGTGAAAAATGTGGGAAGGAAATATGGGTTATTTGGATGACATTTCGATGTTTTTTTAGCCGGTTTTTGGATGTTTCTTTGGATTGACTATTAGGTGGTTTTTGGATTTTTTTTTTTGGATTGATTTGGATTGACTTTTAGGTGGTTTTTGGATGTTTTTTGGATTGAATGTTATGTGTTATGCAATTGAATGTTATGTTATCAGAATACGAATACGATCTCCCGAAAGTACTGTAGTAGAATACGCGTATTTCGGGAAGTGTATTAAATTTTTATAACTATGGTTATTGATTGGAAATGCTTGGAATTGGTCTTATATTAGACTTTTGAGCATTAGAATCAACTGAAATGGTAAATTAACCTATAATCATTGTGAAATGAATGAAATTATAGGTACGGGACAAAATCTTGCGGAATCCATTTCAAGACAAGAAACAATTAAAGCTAGTGGTAGCAAGCATTCAGGTGAGTAATCTCACTAGTATCCGATGTGATATGTGCTGGTTGAACAGCTGCAAATGGACACAGTTCTGGGGACGGATTTGACAGATTTTACGATGAGCTAAAATGGCAATATCATATAAGCCGTGAGTCTGAGAAAGACAAGAACGAAGCTGTGAGTCAACAGAAATAATACGACAATACCAGATAAGCCGTGAGTCTACGATAGAGAAGAACGGAGCTGTGAGTCAAATCTTGAAAAGGCAATACCGGATAATCCGTGAGTCATTGAGATGGCAAGAACGGAGCCGTGAGTCTAGGCAAAAACGGGACAAACCCGTGAGCCAGATGCGATAAAATGTTATGAGAGTTTAATTGTTATTATTCTCTTATATATACATGTGATGTTATTTGCTTGATTATTCATTGGGCTTCATAACTCACAGTTTTATTTGATATGTCCCTGCAGGTAAGCGTGATCCCGCTAAGAGAAAAGTTAAAGTCCGTGACTAAGGACTTAGGATGGTGAAGTGACAACCCGACTTAATGGATGTATAATATCTTTATGTATTGTAATCCTTGATACACTTGTACCTGTTTATGTTGACAAATACCCTTTGGACAATGTTTATTGTAAAATATATGGTTTGAAAAATAAAAAATTTTTACGGGGTGTTTTGTTAAATAATTCGGGTGTTACAAGTTGGGTTATTGAACCCAGCTGGTGCGGCCTTTGGGCTATGAAATAAATGATGAAACTGCTGGTGCGGCCTTCGGGCTATGACTTAAATGATGAAAATGTTTTGGTGCGGCTTATATAGCCATGACATATGGTGCGGCTTATATAGCCATGATATATGGTGCGGCTTATATAGCCATGATGTATGGTGCGGTCAATTATGACTATGAAATATGGGACAGAAACTGTTATGGGTATTTAATTGTTATTATTCTCTTATATATGCAAGTTTATTTGTTTGATTACTCATTGGGCTTTATAGCTCACAGTTTTATTTGATATGTCCCTGCAGGTGAGCGTGATCCCGCTAAGAGGAAAGATAAAGTCTGTGACTAAGGACTTAGTATCGTGAAGTAACTACCCGGCTTGAAGGATGTATAATATCTTTATGTATTGTAATCCTTGATACACTTGTACCTGTTTGTGTTAACAAATACCCTTTGGATATGGTTTTGTTGTAAAATACATGGTTTGAAAAATAAAAATTTTATGGGGTGTTTTGTTAATAAGTCGGGTGTTACATCTATGTAACACCACGATACTTTTGTTAAGTATTTATACGGTAATCATAGTGTATTTATGATTTAATATGGTGTTCTAAGTATTAGAAAGTTAATACTAGAAAAAGGGTAATTTGGTCATTTTACCATAAAAAGGGTAATTTGGTCTTTTGACCATGGGAATGACCAAATATGTTAAAATATTGTTTGCGTGTGGCAAAAATATAAGAAATGAAAGTTTTATGTCATAAAACTTGATTATTGTGGCTAAAAGTTCAAGAAAGTGAACTTAGGGACTAAAAATGTACATCTGGAAAATATAAAAGAGAATTCTCTTCATAATTATGAGAGCTGAACATTTTAGAAGCATCGGGAAGATTTCTTGGGTGCGATTTCTGCAGAATTCATGAGGATTGAAGCATGAAATTGGATTAATGGCTTGGAATTGGAAGTTTTCAAGCAATTAAGGTTAGTACTTTGAAATTCTAACCTAAGTTATTTGTGTGTTCTTCGTGGGATGAATTGAAACTGAAATTAAAGTTATGATTCAAGAGGTTTAAATGAATTCTAAGCCTCAAACATGTTTGTGTTGTAAGAACACATATCAAATTGAAAGTATGTTACTATTGTTGAAATTTGGAATTTTGATTAAGAACCCTAGAATACAAGTTTTTATGATCAACTTGATTTTAATGGGTTATAATGAATTCCAAATGGTATATTTGTTGAAATAAATCAGTAGAAGTGATTATAACTTGATAATTTCGGTTTTGGACCAAAAATGTGAAAAACGGAAATTTTTGGAAACGGATTGAAATCACAAATTCCATGGTTTAAAACTTGAAGTAAATGAAGGGTTTTGGTCCTGGAACAATTCCCTATTAATTAAGTCGTGTATTAAGGGCTTAATATGAGAAAATGGGATTTTGTAGCATAAAAATCGGAGTTTCTGGTCTGCTGTGCAGCCTTCGCGACGCGACCTTCATGGCCCTCGCGACTCGAGGTCGCGACAGATTGAGGAACATTTTCCTTGAACTTCCTGTTAAGATTTTTGGCAATTTCAATTTTGGGACTTGATGCTAGACTTGTCCGTTTCACCTCAAATTTTGAACATAGGTCTAATATGGTATGAAACTTCATGGAAAATTGTCGGAATACGTATATGACCTTTCGAAGGTACTGTAGTAGAATACACGTATTTCGGGAAAAATTAATAATTAGTAAAAAGATGGTAAGTGAAAGTTATCATCTAAAAATGCTCCCCAGTTGTATTATATAGGACTCTTGTGTAATAGAGTCATTGAAATTGTTGTTAACCTATTATCATTTTATATATAAATGAATATATAGGTATGAGACAAATGGTTGTGGTGCATGCAAAGGCAAGAAACAACCGGAATTAAATGCAGCAAGTATCCAGGTGAGTAATCTCACTTATATCATATATGATATGTGTTGATTGAACTGTTTCAGGTTGAAACTGTTTTGGGGTACAAGTTTGACAGTTTACATATGCATTGAAAAGACAATACCAGATAAGCCGTGAGTCTGCGATAGACAAGAACGGAGCTGTGAGTCATTAATACGACAATACCAGATAAGCCGTGAGTCTGTGAAAGACAAGAACGGAGCTGTGAGTCTATAATAAAAGTAAGAAGACAATACCAGATAAGCCGTGAGTCAATGAAATGTCAAGAACGGAGCTGTGAGTCAGTAAAAAGACAATACCGGGTAAGCCGTGAGTCAATGAAATGACAAGAACGGAGCCGTGAGTTTAGGCAACAGCGGGGCAAACTCGTGAGCCATAAATGATTATGAAATAAAATATTATACCCAACTGGTGCGGCCTATATGGCTATGATATTGGATGATTAAATCCAACTGGTGCGGCCTATATGGCTATGACTTGAATGTTGAAACTGTTTGGTGCGGCTTATATGGCCAAGAAATATAGTGCAGTCAAATTGTGACTACGAAATATGGGACATAAATGGTTAGATATGATTAAACGTGCAAATAATTGACGTGATTTGATACTTATATGTTATGATGGTTCAGCCTGTAAGGCTATGGAGTAGGATGTGAAATCCTAAGAAATATACAATCAGCCAGTAAGGCTAGGAGTTTGGACCCGATATCCAAATATATATACGGTTAGCCGGAAGGGGCTATAAAATGGGACTTAACATTGAAAAGATGAGTTAAAAGAGATTTATCATATATAGGAAATTATATATGAATATATTCTTATACATGTTATTTGCAGATATGATTACTCACTGAGCTTTATAGCTCATGTTATTTGTTAAATGTCCCTGCAGGTTAGCATGATCCTGATAAGGAAAAAGATAGAGTCCGTGACTAAAGAAGTGGGACTTATAGATGCTGTCAGTAGCAGCCCGACTTCAAAGGAGATTACGGTATTTTATACCCTCCTTGATACACTTGTACCCGTTTTTAATAAAATATACCCCTCTTGTTATGGTTTTACGTATTGAAACCTTTGTTTTAAATGAAAAATTTTTAGGGGTGTTTTTGTTTTAAAAGCCGGGTGTTACAAGTTGGTATCAGAGCCGTGGTTTAAGTGAACTAGGTGTCTATAGAGTAGATTCATGGACTTAAACCTTGAGATAGTAGACATGATGTATAGTTAGGTGTATATAAGTTGTTATTATACATATGTATAACCTAACTGTTGCTGACTTCTGATGTATAAGAAGTACGAGCAGCGAATCTTACTGGGAGGAATTTAGGGCGTGGAGCTTTAAGAGGTGGACCAGCCCTTTTTCAAGGCTCCATTGAATGAGGGGCAAAGAGACCAGTAGAATAAAAATCCACAAGACACGCAATAGTAGCTGATGTGGTAAAAAAAGAAAAAGAAATTGGTTGCTCACCCTGACTGATATTCAAGGTGAAAGAAAAGTAGTTGAGACTACAAGAAAAGCAGAAAAATATTAGTGGACGCTTCAGAAGAAGTTAAAACGATTCAGGTCTAACCTTAAAGGGAAGGGACCAAAACGAAAAAAAGTGATGTGGTGTAAGAAGTGCAGGAAAAGCACTCAGAAAATTGTAGAGTTGAGACTTTACCGTTGAATTGTGGAAATCGTAGAAAACCGGAGCATATTGCTCGAGCCTGTTGGATGGAACGGAAGTGTTTCCAGCGCGGAGCTATAGATCACCACCCTACGAAATGTTCACATGCTAAATGGGGTGTAACGGGTGATAAACCCAGGAAAGAACGGGGAGGAAAGAAAGAATAAATGAATGGTCGAAAAGGACCAGTGGTACCATGAGCATTCCAGTATGCTGTGGAAGAAGCTTGTGAGTAGACTGATATGGTCTCAGATATATTTACTTTGAATATACTCCCCGTATATGTTATATTTGATCCATGAAACTATGCTTTGGATCGGTGACTTTGATGTCTTGTCTGAATATTTCATCAACGATTATGGATGAAATTTCGGAAGTAGCTATAGCAGTTAGCAAATATGTTCAAGATATTGAACACCTGGAAGGTAGTCTGCCTAGTATTTACGGGACCATTTTTCCCTATAAATCTGAAGCCGATGACTACCAATGAATCTGAAGAAATTGTGCGTATGAATTGGTTAGCAATGAATGATGCTAACATAAATTGTAGAGAAATAAGAACATTATGGTTCAAAAATCAGAAATGAAATGGAGGAAAATCCACGGTAAATGACCGTTGTTGAGAATACCGGTTATTTTACTTTGCTTAAACTTGGAAAAGGGTTAGTAAAGGAAGGATGTTTTAGTTGGCATATGTAGTATTGGCCAAGCTAAATAAAGCGGTGACAGAAGTGTAAAACTTTAAACGAATTCTCAGATGTTTCTTCTGAAAGAACTTCCAGAATTATCGCCAGATTGGCGAGAAGAGTTCATGAATAAATTGGTTCCGGGAGCCGTTTCTGTTATTTAGGCTCCGTACCGATTAGCACCTACGGAGAGGGCAGAGTTGAGAAAACAATTAGAAGTGTTGGAATCGGGGTCTCATATGACTGAATGTGTCATGGTGTGGAACCCTTATCTTGCTGGTAAAGAAGAAAGACAAGTGATATGCATGTGCATTGACTACCGAGAATCTGATATTCTAGAAACCAGAACGAATATGATGTACAGTTGCGCTAAATATTGGAGTTACTTCGTGGAGAAAAATAATATGCGAAGTTTTCCAAGTATGAAATTTAGTTAAAAGAAGTTTCAATTCTCTGGGCATGTTAACAGTGCCAAAGATGATAAAGTAGATCCAGTGGAAATGATGCTGTGATAAAACGGGATCCGCCTGAGGAATCTGACTAAAATTGTAGTTCCTTGGATTGGCGGGTTATTATAGGAGAGTTGTAGAAAACGGCTCCTTGATTGCTGTCTAGTCGACTAAAGTTGACCAAGAAAAGTGAAAAGTTTGAGTGGGTAGAAAGACCACAAATATTTTTTCAAAGTTGAGACAAACTTTGTGTCAAGCTCCGGTGTTAGCATTATTGCTAAGCGGAGAAGATAATTTATTTTACAGAAATGTATCCAGAGTTAATTTTGGGTACATAACATTGCAGTAGCAATTATGATTTTGGCATTGAAGCTTTAGAGACACTATTTATATGATGTAAAGCTTATTGTTTGTACGGATATAAAAGTTTGAAGTACTTAATTGATTAAAAAGAAGCTAGTTGGAAAATCACAGCGATTTAAAACCCTTGGTGGTTGTGTATGTGGATTTCAAAGCAAAGCAAAACATGAGATTTATTTTG
Source organism: Cichorium intybus (assembly GCA_023525715.1). Taxonomy (NCBI): domain Eukaryota; kingdom Viridiplantae; phylum Streptophyta; class Magnoliopsida; order Asterales; family Asteraceae; genus Cichorium; species Cichorium intybus. The sequence continues at coordinate 37,798,413 of CM042017.1, read as the reverse complement.
AGAAGAAGATATATTGTAGTAGATATACAGTATACCCTGGGAAGAACCAAACTGTATAGGATGATAAAACCTATGTATTGGTGGCTGAGAATGAAGCAAGATATATAAAAAAGTGTTTGACATGTTTCAGATAGAGTCAAATCATTAGAAGCATACGGAAAATTTAACCGTTGTGGGTCCCAAAGAAGAAATTGGACGATATTATTATAGACTTTGTAATGAAGTCTTCGCAAGTACCGCATGGGTATGATACTATATGGGTAATAGTTAACCGGATGATGAAACCAGTGTAAATTATACCGACTAAGGAAGAAATTAAAATCGAAAAGTAGTGAAAAACTGCATAGAAAGAGTAATTTGTCGACGTGAGTTACCGGTGTCGATTGTATCGGGTCGAGATAATAGAATTATTCGTTAATTTTGGCATAAATCCCAAGAATAATTAGTTCAAAAGTACTAGTAAGTACTGTATATGATTTGCAGATTGATAGACGAGGCGAGATAATGATGCAGACTCTAGAAGATATGTTTGAAATTTGCAAAACAGACCCTGGTGGAAGATGAGAATATCGTCTATCTTTGGTAGAATTTGTAAGAAATGACAACTTGCATACTAGTATTCTGATGGCTCACGTGGAGTATTGTATGGAATACTGTGTCCTACTTCGATTTGATGGATTGAAGATGTGGAAAAGCCGTTAGCTAGATCCTAGATTGTTGTACAAACTGAAGAGAATATTAGAAGGATACAAGCAAATTTGAACACGGCTAATAATTAGTAAAAATAGTATGTGGATCATCGAGTAAAACCGTCGAAATTTCAAATGAGGAAAGATGGTGGTACTCAAAGTAATTCTTTTGGAAAGACTAAAAATTGTTTTGGGACAGAAAGGAAGGTGGAATCCTGGTTTCATTGGACCTTTCCATATATCCCACAGAGTAAGAATTGTGATGTATTGATCGAAGTTTCTGGATGAACTTCAAGATATTTATAAAGTTTTCTATGGGTCTCATTTTGGAGAACATTGAAAGATGAATTCCAAAAATACTTCATGATGAAATGGAGGTAGATAAGGAGTTACGATAACCGGGACAACCGGAGGAGTGTTAGGTGGAAAACGAGATAGCTATGAAATAAGAAGATTGGTATGGTTAAAGTGCTTTGGCAATACCATAGAAGTTCCATAATGACATGGGAACCAAAATTGTAATGAGAAAGAAATACCCTCGCTTGTTTGTATGATTTCGGGGACGAAATCTTTTGAAGAAGGGGAGAATTTGTAACACCATGATACTTTTGTTAAGTATTTATACGGTAATCATAGTGTATTTATGATTTAATATGGTGTTCTAAGTATTAGAAAGTTAATACTAGAAAAAGGGTAATTTGGTCATTTTACCATAAAAAGGGTAATTTGGTCATTTGACCATGGGAAGGACCAAATATGTTAAAATATTGTTTGCGTGTGGCAAAAATATAAGAAATGAAAGTTTTATGTCATAAAACTTGATTATTGTGGCTAAAAGTTCAAGAAAGTGAACTTAGGGACTAAAAATGTACATCTGGAAAATATAAAAGAGAATTCTCTTCATAATTATGAGAGCTGAACATTTTAGAAGCATCGTGAAGATTTCTTGGGTGCGATTTCTGCAGAATTCATGAGGATTGAAGCATGAAATTGGATTAATGGCTTGGAATTGGAAGTTTTCAAGCAATTAAGGTTAGTACTTTGAAATTATAACCTAAGTTATTTGTGTGTTCTTCGTGGGATGAATTGAACTGAAATTACAATTATGATTCAAGAGGTTTAAATGAATTCTAAGCCTCAAACATGTTTGTGTTGTAAGAACACATATCAAATTGAAAGTATGTTGCTATTGTTGAAATTTGGAATTTTGATTAAGAACCCTAGAATACAAGTTTTTATGATCAACTTGATTCTAATGGGTTATAATGAATTCCAAATGGTATATTTGTTGAAATAAATCAGTAGAAGTGATTATAACTTGATAATTTCGGTTTTGGACCAAAAATGTGAAAAACGGGAATTTTTTGAAACGGATTGAAATAACAAATTCCATGGTTTAAAACTTGAAGTAAATGAAGGGTTTTGGTCCTGGAACAATTCCCTATTGATTAAGTCGTGTATTAAGGGCTTAATATGAGAAAATGGGATTTTGTAGCATAAAAATCGGAGTTTCTGGTCTGCTGTGCAGCCTTCGCGACGCGACCATCATGGCCCTCGCGACTCGAGGTCGCGACAGATTGAGGAACATTTTCCTTGAACTTCCTGTTAAGATTTTTGGCAATTTCAATTTTGGGACTTGATGCTAGACTTATCCGTTTGACCTCAAATTTTGAACATAGGTCTAATATGGTATGAAACTTCGTGGAAAATTGTCGGAATACGTATACGACCTCCCGAAGGTACTGTAGTAGAATACGCGTATTTCGGGAAAAATTAATAATTAGTAAAAAGATGGTAAGTGAAAGTTATCATCTAAAAATGGTCCCCAATTGTATTGTATAGGTCTCTTGTGTAATAGAGTCATTGGAATGGTTGTTAACCTATTATCATTTTATATATAAATGAATATATAGGTATGGGACAAATGGTTGTGGTGCATGCAAAGGCAAGAAACAACCGGAATTAAATGCAGCAAGTATCCATGTGAGTAATCTCACTTATATCATATATGATATGTGTTGATTGAACTGTTTCAGGTTGAAACTCTTTTGGGGGACAAGTTTGACAGTTTACAGATGCATTGAAAAGACAATACCAGATAAGCCGTGAGTCTGCGATAGACAAGAACGGAGCTGTGAGTCATTAATACGACAATACCAGATAAGTCGTGAGTCTATGAAAGACAAGAACGGAGCTGTGAGTCAATAATAAAAGTAAAAAGACAATACCAGATAAGCCGTGAGTCAATGAAATGACAAGAACGGAGCTGTGAGTCAGTAAAAAGACAATACTGGGTAAGTCGTGAGTCAATGAAATGACAAGAACGGAGCCGTGAGTCTAGGCAAGAGCGGGGCAAACTCGTGAGCCATAAATGATTATGAAATAAAATGTTATACCCAACTGGTGCGTCCTATATGGCTATGATATTGGATGATTAAATCCAACTGGTGCGGCCTATATGGCTATGACTTGAATGTTGAAACTGTTTGGTGCGGCTTATATGGCCAAGAAATATAGTGCAGTCAAATTGTGACTACGAAATATGGGACATAAATGGTTAGATATGATTAAACGTGCAAATAACTGACATGATTTGATACTTATATGTTATGATGGTTCAGCCTGTAAGGCTATGAAGTAGGATGTGAAATCCTAAGAGATATACGATCAGCCAGTAAGGCTAGGAGTTTGGACCCGATATCCAAATATATATACGGTTAGCCGGAAGGGGCTATAAAATGGGACTTAGCATTGAAAAGATGAGTTAAAAGATATTTATCATATATAGGAAATTATATATGAATATATTCTTATACATGTTATTTGCAGATATGATTACTCACTGAGCTTTATATCTCATGTTATTTATTAAATGTCCCTGCAGGTTAGCATGATCCTTATAAGGAAAAAGATAGAGTCCGTGACTAAAGAAGTGGGACTTATAGATGCTGTCAGTAGCAGCCCGGCTTCAAAGGAGATTACGGTATTTTATACCATCCTTGATACACTTGTACCCATTTTTAATAAAATATACCCCTCTTGTTATGGTTTTACGTATTGAAACCTTTGTTTTAAATGAAAATTTTTTAGGGGTGTTTTTGTTTTAAAAGCCGGGTGTTACAAATTGTAACACCCGGCTCATTAACAAAACACCCCAAAAATTTTTATTTTTCAAACCAAGTATTTTACAAACAAATCCATAAGTACGGGGTATTAGTTAACAGAATACGAGTACAAGTGTATCACGAAGTACAATACATATTTATTATACATTCTTCAAGCCGGGTCGTCCCTTTAAATTCTAAGTCCTCAGTCACGGACTTTGTCTTTTCCTTTAGCAGGGTCACGCTCACCTGCAGGGACATATCAAATAAACTGTGAGCTATAAAGCCCAATGAGTAATCAAGCAATTAAACAAGCAATATAAGAGAATAACAACAATTAAACTCTTAAACAAATTCTGTCCCAACAATCATGGTCATTGCTGACCGCACCATATATCATAGCCCGAAGGCCGCACCAAAATATCATAGCCCGAAGGCCGCACCAAAATCATAGCCCGAAGGCCGCACCAAAATCATAGCCCGAAGGCCGCACCAAAATCATATATGATATAAGTGAGATTACTCACCTGAAGGCTTGCTACAACTAGCGTTCGTCTTTCCTTGCCTTGAAATGAAATCCGTAGGATTTTGTCCCGTACCTATAATTCCATTTATTATCAAAATGATTATAGGTCAATAACCGTTCCAATTAACTCTAATACAATAGAGTTCAATATAATAGCGTTATAAACAATGCCTAGTAAATAAACTTTCCGTTTACTAACTTTTTATCAATTTTACTATTCACCGAGGCATTCGAACAGGTCTACAGTGCCCCCGAGGGGTCGAAAACTCAATATAAAAATTTTCCCAAACTTTTCAGACCAAAACGAGCCTATGGTTCAAATTTGAGCTAAATCGGACAAGCCAAGCAAAAGTTAGCGTTTTTGATCCCCTGGCCTCTGCTCGAAGGGCACACTACGCCTAGGGGAGGGCGCACTGCGCCTGGGCGCACCCCGCCTGGCTTTGGGGCGCACTGCGCCTAGCGGCAGTGCAGGTCCCCTGGCCAGTCGCGATTTATGCACTGTAGCTTGCAGATTTGGTCCATTAAGTACTTATTTCTGTTCTTAATCGCTTGGGGTTTGTTCCTAGGCTAAAACCTTACATTTTAACAAGGTTTTTAACCATCAAAACCCACTCAATCAATCATATGAAGAATTAGGGTTCTTAATTCTAACAACCCCAAATCTTCAATTTCACCAATTATAACAACCTACTTCCATTTTGTTGAGTTAAGCTCTTACTAGCATGACTTAATGGAAGTATTTCATCAATTAAAACACCCAATCTTAACTGTAATTGCAGTTTTTGAGTTCTACAAAACTCCTCAAGAACAACTAGCTAGAACTTGAAGAACTTACCTCCAAATCTTCCAATTATGCCCTTTTAAGCCAAGGATCAAAATCTAAGCTTCAAACCTTCAAGAATCCTTCACGATTTCTGGAAAAATCAGTCACGAACTCTCTCCCGTAAACCTCCTATTTTCTGCACAAACTAGGAGAAGGTTCCAACCTTTTATACCTCCAAAACTTTCATTTTTGGTCCTTGAAGTTACCTTTCTTAAACTTTTGCCACCATTTACAAATTAAATGACAAAAATCAAAGTATTATAACATTTTAAGTCCAAGACTCAAAATATTTTTACCGAACAAGTCCTTTTTGTCAAAAAGACCAAATTACCCTTTTGAGGTAAAATGACCATTTTGCCCTTTTTATTATAATTCCATAATAAAATAAGTTTTGGCGTTACAAATTCTCCCTTCCTTTAAGAGATTTTGTCCCCGAAATCATACAAAAAGTTGAGGATATTTCTCTCTCATTTCACTTTCGGTCTCCCACGTCATGTCGGAACCTTTGTGATGTCGCCAAAGGACTTTCACCATGCTAATCTTCTTATTTCGCAGCTGTCTTATCTTGCGGTCTAACACTCGCTCGGGTTGTTCTGGGTATCTCAGCTTTTCATCCACCTCAATTTCAGCAAGAGGTATATGTTGAGACTTGTCAAACAGAGTTTTCCTTAAATGGGACACATGGAATACGTCATGTATACCATGAAGTTCATCGGGTAACTCCAATCGATACGCCACGGCTCCAACTCTTTGGGATATACGGAAAGGTCCGATGAAACGAGGACTCAACTTCCCTTTCTTCCCAAAACGAATTAAGCCTTTCCAAGGGGATACTTTGAGCATTACCATATCTCCTACTTGGAATTCTATCGGTTTCACCCGTTTGTCTGCGTACTGTTTCTGTCTATTCTGAGCTACCTTCAAATTTTCACGTATCAGTTTGATCTTTTCTTCGGTTTGTGCTACAATTTCGGGTCCAGCCAACGGCTTTTCCCCAACTTCAGTCCAGCAGGTCGGAGTACGGCCCGGTGCTCCATACAAAGCTTCATACGGGGCCATCTGAATGCTGGAATGATAGCTGTTATTGTATGCGAATTCTACCAGAGGCAAGTGATCTTCCCAGCTTCCACCAAAGTCAATGATACAAGTCCTCAACATGTCTTCCAAAGTTTGGATCGTTCTTTCACTCTGACCATCGGTCTGTGGATGATAGGCGGTACTCATAAGTACTTTTGTACCCAATTGCTCTTGAAGACTTTGCCAAAAATGGGAAGTAAATCTGCTGTCTCGGTCCGATACAATCGATGCTGGTAATCCATGTCGACAAATCACTTCATCAATGTAGATTTTCGCCAATTGATCTACTCTATACTTTTCTTTATATGGTATAAATTGTGCCGATTTGGTCAATCGATCAACAATTACCCATATAGAATCATAACCTCGCGGTGTCCGCGGCAACTTTGTCACGAAATCCATGGTAATATGGTCCCATTTCTTCTCTGGAACCGGCAATGGTTGTATTTCCCCGTACAGTTTCTGATGGTTTGACTTAACTTGCAAACAAGTCAAACATTTTTCCACATACCTTCCAATGTCCCTCTTCATTCCAGGCCACCAATACATCGGTTTTAACGTCCGATACAACTTGGTACTGCCCGGATGAACTGCATAACGGCTATAGTGTGCATCTTCTAGAAGTAAATTCCGCGCATCTCCTTGTTTTGGGACCCATATTCGACCTCTGAATGTCTTCAATTTTTGAGCATTTTCTTCCAGATGCTTCAAGTATCCAACCATTCTTTCACTTTTTATATTCTCCGGCTTACATGCTTCTTCCTGTGCTGAACGGATCAATCCTGGTAACCGGCTTACTACACCCATGCATGCGGATGTAATTTTCAAAGGAGCTTCTTTTCGGCTTAGCGCATCTGCCACCACGTTCGCCTTGCCAGGATGGTACTGAATTTCACAATCAAAGTCTTTCAGCAGATCCATCCACCTTTGCTGTCTCATACTAAGCTCTTTCTGGTCAAAGAGGTACTTCAGGCTCTTATGATCCGTATAAATGACAAACTTCACACCATATAAATAGTGCCTCCATAACTTCAATGCTAGAACCACAGCAGCTAATTCCAGATCATGAACTGGATACTTCTTCTCGGCATCTTTCAATTGTCGGGACGCATAGGCTATGACCCGACCTTTCTGCATTAGCACACAACCAAGACCAATTCTGGAAGCATCGCTGTAGATAACATACTCTTCTCCGCTTTGTGGTAAAGCTAACACCGGTGCTTCACATAAAGCTTGTTTCAACTTCTGGAATGCTTCTTGTTGTTTTTCAGCCCACGTAAACTTTTCACCTTTCTTGGTCAACTTGGTCAACGGAGCAGCTATTGAGGAGAAATTCTCCACAAATCTTCTGTAATAACCTGCTAAACCAAGGAAACTTCGTATTTCAGTTGGACTCCGGGGCGGTTCCCACTTCATCACGGCTTCAATCTTTGATGGATCAACTTTCACCCCCTCGGCATTAATTACATGGCCAAGAAATTGGATTTCCCTTAGCCAGAAATCACACTTAGAAAATTTCGCATACAGCTTTTCTTGGCGAAGCAGCTCTAACGTCTGTCGCAGGTGTACCTCATGTTCGGCCTGGCTTCGCGAATACACCAAGATGTCATCAATAAACACTATCACCGAGGTATCAAGGAACGGACGACACACTCGGTTCATGAGATCCATGAATACGGCTGGAGCATTGGTTAACCCAAAAGGCATCACCAAAAACTCATAATGACCGTATCGCGTTCGGAAAGCTGTCTTCGGAATATCAGATTCTCTTATCTTCAACTGGTGATAACCCGACCTCAGGTCAATCTTGGAAAAATATGACGCGCCTTGCAGCTGGTCAAACAAGTCGTCTATTCTGGGTAGCGGGTACTTGTTCTTCACCGTGATCTTGTTTAACTCCCGATAGTCAATACACATGCGCATTGACCCATCTTTCTTCTTAACAAACAAGATAGGAGCTCCCCAAGGCGATGTACTCGGTCTGATAAAACCTCTGTCTAGTAGTTCCTCCAGTTGCTTCCGCAGTTCCACCATCTCTGAAGGGGCTAAACGGTATGGAGCTCGGGCAACAGGTGCAGCTCCCGGAACTAGTTCAATCGTGAACTCAACCTGTCGATCTGGTGGCAACCCTGGAAGTTCGTCTGGAAACACATCTGGGAACTTGTTCACCACATTCACATTCGCTACCCCCACTTTAATTGGTTGAGCCACCGATACATAAGCTAGATATGACATCCCTCCTTTACTAATACAGCTTCGAGCTTGAGCAAAAGAGATGACTGGCATACGCAACCGAGGTCGTTCACCCTGAATCTTTATCCATTTTCCATCCGGTGTTAACACTGTGAGGTTTTTATTTCTGCAATCCATGTTGGCATAATTCGTTGCTAACCAATCCATCCCCACAGTCACACCAAATTCATTGGTAGTCATCGGCTTCAAATCTATAGGGAAAACGGTCCCGTAGATTTTAAGCTGACAACCTTCCAGATGTTCAGAAACCCAAACATATCTACCGTCTGCTATAGCTACTTCCAAACTTTCATCCATCGGGGTTAACGGTACATTCAGGCGAGACAATAAAGACTCCGATACGAAACAATGAGTAGCCCCCGGATCAAAAATAACATATACAGGTATGAAATTAAGAGTGAAGATACCTGTAATCACATCTGTCTTCTCACGGGCTTCCTCCACGGTCATCTGGAAAGCTCGCGAGGCCACTGGTCGTCCCCTGTTCTTCGGCTCTTCTTTCTTTCCTACTTGATCATCCCTGGGTCTTTCACTGTATGCCCCAGATTTCAGTTGGGGACAATTCAGACGAAGATGATCCGTGGCTCCACATTGGTAACATCTACACTCCGCCCGACAGTTAATGGCTTCATGTCCCGGTTTTCCACAATTTCGACAATTCACAGATGTAGTATTGACCCGACAACTACCAAAGTGCCTTTTTCTACACTTCTCACACCACTTTCCTTCGTCCCTCTGGCTTTTTCCCCTAGACCCGGATTGCTGCGACTTTTTCTGAGGCGTCCAACCTTGGTCTTCCGCCTTTCTTTTTGTTTCAACGGCTTTCTTTTCATCTTCTTGTCGCTTTAATTCGGTCTCCCTTTCTGTGGCTCGATCCACCACTTGCCGGAAAGTAGTTAGTTTCAACGGTTGCACGATTTCTCTAATTCGGGTTGTCAACCCCCGGACATACTTGTCGATCTTTCTCTTTTCAGTGTAGATATGATGTTCCGCAAACCTAGCTTTCTCCAGAAAGCTAAGAGTATATTCCTGAACAGATCGGGAACCCTGTTCCAGATGCAGGAATTCATCCTCCAGCTTCTGAATAGCTACTTCTGAGCAGTATTCTTCATTGAACTTTGTCTTGAATTGCTCCCAAGGTATCGATTGGGATGAATCAAGATCCAGTGATTTGTAGTAGGTTTGCCACCAATGTAGTGCACCGCTTGTAAGTTGGTTCGTGGCAAATTCCACTTTATCATCATCCGCACACTTGCTTACTCGGAACACCTTCTCAATATGCATGATCCATTCCATAACTGGATCATCCGTCCCCGAGAATTCCTTTGGTTTACAACCAAGGAATGATTTATACGTACACCCAACTTTCTTTATTGAGGGTTCCCCACCTTGAGTTTCCTTTACTGCCCGGGCACGGCTTTCTCCCTGGCTTTCTTCTTCTAGCTGTCTGTTATGAACACTTTTTGCAGCCTCTTCAGTAGGATCAGGATTGGCACTCGGATTAGGATTGCCACTCGGGTTAGGGTTGTTCGATAATGCTGGTATCATTTGCCTAACCACTTCTTCCACTATCACCCGAATATCAGGTGGATTTTGTCCCACCGGTTCCCGTGCTGGTGCACTTCGCCCAACAGAGCCGCGTGACCTAGCTGGTCCACTTCTTGCAGTTCCACGCGAATTCACACCAGTGGGATTGCTTCGTGTATTTCTCATACTTCAAAAATTCAGCAAACCGTTAGATTACATATATAATAACAAACTTATATATATCTAACAGTCCATTTATCTATTTTTCTCTCAAGGTTTAAGTCCAGGAATCTAGTCTGAGACACCTAGTTCACTTAAACATGGCTCTGATACCAACTTGTAACACCCGGCTCATTAACAAAACACCCCAAAAAATTTTATTTTTCAAACCAAATATTTTACAAACAAATCCATAAGTACGGGGTATTAGTTAACAGAATACGAGTACAAGTGTATCACGAAGTACAATACATATTTATTATACATTCTTCAAGCCGGGTCGTCCCTTTAAATTCTAAGTCCTCAGTCATGGACTTTGTCTTTTCCTTTAGCAGGGTCACGCTCACCTGCAGGGACATATCAAATAAACTGTGAGCTATAAATCCCAATGAGTAATCAAGCAATTAAACAAGCATATATAAGAGAATAACAACAATTAAACTCTTAAACAAATTCTGTCCCAACAGTCATGGTCATTGCTGACCGCACCATATATCATAGCTCGAAGGCCGCACCAAAATATCATAGCCGGAAGGCCGCACCAAAATCATAGCCCGAAGGCCGCACCAAAATCATAGCCCGAAGGCCGCACCAAAATCATATATGATATAAGTGAGATTACTCACCTGAAGGCTTGCTACAACTAGCGTTCGTCTTTCCTTGCCTTGAAATGAAATCCGTAGGATTTTGTCCCGTACCTATAATTCCATTTATTATCAAAATGATTATAGGTCAATAACCGTTCCAATTAACTGTAATACAATAGAGTTCAATATAATAGCGTTATAAACAATGCCTAGTTAATAAACTTTCCGTTTACTAACTTTTTATGAATTTTACTATTCACCGAGGCATTCGAACCGGTCTACAGTGCCCCCGAGGGGTCGAAAACTCAATATAAAAATTTTCCCAAACTTTTCAGACCATAACGAGCCTATGGTTCAAATTTGAGCTAAATCGGACAAGCCAAGCAAAAGTTAGCGTTTTTGATCCCCTGCCTGGCCTCTGCTCGAAGGGCGCACTATGCCTAAGGGAGGGCGCACTGCGCCTGGGCGCACCCCGCCTGGCTTTGGGGCACACTGCGCCTAGCGGCAGTGCAGGTCCCCTGGCCAGTCGCGATTTATGCACTGTAGCTTGCAGATTTGGTCTATTAAGTACTTATTTCTGTTCTTAATCGCTTGGGGTTTGTTCCTAGGCTAAAACCTTACATTTTAACAAGGTTTTTAACCATCAAAACCCACTCAATCAATCATATGAAGAATTAGGGTTCTTAATTCTAACAACCCCAAATCTTCAATTTCACCAATTATAACAACCTACTTCCATTTTGTTGAGTTAAGCTCTTACTAGCATGACTTAATGGAAGTATTTCATCAATTAAAACACCCAATCTTAACTGTAATTGCAGTTTTTGAGTTCTACAAAACTCCTCAAGAACAACTAGCTAGAACTTGAAGAACTTACCTCCAAATCTTCCAATTATGCCCTTTTAAGCCAAGGATCAAAATCCAAGCTTCAAACCTTCAAGAATCCTTCACGATTTCTGAAAAATCAGTCACGAACTCTCTCCCGTAAACCTCCAATTTTCTGCACAAACTAGGAGAAGGTTCCAACCTTTTATACCTCCAAAACTTTCATTTTTAGTCCTTGAAGTTACCTTTCTTAAACTTTTGCCACCATTTACAAATTAAATGACAAAAATCAAAGTATTATAACATTTTAAGTCCAAGACTCAAAATATTTTTACCGAACAAGTCCTTTTTGTCAAAAAGACCAAATTACCCTTTTGAGGTAAAATGACCATTTTGCCCTTTTTATTATAATTCCATAATAAAATAAGTTTTGGCGTTACACAAATTACTACATGGATCTTCTACACAATGTCTAGAGATGATGCGTCTTTCCCGTGAAGCGTTCGTACTATTATGCAATCATTTTACACAAAGAAATTGGTTGCAACATACTAGGACAATAAGCATTGAAGAGAAGATGGCAATGTTTTTGACAATTATAGGACATAATGAATGTTTTCGAGTGATTAAAAGAAGATTTCAACACTCCACACAAACAGTTCATAAATGTTTCCATGAGGTCCTCAATGCAATGATGTGTTTTTCAAAAGAAATAATAGTGCCAACGTCTTCAAATGCAACTGCAAATACCTCGGGACGACATAGAAGGTTAAAGGAGATATTTTCTGGAGCAATGGGTGCATTAGACGGAACTCTTGTACATGCAATCATGCCCGCTGATCAACAAACTCGTTATAGGGGAAGAGGGAAAGGTGAATGTTATCAAAATGTGTTAGGAGTTTGTCATTTTGATATGGTATTCACCTTTGTATGGGCTGGACGGGAGGGCATAGCACATGATTCACGTGTTTTGAAAGAAATTGCATTTGATCTGAGTTCCGGCTTCCCAATTCCTCCATCAGGTTTGTGTGTTTTTTTTATAATTTTTAATATTAAATACATTATATACACTCTACATAATTAACATCACATTTACATTTACAGATAAGTATTACCTTTGCGACGCTGCATATACCAACACTCGTGGATTCATGACTCCATATCGGAATACGAGATATTGGTTAGCCGATTTTTGACGACAATGAGCGTTAACTAAGGAAGAAAAATTCAATCATGGTCATGCACAACTCAGAAATGTTATTGAGTGTGCGTATGGCGTATTGAAAAAACGATTCCCAATCTTAACATAAATGGCTCCTTATCCTTTTTCGGTGCAAAAGGATATAGTTGTTGCTTGTTTTGTAGTCCATAATTTTATAAGAAAATGCAAAATTCACGATCATATATTTATGGAGTTTGAAGAAAGCAGTATGTTTAGTCCCGATGTGCACGATGATGAAAGTAATGGCTAAAACGTATAAGACATGGAATGGGGTTCACAAGGTAATCAATATATGAGTACTTTGCGTGACGATATTGCTAATCAACTACTTTCAAGTGGTGCAATTTAAATTTGTATGCAAACTATTGTTTTGTTTGAACTTCAGAATGTTTTTATTTGGATTTGAAATCTTTTATGTTTAATTTGGATTTTGTATGATATTTTGTAGTTTTTTTTAATTATTCAGCTACTTCATTGATAAATTTTATCAAACTGATTCATTATATACAACAAAATATAGTATAGAAGGGTAATATGATCATTTTCATTATTCAGCATATTCAGTCAGATGTATAATCAAACAACATGGTTTTAGTAAGATCTAACTCAGTCCGAGCTTCTGACTCAGTCAGGCCTCTGACCCAGTCAGATCTAACTCAGTTAGTAGTTATCAAACGCAGCCTTAGTCACATGAACATTTATTAGCATGACATTGTTTGTCTTTTTGACACACAATTATCTAGAATGTGTAATTGTAATTACCCTTTAGTTACGTATTAAATTAAGACATGACTACAAAGTCCTTATAGTCGCACAAATCATTTTCGAGGTGGCTATTTTAGTATATTTAGCCACATAAATTTATGTTAAACATAACATGTGTTATCCTTTAGATACACAAAAATTGTGAACGTGGCTATTGCTTATAATCTTCAAATGGTGAATCAATGAAAGCGTAGCCGTATGTGCTATATCGACACACAATATCGTTCAATGTGACTATCGATAGTCCAATTGTCACATGAATTTGTATTAACGGATAGAAAAAATTTCATAAATCATGACTAATGTTTGTGTATAGCCAATGTTTTTTATTATTATCATGACGTTTGCTATCATTCAGACACATGAACTAAAAATAAACGTGACTAATGTTAATCTATAGCGACATAAAATTTGGTATATCTTGCAGTGATAGATATAAATGGACAGCTACAGTTATAAATGGACATATTTAGCCACATTTTTAATAAATTTTACAAATAAATATAAAAGAAAACATGATAAAAGATAATTGTTTTACTATTAATATACAATATATGATCAATAGGCAATGTTGTGAAAGGGTTAAATTGTCTTTTTCATATTGCTCATTATGTCATTCTTATTTTTCAGAATGACATCTGCAGTTGTATAAACTTTCCTTGCCTTCTTACAATTTTGCGTATCTTTAAGTTGAGGGGGTATGGAATCAGGTACCTGCATGTACCAAAAAATTATAAGTTTCATGTATAAATAAATATCAACAATTAATTAAGTAATTAATTTGATAATTAATTAAGGAACAAACATTTGAGACCAATAAGATAATGGATTTTGGCCAATGCACAAAAGTATTAATTGCATCCCCAAAAGTTTTGTATTCAGGGGTTTCAATTGGCAAAAAAGTTGCTCACTTTATCACTTCATCTATGGAAGCTCTATAGCAATCTTCTTGAAGTGGAATTCCATGAATGGTTTGTTTGTCTATTGCAATATGAACAGTACCACATGCCACAACATTTGTAAGATTAAGGGTACACAATCTACACTTTATTTTCTACAAATATTCATGGCCATAAACACAATCTAATTTAACATCATAAACTTTAACTCATGAAATATGCATAGATGCCAAAATACATATACCTATGGGAGTTTTGAGGACTCGGTGGGAGATGTCTTCTCAATATTTGGAGTCTGAAATCCAAGACTTTTTTTGCTTTTATTCATTGTAACCTAGAAAACAATAAAAAAAGTAAATTGCCACAAAATGGGTATAATATAAAAACAATGAAATTGTCATTTACTTACCGGTGTTACAACATTATTTTGACTTTCATTGGGTGAGTTATTCTTTGCCCCACTATTAATCTCCACAGAATGGACTGCAAATTACCATTTACAATGAAAAGGTAAATTGCCACAGAATAGTTATAATTTAAAAAGAATGAAATTGCCATTTACTTACGGGTATTACGACATTATTTTGACTTTCATTGGTAGAGTTCTTCTTTGACCCACTAATAATCTCCACAGAAGGGGACTGCAAATTGTAATGAGAATGAACAATTTAGGAATTAATTTTTACAAATTGTAATATTACCTAGTATATATATATATATATATATATATATATATATATATATATATATATATATATATATATATATATATATATATATATATATATGAGTGTGTGTATTATAAAATTTGAATTAAACCTAATGAATATACAATTATTAAATATACATTATTATGGTTTATTAATTAAATCAAATCAATATACAATTACCGGATATTATTGTGGTTTTGAATTAAACCAAGTCAAGTCAATATATAGTTGCATCATGACATGCATAACAAACATAAAATATTTTTATAGATATGATAATATATCTTGACTTCTTAATCCATATAGTAAATCATAATATAAGAAAGTTTAACAATAGAAGATGAAAACAAAAAGTAAAAACAAAAACAAAAAAAAACCCCTAAAATAACAATCCCATCCGAATTAATAAAATCAAAAACTTTTTTTATATATTAATATAGTTAGCTAAATTACGTTTAACATTTGTGAGTTTGGATTTTAGATTATCACTGCTGGTTTCATTGATGTTGATTGGATGCTGCCTAGAGTGGTGGCGGTTTGGAAGTATTTTTTTCCATTTTCTTGGTGCCTTGCTTGCTTTGAAGTTTGGGGTTCCCTTGCAGCGAATTTTGCCCCTGGCCGATTTCACTAGTGCTGTTTGGTTGCTGCCTGCCTCATGGTCCTCAGACTTCTTGATCCTTTTGTCTTTGCCATTGGTGGTGGTGCTTCTCCTTTGATGACTGGTTCTGCTCTTTGCTTTTTCTACCCCGCTGGATGGCTTGGTGTCTGATCTCTCCTTAGCTTTCTCAAGACTGGTGCCGTTTTGTTGCTTATGTTTGTAGTCTGGTCCTTCTATTAGCTAGGTTGGGTTGGTTTAATTATTTTAGCCTTCTTGTGTTCATGTTGGTGTTCTTTTTCTTTGTTTTTTGACTCTTTTGTTAGTTGTGGTGCAAGCTCCCCGCTTGCCTTTTTTAATAAATTATTGCCGTTCAAAAAAAAAAACAAAAAATAATGTTCATGAAGTGTTAATAATTGTTGGATAAATCACAATCAATACGACAAAACAAAAATATTTATTAGGACTTTACCTCCGTGCAACTTTAAATACATATTTGCTTTACATGAAATCATAGTGAACTAGTAGGCAACCCGTGCTATGCACGGGTCGACTGGAAAAGTTGCGTGTCGAGTTTGTAGATTCAATTACCCTCAGCTAATGTGCCTTTAATTTGATATTAACTTTAATAGAAAGAAACAAAGAGAGGATGCTATATTACATAAACAAACAAAAGTACATTGCTATTTCTCGCATTCAGCCAAAAAGTAGGAAAGTAAGTTTGTTACCATCATCATAAACTTTGCTGCTTTCAGGAGCATTAACAACCACAGGGGTTGATGTTTCTGGTTCAGGTGAAGGCTTTGCGGGCCTAAAAGCATAAGAGAATACGTAAGCATAAGAGAAATATACTTTCATATAAATGTCATTTCGAATAATGAGCCATATGCAAGAAATAGCAATGTACTTATATTTATGTGTGTATATTAGCATCGGACTTTCATTACTTTCTATTAAAGCATTGTACTTTGACAAATCCACCAAGTTATAGCATTGTGGCTCAACTTTTTTGTTATTAGAACAGTATGCCTTGAAAAATCTACCCAAATATAGGTGAAAATTGCTATGATTTGGTAGATTTTTTAAGGTACAATGTTATAATAAGAAGAATGAAAGTAGGATGCTAAAATAAATTATTCAATGAAAGTACAACGCTATTTCTTGTATGTAACCTAGAAAAAATGACTTTTGCATATTTCAACACAAAATAATTTCAACTATATAGTTATAATTTACAAATAAGCCATTATATACCTTGGTTCCAACTTTATATGTAATTTTGTCATGAAACATAGATCTGATTTCGTTATCTATGGTCGTATTTGTGAGTTGGAGTAAAGACGCAGCCAACCACAAAAAGGAGCCTACAAAAAAAGGACCAAATTCAGCAAACAATAAACTAAAGTTAGATAAATTGGCTAAATGCAAGAAACAACAACATACTTCTATTTTCTTTTTTATTATATCATCAACCTTTCTTTTCAGTCTACCCATTGTACTTCCAATTTTTTTCTTAAAGAGGCATTGCAGTTTAGTAATGCATCCAATTATAACATGCGACGACCCGGGAGCGGATCCACCACCGGCGCGCGGGGGGGGGGGGGGGGGTGGGGAGGAGACGGCCATCTCGCTGTCCGCTCCCCTTCACTTTCTTTGCTGGACGGGAAGATGCGAAGCTGGGAACATTCTATTCCGAAACTCAGGTCAATGCGGACAATAGATAGTAGATAATGACAGTAAGTTGCTTACCGAATGATCTTGAGACTCGGCAAATAAGCGAATGGCATCATCAGCTGCTCCAGTAGCAATTATGCCTTCCCTTGATTAATGTACAGAGAAAATTGTCCAATCATGATAACCAGACATCGTGCAAACGTGTCTCCTGGCAATAAAAAATAAAAAATTAATAAAAAATAGATCAATATATTGCACATGAATAGTTTTTTTTATTCATTAGAAACAAACAATCATCTTACCACAATGCATTGCCATCACCAGATTGCAATTTTATAATGTCCACATCCCACAACTTAATCATGAGATCATCACTGCAAATTTAACCACATTTATTGAATTATCAAACTAATTATTAGCAAATAAATTGATAATAAGTTAACACATACCTGCATGTAACCATTTTATCTTCGCTGCTGTTAAAAGATAACGCCCATACTGTAGGTGAGTGTCCACTGAAAATCATTTTGATTAATTTATTAGATTATAACATGATAATGTTATTTGATGAAAACTATGCTGAGCTGGCTACCTGTTTGATTCACCTAAAGTCTGCACACAATGCCAATCGTCACTATCACCATCATCTGCCCAAACCTTAATGGTGTTATCATAGCTACAAGAGAATAAAACATCTACAGTTGGATGCCATTGGACCATTTTACATCTTGTGTATGTCCTTGAAGTACTGAAACACAGTCAAATTCGTTCCCTGGTAAAACTTCCCAAATCCAAACATATTTGTCTCGGCTACAAGTTGTTGATGTCGAGTTTGATCTATAGCATGCACCAAATCAAAAGGTTAAAATTTAGAATCAAAATATGACGATTTACCAAATCAAAACAATTAAGATTTACAAATGTTCTTGTTTTGGTGAAATCTGTAGCAATCATGGCAAATTTGGAATAAATCAACGTTTTTTTCTCGATAGAGAAATTAGGGTTATTTGTCTTGTTCTTTATAGAGAAATTAAGACTTACCATAGAAAAAATATGAATATCTAACCAATCCAGAAGCTGATATCGGGTTCTAGAAAGCAAAAAAGATGGAAAATTACCAAAAAAGAAACCATTGTTCACCAACATTAAATGTGCGCCACCAAGAGCAAGATTAGAAGAAGAAGCAGAAGAAGAGATGAACGTTGTTTACCAGAGATTCTAAAAAGATGTAGTTCATGGTCAGAGTTGAAATATATCCATGGAGTGTGTGCCCTCCTGTTTATGCAACATATAGAGCAAAAGAGAGGAAACATGTTTATGCAACATATAGAGCAAAAGAGAGGAAACAGAACGGAAGTTGGTGGTCGGGAAGGCAGAGAAAGATCTAGAATAGAAATTGAAGAGGGTGATTCTATGCGATGAGCGGTGGCGATTCTATGCGATGAGCGGAGTGAGCACGGTGAAGGTCTCACAACGGTGTTGATTGTAACGTTATAGTTGGGTCTAAACGGAGTATGTGTATACCACACTGACAACCCTCCTAAAATACATTTTTACTAAAGATTGTTGTTTTTCTTTTCTTGAATAATATAAAAAATGTTGTAAATGAGAAAGTTTCCAAGTTTACCAGGAGGAATTTTCTTTAATAATGTTTGTTCCTTTTCACGAATTCATGCTGCTAATAAGGTTGCACTGTGTTTAGCAGCATCATATGCTGTTTCGGCTGATACCGAGTCATTTGGTGTGACAAATAAATCGTCTTTAAAATGATCGATAAAATGTGTTTCAAGTTCTCCATTCTCAAATGCCTTGTGGTTTGCGAGTTTGTATAGGAACTCGATATTTGTTGGCAAATTTGCAACCTGAAAATACAAGTACATGAGTAAATTAAACGTTATCAAGAATTGGTAAAATATAAGTAATTTAGCGTACCTGAAACTTGGATAATGAATCCTTTAATTTAACTAATGCTAAAGAAGGATTCTCACCCCATACTACAAGCTTAGCAATCATGGGGTCATAATGCATGCTTACAGTGTCCCCTTCTTCAACTCCAGTCTCGACTCGAACTAACAATTAAATATATCAAAATAGTGATAGAAGAAAATAGGTTTTAGGAATTTTTGAATGTAAGATACTGATTGGTGAGACTGGAATAGGACGGTAATATTAAGTTGCAGGTAGAAATCCTCTAGGCACATTTTCAGCATATATTCTCGCTTCAAATGCATGCCCTACAAATTCCAAAATAAAGAGACTATATTTTATCGAAATCCAAGAAAACTGTAAAATAAAATAAACACCAAGTTTAGTCACCTGATATGGGAATTTGTTGTTGACCAAGGGGTAGGGATTGTCCGTTTGCAACACGCATTTGCCATTCTACAAGATCTTGACCAACAATCATCTCAGTCACGGGATGTTCTACCTGAAGACGCGTTTTCATTTCCATGAAATAAAATTCGCCAGTGAGAGTGTCCACAATGAACTCCACTGTTCCAGCATTGTGATAACCAACCGCCTTTAACAATCAGATACAAACGGCCAAATCAGTAAAACCATTGAAAATATTTTACTTACTACCCTTAGTTTTTTTTCCCCTTTTTTGGCAAAAAACAAAATTATAGACTCGTTACCTTGGCGGCAGATACTGTAGCTTGACCTAAGCGTGAACGGAAGTCGCTAACAATATCTGGCTGCAAATTACAATTCTGTCAAATTGTAGAAGTTAAAAAAGTAAAGTAAATATGAAATTATGAATATTAAATTATTAATTACAACTGGAGCTTCTTCAATTATCTTTTGGTGTCTTCTTTGAACACTGCAATCTCTTTCATACAAGTAGACAACATTTCCCTGTTTGTCCCCGAATACCTATCATTATGAAATGGAAATGAAGTTTAAATGGTTATTAATTTTGACTAATTGAAAAATATTACTTCCAAAAGTATCTTGTAACCAAATAAGATTCTACCTGGACTTCTATATGTCTTGGTCTTGTTATATATTTCTCTAACAAAATTGTGTTTACACTAAAAGAAGCAGCAGCTTCACATTGTGCCCCTAAAAATGCATCGACAAATTCTTTTGGATTTTCCACAATCCTCATACCCTAAAACTCAACAAACGATTACATAAATGTTTTCCGAATAATAAGAATTAGTATTATTATTATTTGAGAAAATGCATACCTTTCCTCCACCTCCATGGGTGGGTTTTATATGAAGAGGGTATCCGATTTTATCTACTTCTGATTTCATGACATCAATATCTTGTTCATGACCATGGTACCCAGGCACAAGTGGCACACCTGCTGCTCCCATTATTCTCTTTGACGCACTGATGGACATATAAAAGCATCAAATTACAAGGGTCGACTAAAAGATTATTCAGGTGATATGGTTGTCTTTTATCCTTAAATGCTTGTCCTTAAATTTAGACATGGCTAGTGGGCTCACTGTAGTCCACATAAAATAAATGATAACTCTATTGAAGATACATATATGAACATGTAGAAAATGGAAATCTCTTACTTCTCACTTGATGAACCTGCAGACAAAATGAATAACATTCAAAAATGGCGACAGGATTATGATTGAAAGTTTTGAAGAAGAAAAAAGATATCTGTTCAACAACTATAATGCTAAGTTGTGCATCGGTTGCCTGAAATAAACGGAAGGAAATTATTTGAGTGAAAGCTAGTAAATACAATAGCAATTGAACAGAAGACTAATTTGCAGAAGGTTATTTGGATTGAAGAATAAATCTATGGTAACCACCAAAGTTACATCAAATTTGTATTTGTATTCCATAGAAAGTAAAGAAAATGTGAGCTTGGTGCTAACCTTTGCTTTTACTTCGATTGATAAGTTTAAAGATTAGAAATTTAGTGAAGAAAGCAATGAAGATAACCTGTTGGCGCGTAATGTAGTCTGCCTTATTGAAGAAATTGATAGCAAAAGCTCAGGAAGCGGCAAGAGCTTTGCAACCTCACGAAATGCGGACTCCTTAGCTTCGATTCCTAGATCTCCAATCATCATCTTGCCTGAAATGATAACCAAATCACAAAATCGAGCGTGCATATGTGAATTTACTAATTTCTAAAGATGAGAAAATTCTAGGGATCTTGAGCGTACCAAAAAAAGAGGATCACGATCCGACTTTTTCAAAATTGGGCAAGAATTGAAGTAGAGATTGAAATCATTGGAGATTACCGATAACGAATGGCGACGAAATCCGACGAAAACGAACAGCAGTAATTTAATCAAACGGTTGATGGGCGCTGCAGCGGTACTTACCGGAACTGACATCAGAAGTGCTGGAAATGGGACTGCCGGGACGGGATGCGGGAGAAGAAGGGGAACCGCCAGTGGTAGCGTCCAATGAAGCAATCGAGCCTGCCTGGATTTTCGCAAACCGTTGCTTTGTTGTCGGTTGGGAGTTAACAAAGTCCACCGATTATGGAAAACAGAGTGCCATTCAGTCGACATAGTCGACATACATCTGTTCGATCATCACAAAAATTAGAGTGTCGACTCTGTGCAGCGGAGAAGATGACTGCGATGAGAGGATGGAGGTGAAGCGGTGGGAGAAGGGATGGTCGTGGAAACCAAGAAAGCTAAAGAACCACATATTGAAGATGAAGCGGTGGAAGAAGAAACTGGAAACGAAGAAAGCAACGACATATCCGCGTGACACCAAAAAAAAACCATTGCGAAAAAAAAAACGTTACAGCAACTCCCAAAAAATACGCTTTTTAAATATAGACTAGTGGGGCCCCGTGCTCCGCACGGGTTCGGGTCCAACAGTGCTTTGAGGCACAAATGGTGATTAATTAATAGATTAAGCGTGTCACATGACCCGGAGGAAGATCCGCGTGTCACATTTGGAAAAAAACGTACACCCCATGCCCAAAAATCACAGTAATTAATTAATAGATTAAGCCCGTGCTCCGCACGAGTTCGGGAGTGCTGGAGCACGGGTCCGGATGGGCTGGACAGAAAACTTGCAATATGGATGAATTTAAAGAGTAATCTTTTTTGGACCTAAACCATAAAGCATGGCATACAATAGGGACCAAATATGAAAATATTAAAGGTATGAGGAAATTAAGGATTTACCTCATTGTACAAATGTTCTACTTGTTCTTTAACAACCAAAAATTTCCTAAATGACATCTATAAAGGAATTTAAATAGCTGTAGATCCGTTATCTGAAAAATATGCTCAAGAAGCCCATCCTGCATATTATAATTATAATCAAATTCTTTTTATTTTGAATAAAGAAATATCATTAACAATATAACAATTATAAATACACTAAAAAAACTAACCTTTTCCTACACTTTGAAGCAATGAAATGGAACAATAAATGAAGAACACCTGAACGGAGAAACAATAAATATCATTAACAATATAGTAATGTACTTTCACTGATTTTTGACATAAACTTACTTGATTTTGGAATCCATGGATTCTAAATGCATTTTCTGTAGACTGCTAATGGATTCTCGGACTTGACTCCATCTTTCATCACCCATTCTTGCCTTGTTTGTCATTTTCATTTTGAAGTAGAACATCATTGATCCATACGATTCATAGCAAGAAATAGCAACGTACTTTCATTGATTTGCTTATTGTAGCAACTTATTTTCATTTCTTCATATTAACACATTGTACTTTGAAAAATATACCCAGTTATAGCGAAGTCATCAAAATTCAAATCCATAAGTGGGTAGTTTTCTTTAAAGTAAAATGCCTTTATAAGAAAATAATAACATTTGACGTTTTAATGGAAATGAATGAAAGTGGAATGCTATAATACACAAATATATGGATGAATTTTTTTACCAGTTTTGGAGTATGGCTGTGAAACCATCTTTCCTATTTTGAGTTGTGTATTTATCCTCGATAAAATGCTTTTCTGTTCTTCCCAAAAAATTTGTATATTCATCTTCTGTGGATAATGTGAGATTATGCATGTTTGACATTTTGCCATGAAGCATGTATATTGTGCTGCCAATATTTCTTAGCTTTAAAAAAAGAAGAAAACGAAAATGCATTAAATTAGAAAGATTATTTTATGGTTTGGACCCAAAATCATTTATGTTTAAATTGATCTTTAATTATAGGTTACCTGGTTTCCAGCACAGCTAAGAAGGCTCCAAAAGTATATCTGAAATTTTTTTTGAGATTAAGGGATTGTTTCTTTTGAGTGAGGCTCTCCAGGATCCATAAACCACATTCCATTCTTGATTCTCTATAGCTAAAAAATAATCAAATAAATTGAGTTGTCAAACTTTCAAGAAAAACTCCACAAGAACCTCCAAAATATACATTTTAGAGTTGGTTTCTCTTGTATGCAAATGTTGACTATCATTTAAAAATGAAGGTGGGCCATAGAAATGAAATGTTAGGGAAGATGATGAAATTTTGTGCAAGTCCTTCTGTGGTAACTTACACATTTCTAATTGATGGGTATTTTAGAGCACGTAACATAAACCGACATCTTAGATTTTCAGGTATTGTAGTTCTTTTTTTTTATGAAATTCTATTTTCATTTGAGTTAACTCACATATTTTTCTATTTAATTTGAAGGACTTTCAAGTTTGTTTTTCTTCAACACCATTCATTGTTCCTAAATTGAAATATCTCCAGTTTATGCAAAGGCCTGGATCTTTGTAATTCGTCCAACTTACAACTAATTTTGATGATTCCGTAGCGTTATTTGATAAAAATGTTCGTGATGTTCCCTTGAGGTGTAGGTTGATGGCGGTGCCTTCAACCAGTGGGTCTGATAACTTAACATCTGAAGATGAAGTTGTTCGGTTGATCATTATTCAGCTTTCGGGTTGTCTAGATTTGAAGATATAGATGCGGTTTTTCTTAAGAGAGAATACAGAAAAAAGGTTTTTTTTTTAATTTGGTTTTTGAAGGATGAATAAATGTGGTGCCTTTTTTTTAATTTTGTGTTTCTTGATTTTCATATCAGGCGATACTGATAAGAATATGGGTGATGAAAAGGATGCAAAATGGCAGGTTTTGATGCCTATATTTTAAAAAAAAATGACCATAATTTATAAATATTTTTTGACTTACAAAATCCACCCAAGGACAACACCACGCGGGTTTTCAGCTGCAGCTAAACCAATTGTGGCTATCTGAAAGTTTATTAAATTTAAAACTTAATAAAATTGTGATCGAAGTGCCAAGAATATATAATTTTTCAAGACTCATGCTAACCTGGCTTTTGTCACCCCATTCGCCAAAAAAGGTTATGAAGAACGCCTATTAAAACAAATATTAATTAATAATTATATAACAATACCATGTTGTTTAATAGAAAAGTGAGAATCTAGGAATTTATTTATACTTTCAGAAAATGGGCAAGAAGAATTGAGAAAAGAATGACCTGTTTTCCTTTTTAGTCTCATCATCAGCCTGTGAAACAACAATATGGATTAATAACCATGAATATTATATTAACAATATTATTAAAATTACATTGTTTGCTTTTATTTCAAGATTAGACCTCAAAGCAATGTAACCTAACAAACTGGTTAGTACCACAAATTGGTAAAAAGACGAAATATCGTCTGCATAAATAGTAATAAAAAAGTTAAACATTGTTGCATAAATAAGCTAAAACTCATGTATTACCTTGCCATTTGGTTTATTTTTTCCATTAGCTTGCGAATTAGCATCGTACACACATGTCCTGAAGAAATTCATAAGATTTTTAGGATATTTTTGTTACACATGGCGGGACATAAGAAGGGCATTTTCGTCTTTTGCACAAATGAGAGATCAAGAGTTAGTCCTTGTCAGACTTTTTCAGCTGGGACAAAAGACTGCAACTTTTGTCCCATTGACATATGTCTTTGTCTCAATCCATCTCAATCCAATGCATGTGAAACGCAGTACAAGCTGTTCTGTCATGTCATGTAAAAAAAACTACTGACCAATTCTGCTTCAACTTCAGCCAATTCTTGTGAATCCCTAATAAAATGAAAAAAAATATCAGACTCCATAATTGGCAAACACAATTTGATGTGAAGATGTTAGCTTCCATTAAAATGATTGTGGATAAAAATTAACACACGGAGTTACCCTTCATGAAATGCATCCCGAAAAACAATATACCGGGTCAATGTTCGTGAGATCTGTAATATTACAATCAGAAATCACAAAAACACCCATTGACATGATAGAAATAAAAAATAATAATATTAGAGTATTATGCTACCTCAAATACAGAAGTTCATAATATAAGATAAGTTAAGAAAAATACCAGATTTGGAGCAGCCCACCCAACAACAGCACACAAAATAGTCATGACCTAAAAAAGACCAATGAATCTAATTTGTAAGGATTTACATGATTAAAGTTGATGTTTTTCTCGCTGTTGAGAAAGACAGTGAATTGACAAAAAGAAAAAGAACTTACAATTAAACCAGAAAGGCAGCGTGCTGAAACGTATCGCCTGGTACGCATCGCCAAAATCTAAAATCAGGATCATAACATGTTGCAAATTCGTGTAATTATTGAAGTACACTTGAAGAAAAATTCAAAAGTTTTAAAATTTTGGATTGAAATCGAAGAAATAGAAAACTGTGATTCATGTAGTCAACATTTATGGACGCCTCCCACATGAATCGGCTAAGGGCATCCGTCGGCCTTACTTAAATGTTTTTGAACGATGAACCCTCAAATACAGAGTTCAAATCAAGCGATCAGAATTTTAAGCATACCTCTTGTTTCCGTTAGCATCAGACCTTTTTAAAATACAAAAGCTGCAAATGAGAAAAACATAATAATAAAAATTCATAAAGTTATAACAAACCTTTTGATCCAATGCTCCACTGATGAAGAACGGCGAATGCAGATGTCGGATGGTGAAGATGCTTTTACGATGCTGAGAGTGAGAGCTGAGTAGTTAGACACTTTTTTATATTTTAACAGCGTTCTGAGTCTAAACCCTAAAATCGATTGAAACAAAGTTAAACCCCCCAAAAACGCCGGTACATACCTGGGTCCGGCAGCCGGAATCAGCCGGTCAAAAGCTCCGGTTCTTGCCTTCGATTCTTCGACGTTCGATGGCGAGAATAGATTCCTCGTCAAGTCAGTTTGGGGGGTGTCAACAGACCTGCGCGAACTCGGGGATCCGAAAAACTTGGTTACAAAGGAGAAGAAGAGGAAGTACCAGCAAAAATAGAAGCAAAGGATGGAGAAATCGATACCTGATTTTATTGAAACCGTGAAAGAAGAATGCGATGACGCCGAATGTAGAAGCGATTCTCTCATCTCCTTCGTCAAGTGGGAAGGACGCTAAATCGAGGGAGTGGGATCGAGGGAGGAAAAGCGGTGGAGAGGATGAAGAATGGGGAACTCGAACCCGAGATATCCAACCCGTATCCGGCAGATGACCCGCGTGTCACAAGCAACAAAAAAAAACGTACACCATCGGAAGAAAATTACGCAAATTAATATATAGATAAATATAAATGGTAAAACAATTTGACTCGTTGCAACACAAATTATACTCGTGACTTCGCTATATCATATTTATATATCATGTATGACAAGAAAGGTATACAAAATACCGCATTTATATCAATCAGTACGAACACGATTATTTCCTTATGTACTTAAGGCTGGGATGTATGTCCAGAATGCCTACCGCATTCTGCTGATGTGGCAGGGTGGAACCCCTATGCACCCCGTACTCCTCCGCCGTCCTGGCGTGCCCGTTCTCATACATTTCCGGGAGAACACGGTGGAACCGCGTTCTTGGATATTTTCCCTCCTCTCTCTTAGTTCTCTCTCATTTTCATACCGCTTAGCCTAATGTCTTCAAAGCGGCAAAAGTTAGAAAAAAACTTACACGTTTTATGCGGTTTATTATCACCATAATGTTTTTGTACATACGACACTCGTTCTGGTGGTGTCTTTTTTTCTTTATGTGTGAGGATTCCATAATTCACCGCTTTATTTACTAAAAAATGAAAAAAAATTATTTATTTTTGAAGAGAGTTTTTTTTTTTTTTTTTTTTTTATTTAAAGATGAGAGATGGGGAGCAGCAGTCAGCAGCATAATAGGAATAAAATACTGTGTGAAACTGTGAAGACCATGCCCATTGGCAAAAATTTTCATACGTAGCTTCTATAATAAATACGCAGAGCTTCCCATTCATCTTCTCCACCACAACAATGGACGCTGATCTCACCTTCCTCCTCGTAGTCTCATCTCTCATTCTTTCCTTCTACTTCATCCTCATCAGAAAACCCAACGCTTCCAAATCTCTGAACCTCCCACCAGGGCCACCAAAACTACCCATCATCGGAAACCTCCACCAGATCGCTGGAGCACTGCCGCACCATGCATTCCGTGAATTAGCCAAGAAATATGGTCCAATCATGCACATGCAACTCGGCCAGATCTCCACCATTGTCGTCTCGTCGCCGCAGTTGGCCAAAGACGTCTTCAAAACCAACGATCTCGCCCTCGCCAGCCGTCCCTACGCACTACTCGCTGATATCGTATTATACGGGAGCTCCGACGTTGCTCTAGGTCCTTACAGTGATTACTGGCGACAGATGAAAAAGATCCTCACCGTAGAACTTTTAAGTCCCCAAAAGGTCCGATCGTTCGGTTGTTTCCGGGAGCAAGAGGTGGACAATTTAATCGAGTTCATTCGATCGAACTGTGGAAAGCCGGTGATCATACGTGATAAAGTAACGAGAATGATAAACAACATCGTGTGCAAATCGTCGTTTGGGGATAACTGCAAACAACAGGATGTATTGATCGAATTGGTCGATGAGTTAGGGAGATTGGTGAGTGGGTTTTCTATCGCAGATCTCTTTCCTGAGTTTGGATTCCTTTCCGTCATTTCTGGGATGAAATCTAACTTGACGAAGATTCACAACAGCCTTGATAAGATTTTTCATGAAATTTTTGAGGAACGGAAAATCAAAAGAGAAAGAAACGAAGAATCGGGAGATGCTCTGCTTGATGTTCTTCTCACCATTAAAGAGAGTGGTGGACTTCAGTTTCCAATCACAGACGACAACATCAAAGCCATCTTTGTGGTATTATGCATCTCCTTCCTTATCCTCTGTATAGCATCTCATATAAATAAGTTATTGCATGCCATGTCTTTCCGGACATGAAAAATTAAACTATCCCAAAAATTCAAGAATAAGTTTGAAAAATGAATAACTATTCCCAAGTTTCAAGAAAAATGATTTGTTCTTTATTAAAATCTAACAAAACTTTAAAGAAACGTAGCAAATGAAATTAGATACGATGAAATGACCTACAATATGGCATTAGATTGAAAACAATAATTAATGTTGACATTTCAAAATAGTTAAATCTAACATGAATAGAAGAAATCTTTAAAAATGTTTTCGTGTAAACAAGAGATATTTTGTTTCCCAACACATAAAACTTTGTTAACTTTTTTCAAGTTTTGGTTCATGAGATAGTTATATTTTCTAATATCAATATTATAGTTTATTAGTGTTAATATTAGTGTGGCTAAGATGAACTATTTGAACTTTTATGCTCTGCTTGATGTCATCAATCATTTAGTTTTCGGTTCTAAAGGTATCTAATGTCACCTTTTCAAAATAAATGTGCTGTTTATGCATTGTGTTTGGATGGTTTCAACTCTATTTCAATTATATTCATTTTATAATATAGTAGTTTTTTGATTTTTATTTTTTAACGGTAAAAAAAAATATTTTATAAAACTGAAGCTAGCAATTAATTAGCAGCTAGCACAAAGAAGTACAAAGTCCGAAGAACGTAAAACCACCGTAGTACAAGCCAACTATAATTCTAAAACAAAGATCGCGGGCAACAACAATTAATATAAGTAGTTTTTCATATATGCAAATGTTTTGTATTTCGAGCGGATAAAGTGGTTTGTTTTATTATCATTTGGCTAATGAAAAATATAATAACTGATATGAAAAATATTATATTTTTCATACCAATTATTATATTTTCTATAAGCTGAATAATAATAAAACAAACCTGAAATTTTCGATCGAAATATAAAAGAATTGGACATATGAAAAATTATCATTTTACAGAATGAAATATATAACTTAAATAAAATTAAAAACATCTAAACACAACAACTTTTGGTACACTATTTCATCATTATTAGTAAATTTTATTGCTATTATCAAGTTGTTACTATTGTTTATAACTAAAATTAGAGTTTAATTTACGAGTGATTCAGATTATTCTTTTGAAGACTCTTCTAACCCGTACTAAAATATAAGTTGGCTAGGATATTTTATTCTTATAATTAAATCTTCCGACAAATATCTATATGATTTACTAGATCACTCAAACCCAAAAAGTCATAAAGTTGACTAAAAACAAGCACAAACAACTCAAATATTTCCAACCGAAAATGCTTGATTGTCTATTAAATAGCATATATTTCGTAACTTCTCTGGTTGTATTCTCTTAAAAAAAATCACACGTTAAACATGCACAATACTAAATGTTTTTTAACTCGTAAACGAAACCTAATCAATTAAAAATCTAAAAAGTCTTTATAATGGTAGAATTTTTTAATTAAATTTATTAATGAGACTGTATCAATTTTACAAGCTTAATAAAAAGGTTTTTGTTTAAATAAGTCCCTCCAAATGTTTTTTTGACTTTCAAAAACTTATTTTGACTTTCAAAAACTTATTCGAGTCAATAATCCTTTGAAAAAGTTTCTATTGATGATGTTCTAACAATTTTTTCTTGTAGATAAAGGATCGCGCATGATTGTTAAAGAATAAAATGACAAAAAAATATTAAAAATAAACTTACTGGAAAAATTCAATAAAATACTTTTATATTAAGCAAATTTAGTTTCACAAACAAACTGAACAATAACCCAAAAAAATAATTGTTTACTTGTTTTGTGGGTTATTTATCGAAATTTAAGTTACATGCTTTAAACGGTGGCTTTGATAACAAAACCTTAAGTACTATATCTGTTCAAGGTTAATTTTTTTTTTAAATTATTTTGAATCCGGCAAAAATTTAATTTCCAAAACTAACCAGGCAAGATGCCCACAGGAAGGAAGGGGAAAAAAAGAAAGCGAGAGGTTTACACACATAAAACTCATAAAGTGTAGTATACAATTGGTCTATATGACGATTTAACAATTACAAATGTATAGAAATAACAAAACATATCATACTTGTAAATTGGTTGAATTGGTGTACTTGACATCAATGGAGATTGGAAGAAAAAAGTCAGCACCTAAAAGATTAGAAACTTCGAGATTTTATCACTTCACGATTTAAGATCTTCTCATTTTCATCACAACCAAAACTGCAAACATTATGGCACATCTTCCATGTGTGGAATCTTTAACAAGGTTCTTAAAATTTATGTAACGTAGAAGCTTAAAAAATATGTGAGATACATATATTCAAGTAAGTTCATAATTCAATATATATGTAACTGAATGAACATATCCAAAATAATTAAACTAAGAAAGCACTACGTGTGGTCATATGTTATGCAATAAAGAAAACATTTCTTGACTTTGTGACTGTTTATTGATAGAATATTTTTGTTGGAGGCACTGATACAAGCGCCATGACAATCGAATGGGCAATGACCGAAATGATGAGAAACCCCAATGTGATGGAGAAGGCACAAAATGAAGTGAGAAAAGCATTTAAGGGAAAGAATAAAATTAGTGAGAGCGACTTACAAGATTTAGTTTACCTTAATTTTGTTGTCAAAGAAACTTTAAGGCTTCACCCTTCTCTCCCGCTACTACTTCCGAGGGAATGTAGAGAACAATGTCAGATTGATGGTTATGATATACCAGTGAGAATGAAAGTGATTGTCAATGCTTTTGCATGCGCGGTTGATCCGGAATATTGGGATGATGCAGAAAGTTTCAAACCAGAGAGATTTGAGAAGTCTTCTGTTGATTTCACGGGTACAAACTTTGAGTTTGTCCCATTTGGATCAGGCAGGAGAATGTGTCCTGGGATTGGTTTTGGTGTAATTTCTATTAAGTCAGCTCTTGCTCAAATGCTCTACTACTTTAACTGGAATCTTCTTTCTGGATTAAGCCCTAAAAGTATTGACATGATAGAGAAAGATGGAGGTGTTGCAATAAAGAAAGTTCCATTGATGGTAACGCCAACTCTCTATAATTCATTTTGACAAGAATATAATGACAAAAATAAAGGCAAAAGATTGTTGGGCACTATAGAGGAACAAAAGAATCAATATGTATCTTCTCCTACATTCCATATGTATATATGGTGTAGCCAAAGGTTATCTATTAAACTCTAGAGCTTGATCATGTAAGTGCATATAGCCTATTTTATGTTGTAGCCCGTTTATATTTGTATAATTATATTCGGCCCTTCGACCCATGTGTGTAGTATATGTATTTGCTCTCTGTAATATTTTTGAATTAATGAGAATATTTCCCATATTCCCTATCTACTATACCTAATAAATAAAAATAATAATTGACACGTGTCCATTTCTTAAACCCTCTTCTCTCTTTGACACCTGTGCTCATCTAATTTCTTTCCCGCCCAAAACCTATACGGTGCAAGTGATTTGATCCCCGATGATTCAGGAATAAAAACAAAAATCAGCAAAAAATCAGGACTTCTAGCTATCTATCATTCTATCCTTACCTGTTACAGGCTGGATACCAAAATCATCGGCTAAAACCTATATCACAAGTGATTTGATCCCTAATAAACATCAAGGGAAGCGCCCCAATCTCTCTCACTCACGTCTTCTTCTTCCTCGCCAATCCCTTCCCTGCCATGAAGCCTTATATCCTCCACGTTGAACCCTTCACCTAAACAATATCCATCCTAATAGATGTTAGCATTGCCGAGAAAGACGGAGGTGATGTGCCTCGGAGTGAAACTTTCCTGCTCAAACTCACCATAACTGATGGCTGCGGATTTTTTGGGTGCGATATCAGTTCCTCCCATTATTTTAGGAAAGAAGTCAATCATTTTTATGTAACCTTCAAGAAATTGGCAACAAATCCTCTCCAATTTGAAATCAAAACCCCATTACGAGTTAAGTGTGTTAGCTTTCAATTTTTTCAAAATTGAGTTTACCTTTCTTGATTAACATTCATTATATCAATGTGCTGGTTCCCAAATTGCAGGTATGAGATTTCTTCATTAGATCATTTAGGTTTGAGCTCCGGTGGGAAATCATCGCATTCTGGAATTGCCAATAAAATTCTGTAAAATTAATATTTGAAATCACTCAAGTTCTTAGTATAACATGATTAAGGACCCTTTAAACTGTTGCAGCTGTAAACCATGCTAATTTAAACTATGTATGCATGATGATGGTGTATTGATATTTTTAATCATCCCGTGTATTTCTATCAGTTTAATTTTGTTGTTCAAGGTTTTTATACTATTGATTGTTCCTAATTCAGGGACAACTTGCAACTTTTGAGCACGGTATTATTATGCCACATGGAAAGCAGACGAAACACGATATATGATGTAATTACTTGAAATGGATGTCATTTGATTGATAGAAATTTCAATTTTCCAAGTGTTCAATTGCGGTTTCCTTTCGCATGCCTCATATAGTCTCATTTTGCAGGTAATTATAGATGATTTTGCAATACTGTCATTAAAGATTCAATTTTTATTTGGTAAAAAACTGATGTTTTTTCACTGCTAGGGTTGGGATGATCTGTATATGCCTCGTACATGTGTTTGCTTTATAAGAGTTTTATATATTCTGCCGGAATTTTATTTAAGCAAATGGTATCTTGACATGTGGTTGTATAACCATCTTATACTTTGTCTCAATGAGCGTGGAGAAGGAAGCAGATGGATGGATGCCGTGTTGTTTTTAGAGGTGAGCATGCCATGTTCTATTTCATTTCTTCTGGAAACTTCTAAGAATGTTCACAATGTGTGGTCGTGATAATGAGATTATGAATTGCAGATCCATCGATGGATATATATTAGTTATCTAGGAAGATCATAGAATGTCTATTTGATTCAGAGGAAAACGTTTTGTTCTGTATGTGAATGAGGCCCTATAAATCGACACCAATTGAATTAGTAACCTTCAAAAAGGTCTTTACTTTCTCTCGTGAGAATGAGTAGGGCATTTACGTCTTTCATGTTAATTAACTCCGGTTTGCTTTTTAAAAATGTAGGTTATGAGGAGCGTTAATGATAAACATCACTTAAGAAGTAGCACTAAACGAGATCATCAATTTCCCTATGTATATATGTTGACAGAATACAAATGGATTGCAAAACCTTTGAGAAAAACGGTAGCCGCAAATAATATATCACACAAATAATATCCAGCATAATAATAGTCATTCAAAAATTGGTTTATGGACTATTAATGACGTCAAAAGTGTATTGGCAAAAACTTAGTAGAAGGGACACTTGTATACACTAGGTTGGAGCACTGATGGCCAACGACCATTTCAAAGTTGAGTGCTAATAAAAAGAAATGATTGAGGATGATCTGCTTCCCACTGGAACTTAAATTTGATTTTTTTCATTTCGTCTATGACCAGACATTGAATCATTGATGAGTAGGTGAAAACTCAATTTTTTTCTCAAATTTATTTTTAATTAATAAACTTCAAGATGCTCAATTATGTAAAGTTTTTCATTTGAACCATTGAGAGAAAGTTTTACTCATTCTTGCTTTATTTATATTCCAGTTTTGTTTTAACATTTTTTTGTGGCTTGATGTTTTTTCTGATTAGGGTTGTTTTTAATGTTGTATGTGTTATTGATACCAGGTGCTTTGAGTTTAATGACTATTGAAAATTGAAATTGTTTGGACAACAGAATTAAGAAGCTAGCTGGCTCCAGCATATAAATATAGAAAGGGTAGTTCTTTTTCTTCCCTTTTCCATTTAAGAATTAAAAGCAAGTCTAAACCTCTGTCAGGTCTGAAAAAACATGGCATATCAGTCTATATATGTATCTTTAAAGCATTGTGATATTTCCTGTAGTTTGTCCTTACTAACTACTGATTTTCCTTCGTATTCAAAGAATTCTATTGTATGGAATGAAGAATAAACATGTTGGAGTAAAATATTAGTGTTCATGTTTGTAGTGATGTAGGTTAATGGATTTAATAATTATTGTTTTATATGCTGTAATTCAAAAAAAGTGGCAGTATGCTACCACTTCTTAAATTTAACCCATTTCAAGGCTAAAAGCAAGAAATAGCAATTTACCTCCATTTGTGGTTTGTTATAGCATCTGACTTCAATTATACCATATACAACGTTTTACTGTTATTTTTTTTATTTTTTCTAAATAAGACACCTACTGAAGAGGGTCTTGGAAATACAGGTTTTGTAACTTGTAATATTAGTAGAATAGGTTTTCAAATTGTTTTCTTTGTTTCCGGAATTAATTTATGATGTAATGTTGTGATGTCGACTTAAAAGTTATTTTTTTGACTTAACGAACTTAATAGACTAAACACTTAATATTGATAACTATATATGGTTATTTCTTTTTGACTTAATTTGGATAGAATGACATAATAAGTTAAGTAAAAGAACATGACTTAATATTCACAAATGACAATTTTATCATCTGCAATATTGATATTTTTCATATTATTTTATATATATTTTTAATCAACCCGTGTATTACACGGGTTTCTAACCTAGTTA
Source organism: Cichorium intybus (assembly GCA_023525715.1). Classification (NCBI taxonomy): domain Eukaryota; kingdom Viridiplantae; phylum Streptophyta; class Magnoliopsida; order Asterales; family Asteraceae; genus Cichorium; species Cichorium intybus. The sequence goes on along the minus strand of CM042017.1, from coordinate 37,763,213 downwards.
TGGTATAAAAACTTAACTCTCCCAAAATCTCTCCACTTTTCTCTTATTTTCTTCTCTACCACTGGCAACTAATCCTTGCCACCACCGGAAGCTAATTTTCTTCCTCCTCCTTCATTCCCGTCCAATGCAGTCAACGCTCCAACCATTCCTCGTAAAGCTTTCGCCATTGCAAACATCAAGTCATGCTTACCTTCATTCTCAACCTAGAAATAATGAATTATGACTCATGGAGGGAATTGTTTCCACATATTGTGTTGCCTACGACATGTGTAACCATATAGACTTTTCCCATGATGAACCAAATGCCAAACCAACCGACAAAGAGTGGAAAAAAAATAGACGCAGTCATTAAAATATGGATATATTCTACGTTGTCACCATCCCTACTTCAGATGGTCCTCAATAAGGACTCTTATACTTGTAACATGTGGATTAACTTGGAAAAACTCTTTTGTGACAACAAGAAATCAAGATCGATATAATTGGATAATGAACTTCGCACCATTACCATGGGTGACCTTTTCATCACTATGTGTGCTCCATAATCAAAGCCATCGTCGAACTTCTTGAAAACCTTGATATCGACTCCAAGGTTCTTGACAAAACACATCTTCATTTACACAATCAATGATTTATCTTCCCAATTTGATTACGTAGCGAGAATAATTTGAAATTAATCTCCATAATCGTCTTTCCAAGAAAGACGATCCATGCTCCTACTTGAAGAGTAAGGCCTCTCACTTTTCCTGCCTATGTCACAACCATCTCATCTTGAGCACTCATCGTTTTCGACTATCCTTCACACTGGGACCAATGATGGCTCAAGAAGCAATAACTATGGCCAGAAAGATCATCGTCAACCAAGCAACCGTCGTCAACAGTCGTAAAAAACTGCAATCTTTGGACAACATTACCCGATTTTTTGATGGCTCCTCAACAACCTAATAGCTAGGTGTATTAACCTCATATGCAGTTATTGCAATCATAAACCTAATAGCGGTCACCTAACAATATTTTCTTTAGCGGTTATAGCGGTGGTATAGCGGCTTTTTGTATTGTTAGTTTTAGACTATTAGTATTGCGTAGAATTAATATCACAAAAAGTTACATAAAAATGTCACATAAAACATGGATAGTATTCTAATATGAAAAGTGTAAAAGTGCCAAACATAAATCTAATCGCAATCCACGGGTTCCGCATCCGAGTCAACATCGTCTAATGCATTCATATCTTGAGGAAGTTCTTCCAGTACATCTCCAATCTCATCATCATCATCTCTATAACGATCCCATTTGCTCCTTGTACGTGGACCATCATCTACATGTCCTCTCCCTGCTTGTTGCACAAACTCTTGAAGCTTATTCACTGTTGGTATCGTCCACTCATTATTGTCCTCTATGTCTCTTAACAATCTCGACGCTAATATCGTCAGCCAGATCATTAACCGATATTTCCACTGCTATCTCGGCTTAACTCCGAGAACCGATATGAAACACCCTCGCTTAAGGCTTTTCATAAAACATCATTTTAACACATGTTTAACATTATTGTTCCAAAAATCATCCTTTAATGAAAACTTCAATCTCAACATCTTCAAATAAGTAATCTTCTTTCAAAATCATTTTTAAAACGTATAGGGTTTAATGAGAAATAATTTTAGGTTTAAGTTGCGGAAAACAACGTTTGGTCCCATTTCTGATAAAACATTTTAGTTTATAAAATAGCGAGGTTGTAACAATTCAAATACCATTACACAATTTAAATGATACCACACAAACCATGGCCTTCTAAACATCCAGCTCTTTTAAGTCATCTAAACTCCTCAACCTGAGTACACATCAAAATAAGTTAGGCAATGGAAATGCCTAGTGAGTTTACCCGAGGTTGACCCATTCGAGTGAGTAGTGAACTTCCACACTCGGGACAAACCCCCAAAAGTAGTTTTAACACACACTTCAAAAGTATTTAAAACATCATAAAGGTTTACTCAAAATAGATAGTTATGATATGCAAATGCAATGCATGATGCAACTATCCCAAACCCACGTCCATCTCATAAAGTCCAACTCACCTCAATGGCACCTACCTAAGTTCACAAATGACATGCACGAAGCATGTCACTTGATCCCCGTATAGGTTAAACTAGAACTAGTGGCCATCACACTAGCCCCATGAGGGTTAGCAACTCCCTCATACGGTTCCCTATTGTCGGGAACAACTACTCCTCACCCTCTTTATTTTAGAGAAGGGTCAAACTCATAATAACTCCTCACCCTCTTAGATTGAGAAGGGTCAAACTTGTCCTCAAGGTATCACACGGTCAATCCCATCCTATATGAAATGCAATGCACAATAGGATGCTCAAAACGTCTTTCAAAAACAACATCATACTCTTTATTTGAAAACATCTTTGGAAACCCATTTTCATGCAATGCACAAGTAGTAATCATATAACACATTGCACATAATAATATGCATGAAAAGTAATTGATAGCACACACAAAAGATAATAGTTGGGATGTGTACTCCCGGTAAACTCACCCAAGGTCAACTGACGAGTCAACACTAACTCCACACAAGGTTCATGCATTTGGAGGCTCTCCTAGACATAATCTCATCCATTAAATCATCTTAGTTGAGTGTTAGCTCAAGTCCTTAATCTCACCTCCAAGTCACTACAACATATCTCCTTCCTACAATACAAGAACAGAAGATATCATACTCGATTCATCTAAAAGTCGCACTATAAATACTTCTTTGAACTAAGAAGGAACAATCATACATCATCTAAAATGAAGTCCTTGACCCTCTAATATAAGGAAAATCTTAGTTAAAACGTCCCCAAAGATTGGCATTAAAACGAGGACCCAAAACCCAAACCATAAAGCTTAAGGTCTAAAAACTGAAAAACTGGCCAAACAGAGCTACACGGGGCGTGTAGCCCTACACGGGTCGTGTAGCAATGCAGGAAACCCAACCCGTGGCCTCCAGACCCCCTACACGGGTCGTGTGGCCCTGCACGGGTCGTGTACAGCCTGCTGTAGCTCCGATTTTTGGTCTTTTTCACTCATTTTTGACCCGATTCAAGTTCCGATTCTTCCCAAAACTCATGGACATCAAAAGGACATTATTCCTTCCCAAAATACACATCATTAGACTCAATTAAACTATTCAAAATCATTTCAAATGAATCAATTACATTCCATGATCATAACTTCACTCTATAAGCTTAAACCATGGAATACCCAACTCCATTCTTACAATTGATAATTACAAGTGGAGATTCCTTCTTCCATTCCATGGAATCATTAGGAAATGATCCTCACTCCACTTATACATCCAAATTGATGCAATAAACCCATTTACCATTGAACAAAAGATCCATTCATCAAATACATGAAATAAACCCATTTCAACACCCAATTCCCATATTCTAGAGATTCAAGGTTTAAAACTACAAATCAAAGGTTGGAATCCTTAGGGAATCATTAGAAATGAATCCCCTCATCCAAAACTACAAAATCCAACCATCAATTTCTAGATTCCTCAATTATCTAACAAATCCCCAAATTCTAGGGTTTATAACACCCAAATCAATCAAATAATTGGATCTAGAGCATCCATGGATTGGATGATGATCAAAACATGCACTAGAATAATAAACTAACACTTGGGATCCTAGGATTTCCTCCCCCACATTACCAATTTCGGATTTGACATAGAACTCATCCCAAAAACGGGTTTGCAAGCTTAAAAGGGAAGAGTTTATACCTTAGATTGGCTAGGAATCTCAAGAACTTTGATGATTCTTCAAACCTTAGCATCTTGTCCTCCAAAATCTCCAGAAAATCGCCACTCTCTCTCCCTCTCCTCTCTAAAATCGTGATGTTTGGCTGAAATGGGGAGAACCCCATCTAAAACTCTACATCTTTCACAATTGGCAAAACTAGTCCCTATAGTTTGATCATTCTTCACCCAACACCCCAAAAGTCAATTCTTCTAACTAGAAGTCTCTAAGTTCACACTTATGCCCCAAATATAATTATTTATTTCACTTGAGTCATTCTCAAGGTCAACACTAACCTTTAGTTTCCCAATTTGGCACAAATGGTCCCTTACACTAAAATTCCTCACAGTTTAGGTCCTTAATATTAATTCAAGGAATTATTTGACCTAATTTAAACTCCACATCAATTCCTTCATAATATCTTCTAATTTTCCAAATCCATGACTAGTCAAATCTACTTAGGGTAAGTTTGGCCAAATTGACACTTTTAGTCCTTATGACAAAATTTCTCACATTTGGTTACAAATAGATTCTAAAACTATATTTGGCTCATTTATTTACGATATAAAATATAACAACATATTAAATTTAGTTATTCATTTATTTTCTTTATTTACAAAATAGATTTTATTTGTCGGTTTAAGCTCAAAACTCCTAGGCCCAAAACACGGATGTTACAATTATCCACCCCTTAAAAGGATTCCGTCCCCGGAATCAATAATAAGAATTAAAGTACAAATTTTTCCAAAATCTTAAAAATTACTCATTTTTTTTTATAACTTGAAACACCTTAAATTCCACTTTTGTAAAACTCTGTTACTTCCAAGGATTGTTTATCCAAAATTTTCCTTTTATAAACGTTCCTTTTAAATATGAAATGTTAAAAGTTTAAAATATTTCAAATTTTGACTCGTTACCCTTTCAAAAACTTAAACACTCCGATTTATGGTTAATGTTTGGAAAATACCCTTTTTTTTGAAAATTTAATTGACTTCATGAAAAAGCATTACTCAGATTTCGCATCCTTTATGTAAAACAATAAATTTTCAAATATATTTTGAAATGTGGTTCCATCAAAATAGTAATAAAATTCCAAAGAGATCATTAATCCCGGGTATTCCTACCGATTCATGATGGCCCCTTTGTCATTTATTTCTAAAAGGTCTTGCATTTTGTAAGATATACTCATTCAAATTTTATTTACAAAAATTTCTTAAAATTTTAACAATACTTTTGAAAATATTGGCCGCACATCATTCTTATGTTCTTATTAGGGTAGGTTGTTCACTACATCACACACTCCAAAGTGATTAACGGTTTGATCCTATGGCCTTTAGTCTCATCATGCATCCATGTCTCTTCACCCTAACATGAATTTAACAACTCACTATTCCCATAAGGTTTCATTGGTCACTAAGCCATTGCTAATTACCAAAGAACCTAATGATCTAAGTCCTCCTTGTGTCTTACATTAAGGTTTCTCCAGTTCAGGCAATAAGGCGCAAACCATGCTATTCATACATACTCTTAGTCTTTTAGAGCTAAGGCAAGGTCACCAACTGGAACACTAAAAGATGTCGGATGGGTCTTAAAAGAAGGTAAAGGTAAGTAAGAAAGGTTTAAGGGTCACGACCAAGAATTTCTTCAACAGCTCCCAGTCTTCACCTACCATACGCTTCGCTAACACCATGCTCATCATGCTCCTTGCTTGCCCAAGGTTCACACTACGATTCCACTAGTCTTCTAACACTCCTTCACCCCTTAATCGACTCTTCAAGGTCCACCATCTTGTAAATCTCACTGCCCTTCGAGCTTCATCCAATATAAGCTGTCCCTTTATTCGCCTTCTATCATCCTTAGAAGTTGCCATTCACACAAAGTTGCTCCTCATGTTGCCACGTACTCCTAACTCTTCAAGGATGCTCTTCATATCCACTTAAGAATCCTTATGCATACATTCTCTTGCCAAGAATATTCCTTATGCCAAATCGAATTCACTAATTAAATGATTAAAATCTTAATCATAAGCAAGCATTTACCACTAAGTCCTAAAGGCCAACTACTTAAGACGTCGAACATCCTTAAGAGCATCATAGTTTAAGTCAAAGCACTACTCCTAGTACCTAGTTCACTTAAACTCATGCTCTGATGCCAAATTGAAACACCCTCGCTTAAGGCTTTTCATAAAACATCATTTTAACACATGTTTCACATTATTGTTCCAAAAATCATCCTTTAATGAAAACTTCAATCTCAACATCTTCAAATAAGTCATCTTCTTTCAAAATCATTTTTAAAACGTATGGGGTTTAATGAGAAATAATTTTAGGTTTAAGTTGCGGAAAACAACGTTTGGTCCCATTTCTGATAAAACATTTTAGTTTATAAAATAGCGAGGTTGTAACAATTCAAATACCATTACACAATTTAAATGATACCACACAAACCATGGCCTTCTAAACATCCAGCTCTTCTAAGTCATCTTAACTCCTCAACCTGAGTACACATCAAAATAAGTTAGGCAATGGAAATGCCTAGTGAGTTTACCCGAGGTTGACCCATTCGAGTGAGTAGTGAACTTCCACACTCGGGACAAACCCCCAAAAGTAGTTTTAACACACACTTCAAAAGTATTTAAAATATCATAAAGGTTTACTCAAAATAGATAGTTATGATATGCAAATGCAATGCATGATGCAACTATCCCAAACCCACGTCCATCTCATAAAGTCCAACTCACCTCAATGGCACCTACCTAAGTTCACAAATGACATGCACGAAGCATGTCACTTGATCCCCGTATAGGTTAAACTAGAACTAGTGGCCATCACACTAGCCCCATGAGGGTTAGCAACTCCCTCATGCGGTTCCCTATTGTCGGGAACAACTACTCCTCACCCTCTTTATTTTAGAGAAGGGTCAAACTCATAATAACTCCTCACCCTCTTTGATTGAGAAGGGTCAAACTCGTCCTCAAGGTATCACACGGTCAATCCCATCCTATATGAAATGCAATGCACAATAGGATGCTCAAAACGTCTTTCAAAAACAACATCATACTCTTTATTTGAAAACATCTTTAGAAACCCATTTTCATGCAATGCACAAGTAGTAATCATATAACACATTGCACATAATAATATGCATGAAAAGTAATTGATAGCACACACAAAAGATAATAGTTGGTATGTGTACTCCCGGTAAACTCACTCAAGGTCAACTGACGAGTCAACACTAACTCCACACAAGGTTGATGCATTTGGAGGCTCTCCTAGACATCATCTCATCCATTAAATCATCTTAGTTGAGTGTTAGCTCAAGTCCTTAATCTCACCTCCAAGTCACTACAACATATCTCCTTCCTACAATACAAGAACGGAAGATATCATACTCGATTCATCTAAAAGTCGCACTATAAATACTTCTTTGAACTAAGAAGGAACAATCATACATCATCTAAAATGAAGTCCTTGACCCTCTAATATAAGGAAAATCTTAGTTAAAACGTCCCCAAAGATTGGCATTAAAACGAGGACCCAAAACCCAAACCATAAAGCTTAAGGTCTAAAAACTGAAAAACTGGCCAAACAGAGCTACACGGGGCGTGTAGCCCTACACGGGTCGTGTAGCAATGCAGGAAACCCAACCTGTGGCCTCCAGACCCCCTACACGGGTCGTGTGGCCCTGCACGGGTCGTGTACAGTGTAACACCCGACTTATTAACCAAAAACACCCCAAAAATTTTTGTTTTTCAAACTAAATATTTTACAAACAAAACCATAAGTACGGGGTATTAGTTAACAGAATACGAGTACAAGTGTATCACGAAGTACAATACATAAATATTATACATTCTTCAGGCCGGGTTGTTATTTCAAATGCTAAGTCCTCACTCACGGACTTTGTCTTTTCCCTTTGCGGAATCACGCTCACCTGCAGGGACATATCAATAAAACTGTGAGCTATAAAGCCTAATGAGTAATCAAATCAGGAATAACATGTATAAGAACAAAATTCTCTATACAAAGTCAATTATGTACTATCATGCAATACAAAATCAAGTATGGCTCACAGGTTAGCCCGCTGTTGCCGTGGCTCACGGGTTAGCCCGCTGTTGCCTAGACTCACGGGTTAGCCCGCTGTTGTCTATGTAAATATGACTCGTCAAAATAAACTGTGGCTCACGGGTTAGCCCGATGTTGCCTAGACTCACGGGTTAGCCCGCTGTTGTCTATATAACAGTTTACATAGATATATTGACTCACAGTTCCGTTCTTGTCTATAAAAGACTCACCGCTTATCTGGTCTTGTCATATCATATCATAAATTCGTCATTTTTCGTCCCCAAAACTGTTCTCAATCCGCAGCTGCTCATTTATTATTGTCACATCAATCACGAGTGAGATTACTCACCTGAAGGTTTGCTACAACTAACGTTTGTTGTTCCTTGCCTTGAAATGAAACCCGTAGGATTTTGTCCCGTACCTATAATTCCATTTATTATCAAAATGATTATAGGTTAATAACCATTCCAATTAACTCTAATACAATAGAGTTCAATATAATATTGTTATAAACAATGCCTAGTTAATAAACTTTCCGTTTACTAACTTTATATGAATTTTACTATTCACCGAGGCATTCGGATCGGTCTACAGTGCCCCCGAGGGGTCGAAAACTCGATATGAAAATTTTCCCAAACTTTTTAGACCATAACGAGCCTATGGTTCAAATTTGAGCTAAATCGGACAAGCCAAGCAAAAGTTAGCGTTTTTGATCCCCTGCCTGGCCTCTGCTCGGAGGGCGCACTGCGCCTAGGGGAGGGCGCACTGCGCCTGGGCGCACCCCGCCTGGCTCTGGGGCGCACTGCGCCTAGCGGCAGTGCAGGTCCCCTGGCCAGTCGCGATTTATGCACTGTAGCTTGCAGATTTGGTCCATTAAGTACTTATTTCTGTTCTTAATCGCTTGGGGTTTGTTCCTAGGCTAAAACCTTACATTTTAACAAGGTTTTTAACCATCAAAACCCACTCAATCAATCATATGAAGAATTAGGGTTCTTAATTCTAACAACCCCAAATCTTCAATTTCACCAAATATAACAACTTACTTCCATTTTCTTTAGTTAAGTCCTTGTTATAATGACTTAATGGAAGTATCTAACCATCTTAATTACACAATTATAACTGCAATTGCAGTTTTTTGAGTTCTACAAAACTCATCAAGATCAACTAGCCAAGAACTTGGAATACTTACCTCCAAACTTCCAATTATACCCTTTTAATGCTATAATTCAACTTTGCAAACTTCAATTCTTCAAAGCTCTTCAATTTTTCTAGAAATCACACAAGAATTTCTCTCCCGTAGCTTACCAATTTTCTGCACAAAGTAGGAGAAGGTTCCAACCTTTTATACCTCCAAAATTTTCATTTTTGGTCCTTGAAGTTACATTTCTTAAATTTTTGCCACCATTTACAATTTAAATGACAAAAATCAAAGTATTATAACATTTTAAGTCCAAGACTCAAAATATTTTTACCAAACAAGTCCTTTTTGTCAAAAAGACCAAATTACCCTTTTGAGGTAAAATGACCATTTTGCCCTTTTTATTATAATTCCATAATAAAATAAGTTTTGGCGTTACAAATTCTCCCCTCCTTTAAGAGATTTCGTCCCCGAAATCATACAAAAAGTTGAGGGTATTTTTCCCTCATTTCACTTTCGGTCTCACATGTCATGTCGGAACCTTTGTGATGACGCCAAAGCACTTTCACCATGCTGATCTTCTTATTTCGCAGCTGTCTTGTCTTGCGGTCTAACACTCGCTCGGGTTGTTCCGGGTATCTCAACTTTTCATCAACCTCAATTTCAGTAAGAGGTATATGTTGAGACTTGTCAAACAGAGTTTTCCTCAAATGGGACACATGGAATACGTCATGTATACCATGAAGTTCATCAGGTAACTCCAATCGATACGCCACGGCTCCAACTCTTTGGGATATACGGAAAGGTTCGATGAAACGAGGACTCAACTTCCCTTTCTTCCCAAAACGAATTAAGCCTTTCCAAGGGGATACTTTGAGCATTACCATATCTCCTACTTGGAATTCTATCGGTTTCACCCGTTTGTCCGCATACTGTTTCTGTCTATTTTGAGCTACCTTCAAATTTTCGCGTATCAGTTTGATCTTTTCTTCAGTCTGTGCTACAATTTAGGGTCCCGCCAATGGCTTTTCCCCAACTTCAGTCCAGCAGGTCGGAGTACGGCACGGTGCTCCATACAAGGCTTCATACGGGGCCATCTGAATGCTGGAATGATAGCTGTTATTGTACGCGAATTCCACCAAAGGTAAATGATCTTCCCAGCTTCCACCGAAGTCTATGACACAAGTCCTCAACATATCTTCCAAAGTTTGGATCGTTCTTTCACTCTGACCATCGGTCTGTGGATGATATGTGGTACTCATAAGTACTTTTGTACCCAATTGCTCTTGAAGACTTTGCCAAAAATGGGAAGTAAATCTGCTGTCTCAGTCCGATACAATCGATGCTGGTAATCCATGCCGACAAATTACCTCATCAATGTAGATTTTCGCCAATTGATCTACTCTGTACTTTTCTTTATATGGTATAAATTGTGCCGATTTGGTCAATCGATCTACAATCACCCATATAGAATCATAACCTTGCGGTGTCCGCGGCAACTTTGTTACAAAATCCATGGTAATATGGTCCCATTTCTTCTCTGGAACCGGCAATGGTTGTATTTCCCCGTACGGTTTCTGATGGTTTGACTTAACTTGCAGACAAGTCAAACATCTTTCCACAAATCTTCTGATGTCCCTCTTCATTCCAGGCCACCAATACATCGGTTTTAACGTCCGATACATCTTGGTACTGCCCGGATGAACCGCATAACGGCTATAGTGTGCATCTTCTAGAAGTAAATTCTGTGCTTCTCCTTGTTTCGGGACCCATATTCGACCTCTGAAGGTCTTCAATTTCTGCGCATTTTCTTCCAGATGCTTCAAGTATCCAACCATTCTTTCACTTTTTATATTCTCCGGTTTACACGCTTCTTCTTGTGCTGAACGGATCAATCCTGGTAACCGGCTTACTACACCCATGCATGCGGATGTAATTTTCAAAGGAGCTTCTTTTCGGCTTAACGCATCTGCCACCACGTTCGCCTTGCCAGGATGGTACTGAATTTCACAATCAAAGTCTTTCAGAAGATCCATCCACCATTGCTGTCTCATACTAAGCTCTTTCTGGTCGAAGAGGTACTTCAAGCTCTTGTGATCCGTGTAAATAACAAACTTTACACCGTATAAATAATGCCTCCACAGCTTCAATGCTAGAACCACAGCAGCTAATTCCAGATCATGAACTGGATACTTCTTCTCGGCATCTTTCAATTGTCGGGACGCATAGGCTATGACCCGACCTTTCTGCATTAGCACACACCCAAGACCAATTCTAGAAGCATCGCTGTAGATCACATACTCTTCCCCGCTTTTTGGTAGTGCTAACACTGGTGCTTCACATAAAGCTTGTTTCAACTTCTGGAATGCTTCTTGTTGTTTTTCAGCCCACACGAACTTTTCACCTTTCTTGGTCAACTTGGTCAACGGAGCAGCTATCGAAGAGAAATTCTCGACAAATCTTCTATAATAGCCTGCTAAACCAAGGAAACTTCGTATTTCAGTCGGACTCCGGGGCGGTTCCCACTTCATCACGGCGTCAACCTTTGTTGGATCTACTTTCACCCCTTCGGCATTGATTACATGGCCAAGAAATTGAACTTCTCTTAGCCAGAAATCACACTTGGAGAATTTCGCATACAGCTTTTCTCGGCGAAGCAACTCCAACACTTGTCGCAGGTGCACCTCATGTTCGGCTTGGCTTCGCGAATACACCAAGATGTCATCAATAAACACTATCACCGAGGTATCAAGGAACGGACGACACACCCGGTTCATAAGATCCATGAATACGGCTGGAGCATTGGTTAACCCAAAAGGCATCACCAAAAACTCATAATGACCGTATCTCGTTCGGAAAGCTGTCTTCGGAATGTCAGATTCTCTTATCTTCAGCTGGTGATATCCTCACCTCAGGTCAATCGTGGAAAAGTAGGACCCGCCTTGCAGCTGGTCAAACAAATCGTCTATTCTGGGTAACGGGTACTTGTTCTTCACCGTGATCTTGTTTAACTCCCGATAGTCAATACACATGCGCATTGACCCATCCTTCTTCTTGACAAACAGAATAGGGGCTCCCCAAGGCGATGTACTCGGTCTAATAAAACCCCTGTCTAGCAGTTCTTCCAGTTGCTTTCGCAGTTCCACCATCTCTGAAGGTGCTAGTCGGTATGGAGCTCGGGCAACAGGTGCAGCTCCCGGAACTAGTTCAATCGTGAACTCAACCTGTCGATCTGGTGGCAACCCTGGAAGTTCATCTGGAAACACATCTGGGAATTCGTTCACCACATTCACATTCACTACCCCCACTTTAATTGGTTGAGCCACCGATACATAAGCTAGATATGACATCCCTCCTTTACTAATACAGCTTCGGGCTTGAGCAAAAGAGATGACTGGCATTCGCAACCGAGGTCGTTCACCTTGAATCTTCACCCATTTTCCATCCGGTGTTAACACTGTGATGTTTTTATTTCTGCAATCCATGTTAGCATAATTCGTTGCTAACCAATCCATCCCCACAATTACACCAAATTCATTGGTAGTCATCAGCTTCAAATCTATAGGGAAGACGGTCCCGTAGATTTTAAGCTGACAACCTTCCAGATGTTCAGAAACCCAAACATATCAGCCGTCCGCTATAGCTTCCTCTAGACTTTCGTCCATTGGTGTTAACGTTACATTCAGGCGAGGCAACAAAGACTCTGATACAAAACAGTGTGTTGCTCCTGGATCAAATATAATATATACAGGTATGGTATTGAGAGTAAAGATACCTGTAATCACATCCGTCTTCTCACGGGCTTCCTCCACGGTCATCTGGAAAGCTCGCGAGGCCACGTCCCCTATTCTTTGGTTCTTCTTTCTTTCCCACTTGATCAACCCTGGGTCTTTCACTGTATGCGCCAGATTTCAGCTAGGGACAGTTCAGGCGAATATGATCCGTAGCCCCACATTGGAAACACCTACGGTCTGCCCGACAGTCCCGTGTAGAATGACCCGTTTTTCCGCAATTTCGGCAGCTAACTGGCCCAGTATCACTGCGACAACTACCCGTGTGCCTTTTTCTACACTTCTCACACCACTTTCCTTCGTCCCTCTGGCTTTTTCCCTTAGACCCGGATTGTTGCGACTTTTTCTGAGGCGTCCAACCTTGGTCTTCCGCCTTTCTTTTTGTTTCAATAGCCTTCTTTTCATCTTCTTGTCGCTTTAATTCGGTCTCCCTTTCTGTGGCTCGATCCACCACTTGCCGGAACGTAGTTAGTTTCAACGGTTGCACGATTTCTCTAATTTGGGTTGTCAACCCCCGAACATACTTGTCGATCTTTCTCTTTTCAGTGTAAATATGGTGTTCCGCAAACCTAGCTTTCTCCAGAAAGCTAAGGGTATATTCCTGAACAGATCGGGAACCCTGTTCCAGATGCAGGAATTCATCTTCCAACTTCTGAATAGCTACTTCTGAGCAGTATTCTTCATTGAACTTTGTCTTGAATTGCTCCCAAGGTACCCATTGGATGAATCAAGATCCATTGATTTGTAGTAGGTTTGCCACCAATGTAGTGCACCGCTTGTAAGTTGGTTCGTGGCAAATTCCACTTTATCATCATCCGCACACTTGCTTACACGGAACACCTTCTCAATATGCATGATCCATTCCATAGCTTTGACTGGATCATCTGTCCCCGAGAATTCCTTTGGTTTACAACCAAGGAAGGATTTATACGTACACCCAACTTTCTTTATCGAGGCTTCCCCACCTTGAGTTTCCTTTACTGCCCGGGCACGGCTTTCTCCCTGGCTTTCATCTTCTGGCTGCCTGTCATGAACACTTTTTGCAGCCTCTTCAGTAGGATTAGGATTGGCACTCGGATTAGGATTGCCACTCGGGTTGGGATTATTCGATAATGCTGGCATCATTTGCCTAACCACTTCTTCCACTATCGCCCGAATATCAGGTGGATTTTGTCCCACCGGTTCCCGTGCTGGTGCTCTTCGCCCAACAGAGCCGCGTGACCGAGCTGGTCCACTTCTTGCAGTTCCACGCGAATTCGCACCAGTGGGATTGCTTCGTGTATTTCTCATTCTTCAAAATTTCAGCAAACCGTTAGATTACATATATAATAACAAACTTATATATATCTAACAGTCCCTTTATCTGTTCTTCTCTCAAGGTTTAAGTCCAGGAATCTAATCTAAGACACCAAGTTCACTTAAACCACGGCTCTGATACCAACTTGTAACACCCGACTTATTAACCAAAAACACCCTAAAAATTTTTGTTTTTCAAACTAAATATTTTACAAACAAAACCATATGTACGGGGTATTAGTTAACAGAATACGAGTACAAGTGTATCACGAAGTACAATACATAAATATTATACATTCTTCAGGCCGGGTTGTTATTTCAAATGCTAAGTCCTCAGTCACGGACTTTGTCTTTTCCCTTTGCGGAATCACGCTCACCGGCAGGGACATATCAATAAAACTGTGAGCTATAAAGCCCAATGAGTAATCAAATCAGGAATAACATGTATAAGAACAAAATTCTCTATACAAAGTCAATTATGTACTATCATGCAATACAAAATCAAGTATGGCTCACGGGTTAGCCCGCTGTTGCCGTGGCTCACGGGTTAGCCCGCTGTTGCCTAGACTCACGGGTTAGCCCGCTGTTGTCTATGTAAATATGACTCGTCAAAATAAACTGTGGCTCACGGGTTAGCCCGCTGTTGCCTAGACTCACGGGTTAGCCCGCTGTTGTCTATATAACAGTTTACATAGATATATTGACTCACAGTTCCGTTCTTGTCTATAAAAGACTCACCGCTTATCTGGTCTTGTCATATCATATCATAAATTCGTCATTTGTCGTCCCCAAAACTGTTCTCAATCCGCAGCTGCTCATTTATCATTGTCACATCAATCACGAGTGAGATTACTCACCTGAAGGTTTGCTACAACTAACGTTTGTTGTTCCTTGCCTTGAAATGAAACCCGTAGGATTTTGTCCCGTACCTATAATTCCATTTATTATCAAAATGATTATAGGTTAATAACCATTCCAATTAACTCTAATACAATAGAGTTCAATATAATATTGTTATAAACAATGCCTAGTTAATAAACTTTCCGTTTACTAACTTTATATGAATTTTACTATTCACCGAGGCATTCGGATCGGTCTACAGTGCCCCCGAGGGGTCGAAAACTCGATATGAAAATTTTCCCAAACTTTTTAGACCATAACGAGCCTATGGTTCAAATTTGAGCTAAATCGGACAAGCCAAGCAAAAGTTAGCGTTTTTGATCCCCTGCCTGGCCTCTGCTCGGAGGGCGCACTGCGCCTAGGGGAGGGCGCACTGCGCCTGGGCGCACCCCGCCTGGCTCTGGGGCGCACTGCGCCTAGCGGCAGTGCAGGTCCCCTGGCCAGTCGCGATTTATGCACTGTAGCTTGCAGATTTGGTCCATTAAGTACTTATTTCTGTTCTTAATCGCTTGGGGTTTGTTCCTAGGCTAAAACCTTACATTTTAACAAGGTTTTTAACCATCAAAACCCACTCAATCAATCATATGAAGAATTAGGGTTCTTAATTCTAACAACCCCAAATCTTCAATTTCACCAAATATAACAACTTACTTCCATTTTCTTTAGTTAAGTCCTTGTTATAATGACTTAATGGAAGTATCTAACCATCTTAATTACACAATTATAACTGCAATTGCAGTTTTTTGAGTTCTACAAAACTCATCAAGATCAACTAGCCAAGAACTTGGAATACTTACCTCCAAACTTCCAATTATACCCTTTTAATGCTATAATTCAACTTTGCAAACTTCAATTCTTCAAAGCTCTTCAATTTTTCTAGAAATCACACAAGAATTTCTCTCCCGTAGCTTACCAATTTTCTGCACAAACTAGGAGAAGGTTCCAACCTTTTATACCTCCAAAATTTTCATTTTTGGTCCTTGAAGTTACATTTCTTAAATTTTTGCCACCATTTACAATTTAAATGACAAAAATCAAAGTATTATAACATTTTAAGTCCAAGACTCAAAATATTTTTACCAAACAAGTCCTTTTTGTCAAAAAGACCAAATTACCCTTTTGAGGTAAAATGACCATTTTGCCCTTTTTATTATAATTCCATAATAAAATAAGTTTTGGCGTTACATACAGCCTGCTGTAGCTCCGATTTTTGGTCCTTTTCACTCATTTTTTACCCGATTCAAGTTTCGATTCTTCCCAAAACTCATGGACATCAAAAGTACATTATTCCTTCCCAAAATACACATCATTAGACTCAATTAAACTATTCAAAACCATTTCAAATGAATCAATTACATTCCATGATCATAACTTCACTCTATAAGCTTAAACCATGGAATACCCAACTCCATTCTTACAATTGATAATTACAAGTGGAGATTCCTTCTTCCATTCCATGGAATCATTAGGAAATTATCCTCACTCCACTTATACATCCAAATTGATGCAATAAACCCATTTACCCATTGAACAAAAGATACATTCATCAAATACATGAAATAAACCCATTTCAACACCCAATTCCCATATTCTAGAGATTCAAGGTTTAAAACTACAAATCAAAGATTGGAATCCTTAGGGAATCATTAGAAATGAATCCCCTCATCCAAAACTACAAAATCCAACCATCAATTTCTAGATTCCTCAATTATCTAACAAATCCCCAAATTCTAGGGTTCATAACACCCAAATCAATCAAATAATTGGATCTTGAGCATCCATGGATTGGATGATGATCAAAACATGCACTAGAATAATAAACTAACACTTGGGATCCTAGGATTTCCTCCCCCACATTACCAATTTCGGATTTGACATAGAACTCATCCCAAAAACGGGTTTGCAAGCTTAAAAGGGAAGAGTTTATACCTTAGATTGGCTAGGAATCTCAAGAACTTTGATGATTCTTCAAACCTTAGCATCTTGTCCTCCAAAATCTCTCCAGAAAATCGCCACTCTCTCTCCCTCTCCTCTCTAAAATTGTGATGTTTGGCTGAAATGGGGAGAACCTCATCTAAAACTCTACATCTTTCACAATTGGCAAAACTAGTCCCTATAGTTTGATCATTCTTCACCCAACACCCCAAAAGTCAATTCTTTTAACTAGAAGTCTCTAAGTTCACACTTATGCCCCAAATATAATTATTTATTTCACTTGAGTCATTCTCAAGGTCAACACTAACCCTTAGTTTCCCAATTTGGCACAAATGGTCCCTTACACTAAAATTCCTCACAGTTTAGGTCCTTAATATTAATTCAAGGAATTATTTGACCTAATTTAAACTCCACATCAATTCCTTCATAATATCTTCTAATTTTCCAAATCCATGACTAGTCAAATGTACTTAGGGTAAGTTTGGCCAAATTGACACTTTTAGTCCTTATGACAAAATTTCTCACATTTGGTTACAAATAGATTCTAAAACTATATTTGGCTCATTTATTTACGATAGAAAATATAACAACATATTAAATTTAGTTATTCATTTATTTTCTTTATTTACAAAATAGATTTTATTTGTCGGTTTAAGCTCAAAACTCCTAGGCCCAAAACACGGATGTTACACGATATCTCGCTGCTATACCAACGAGATATCACGACATTAACTGCTAATAGCAACCCATGCAACAGTGGTCTAGGACTTCTTCCCCTCCCCCCCCCCCCCCCCAACAGCGCATCATGCACATGATGTAATGTCCCTAATTTCACAATCAATTTTTACATTTTTAAATTAAAGTGTAAATGTCAAAACCAAGTTAAACATCATAAAAACCCATTTGTTTAATGTCATTTAACATCTTCTCAAACCCATGATATAAAAATCCAGAGTTTTAAAAGATAATAGTTGGAAGTCTCAAAATATAATTGTGTCAAATGTATATATAGTCAGACTGCACTCTTCCCTTTATTTGATGAAGTAACTGAAAAACATTTGAATTTAGAGTGTAAGCACACAACTTAGTGTGTTTCCAAAAATACCATATATTTCATCCCATAACAAACATAATACATAATGGCTCTCGCACTAACTCTGATTCGCCAGCACACATCACACAATCCTACCATAACGGGACTCGACATCGTCCTACCCTAACAGGACTTGACACAGTCCTACCCCAATGGCACTCGACATAGCTTACCCTAATGGGACTCGACACCATCCTACCCATGCAACGTATCCTAATGAGATCCAGAACAGTCCTACCCTAACGAGACTCGACATCTTCCAACTCATGCAACATATCCTATCAGGACTCAACATAGTCCTACCCT
This sequence comes from Cichorium intybus, assembly GCA_023525715.1. Lineage (NCBI taxonomy): Eukaryota > Viridiplantae > Streptophyta > Magnoliopsida > Asterales > Asteraceae > Cichorium > Cichorium intybus. Next base: position 37,744,902 of record CM042017.1, on the reverse strand, counting down.
AACGGGTCTCGACGTCGTCCTACCCATGCAACTTCACACATAGTATAGTAAGGAAACTCACATGAATCCTAAAGCTATAAAACACACATGGTCGGGTCTTTAGATATTTAATCAACAGGAACCTCCTAAATCATCATTAGGTGTAATTTAGTGACCCAAACTAGTAAAAGGTCAATCCCTTAGTTCATTCCTTAAATCCACCTAAGTTTGACCAAAAGTCAAAGTAGTCAAAAAGTCAACAGCTAACGGTCAAATTCAACAGTCGAGCTACGCCTCACGTCCATAGCTCTACGCACCGGATAGATGCGCTATCAAGAAAACGAGATTTTTCCCGAAATGGCGTCGCGAACCTAGGATGGTAGCGCCGCGATCTCTAGACATTCAACTTCTCTTTTTAAGTGCTTAATATGTTAAACAAGTGTCTAAGGGTGTGTTTGTTTGGCACTTAATTAAGTTATTTAGAGGCAATCTCTGAATCAAAAATTTAAGCTCGTTTGTTTACATCTTAAATTTTGCCTCTTAATTAGAAAAGAGGTTCTTATTGAATCAGATTTGAAGACAAGTCTGAACAAAAATAAGAGTCACGTATTCCTTTTTTGCCCTAACATTCATCCGCCTCCCTTTCCCTTTCCCTTTCTTTCTCACGATCGGAAATCAACACTCTACCCCTCTCTGCACAGCGATGGGAAGAAGCCACCTGCACCGTTCCTCTTCTGTCGATGGCCTTCCTCCATCGTTCCTCTTCTGCAGCCGGTTCCTCTTCTGCCGATGACCTAAATTCTGGTGTGTGAGCAATGCTGATTTATTGCATTCGATTAAAGCTTGATACCTTGATATGTTGATTTATTGCATCCGATTGAAGCTTCCAATTGTTTCTTAAATTCTTGTGTTAGGAGAAACAAGCACACACCTTCGATTGTGTGTGTGGCTATTGCCGGCTATTGATTCCGATCAAAAGGTGAAGAGGCAAAACGAGTGATTGTAATTCTTTCTTGTGACTTTATTGTGGCTGGATTTTTTAATTCTTGAGACTTTTGTGATTGTTCTTGCTATTACCTTTGCTGAATTTGGATGTTCTTGAAGAAAATAGTTTACAGGGGTAAAATGGTCATATTTATCATTTAGTACAGTAATTAAGAGGTTCCAATCAAGCACATCTTATAAGTTCAGATCTTAAAAATTCAGACCCTCTTAAAAGTCCATACCTCTTAAACATTCAGATCTTAAAAATTAAGTTCTTGCCAAACAGGGCCTAAGACTATCCAAAAACCATCAGTTAAGGCGTCGATCGAGACTCAAGAGTGAATCAGTGATAAGGGATTTAGGTTGGAGTTGGCTAGTTCAGTGAAATCGTATCTCGTCCCAATCCCATTCCCTTGAATTCATATGGACAAAAGTACCCCTGAGTTCAAATTAAACATATAATTTTCCTATTTTTAAATAAACCCTTAATCGGGTTGATCGGATAACCCGAAAATGAGTCTCCTTACCCAATAACTGAACTGCATAGGCTTATACGAATTGGGTATAACCAATTAAGCCACTCAATACCCGAATAACAAGAATCGCTTTACCGGTTTGTTATTTGGCTCGGACGGGCTATTCAGTTTCATTTTTTCTCGCACCCCAACATGCACCACATTTGATATGATATTTTAGTATTCTTTTTTTTACTTCATCAAACACCCCCCCCCCCAATTGATCTTTTGTCTTTTTCCTTTTTTTTGTTTGTTTATTAGTACATTACTATTGTTGTTGTTTAACAAAAATTCATAATTGGTCAATGTTAGTTTACAAAAAAAATCGTGTGTTTAATCATTTACTTTTTTGCTCACCTTTACAATCGGCCAATGTGGTATACAAAACGTCGTGCGTTTAGTCATTTATTTTTTATCACTTGCTTTTACGACTATTGTCTTTTATTTTATGATTATGATTATTATATTATTCTAAGATTATTAATATTATTGTTATTGTTATATTGCTATTGTTCTTATTTGACAAATTTTCATAATTGGTCAATGTGGATTGCAAATATTTCGCGCATTAAGTCGTTTATTTTTTATCGTACACGTTTACGATTGTTGTGTTTTCTTTTATCATACTTATTATTACTATTAATCACCTATTTGACAAATCTTAAAAATGAATAGCCATTATTTCAAAATTGTAAAACAATTTTATATAGACAATGATTTTCTAATTGCTCACCAGTACGGTGTAATTGACATGGTTGATGTGCTAGATGATTAATAAAAAAGTATACTTCTTTTACTATTATTTTCTTTATTGTTAATAAAAAAATTGCAATTTATTATTATCTAATGTATTATTAATTTAATAATAATTATATGCAATTATAATCCTAAAAAAAAAAGACAACAAAAGGTCAAGACATGTAAAAAATAAAATTCAATAACTCTTTTAGATATAAGGGAAATCAAAAAGGGTCTTCAAGTATGCACAAACAAAATCCAAGATTAGATCCAAGTATGAATCAGAAGACTTCATTTCGAAAGAAATTAATAAAACCTGGAATTGCGAAAAGATCTAGAGTACTGCATGAATGGAATGGAGTCGGCTACTTTGAGGACGATTATCAAAGGTGAAGGCAAAGACAGGAATCATCACTTAATTGCTTATCTGTAAACCTGAGAGGGGTTGGGGATCTTCATAAGGCTGATTGGATTAAGGAGTTGATATGTCGTTATTATATCAATTTCTTAGGAGCTCAAGAAACATAAATGGAAGATGATGGTGATGTTCCTGTTCAGGACTATTGGGACAAATCTTTTTGCGAGTTTGTTACTGTAGAATCCAGGAAGGATCTGGTAGGCTCTCAAGTATCTGGAACCCGAGAATCTTTAAGCAGGTGAACATAATAAAAAAACCAATTGTTTATTATAGTTTGTGGTTTCTAAGATGACATTGAGGGCATGCTGAACATAGTAAACATGCATGTATGCTCTTGTCGATACACAAGCTCGATTGGGTTTATGCGTACAGTTAAAAAACTTGATTATTTCTACAGAGGGTTGTTGGCTTTTGATGAGAGACTTTCATGAAGTTTGATTTAAACAACAAAAGGTTTTCTGGTCTTGACTGTATTTCTAGTATGGGGTAGCTCAATTCGTTTATTTTGGATTCACAATTATTTGAATTCAAGATGGGGGTTGTAAATTTACATGGATAAAGCGATGATGGTAAAAGTCTGAGTAAGATGGGGGTCTTGACTGTATTTCTAGTATGGAGTAGCTCAATTCGTGCAATGAGTTTTATGAAGTTCCTGTTAGGAATAACAAAACAAGTTAGGCATTTCCGAAAAACGATAAACGATTCCGGTAAAACACGCGGAAATAAAATGGAGAATAACGGCAAACCAAGAAAAACTGTAAAATCGAAACACAATATTTAACGTGGTTCGGTCACGGGATCACGACCTACGTCCACGGGCGAACGAGAGAGAGAGGGTTTTATTAACACCAAGAAATTACAATCATACAAGGCTAAACTGCACTTGTAGTCTGACCACTCACAAGAAAATATCACTCGCACTTTTGGCTGCCAAACTGGACTCTGCACAAAAGGCTATCTCACAAAATCGTGATATATCTATCTATGTGTTTGTGTTTCTTTGTATTTGTGTTTGTGTGGTGCATTGGTTTGCTTCTCAAAGCCTTGTATTTATAGGCATGAGAGACAATGTGAATTGAAGTTATGCAGCCTCAATCTTTCTTCCTCCCTTTGATGACCAACAAAATTCTCCCTCCCTTTGATGACTAAACAAAATAAAAAAAAGCCTCCATTTTCAACAATCTCCCACTTGGAGGCTTGAACAACTTGGTCATTCTCTGCCATCCAATTCCTGCAACATTTCTTAATCACACTCTCTCTCGTTATCTACCACGCCATCCTCTTCAAACTTCTGGAAGGCCAGTTGAAGTCATACAAAACTTCAATTTGTTAGTGGTAACTACCTTGGTGAACATATCTGCTGGATTCTTCGTTCCAAGGATTTTCTTCAGATGTAATGTTCCATCATTGATTAACTCTCGAATGAAATGGTACCTCATCTGAATGTGTTTCGTTCTATTATGAAACACCGGATTCTTTGCTAGGTGAACTGCACTTTGGTTGTCACAATACAGTACACAATCCTCCTGTTGCATTCCAAGTTCTGATAGGAAGTTCTTCAACCATATAAGCTCCTTGGCTGCTTCTGCAATAGCCATGTATTCTGCTTCTGTGGTTGAAAGAGCAACACTCTTCTGTAACCTAGACATCCAAATGATTGCGGTACCTCCGATTGTGAAAACGTATCCCGTTGTGCTTTTACCCGAATCCGCACATCCACCCAAATCTGCATCGGCAAACCCTTCTAAGACTACCCCCTTTCTTCTGAAACATAGGGCAATCTCAGCTGTTCCTTTCAAGTAGCGTAACAGCCACTTTACTCCTTCCCAATGCTCTTTTCCTGGATTTGACATAAACCTACTCACAACTCCCACTGCTTGAGAAATATCTGGTCTGGTGCAGACCATTGCATACATCAAGCTACCTACCGCAGATGCGTAGGGGACTTTGGCCATCTGTTCTTTGTATTCTTCCGTCTTTGGGGATTGCTTCTTTGAGAGTTTTAACTGACTTCCCAAAGGTGTACTTCTGGCCTTGGCATCTGCCATGCTGAACTTTTCTAAAACTTTCTTGATGTACTTTGTTTGCGAAAGTTTTAATGTACCGGTAACTCTGTTCCTGGCTATGCTCATGCCCAATATCTGCTTAGCAGCCCCTAGGTCCTTCATCTCGAACTCTCTAGACAACTGCTTCTTAAGCTTGTTGATCTCCTGCATGTCGGATCCAGCTATCAACATGTCATCAACATATAATAACAGGATGATGTAAGAGGAGCTGAATTTCTTCAAGTAGCAACAGTGATCCATCTCACATCTGTGATACCCACTCCTCTGCATGAAGCTATCAAACTTCAAGTACCACTGTCTTGGAGCTTGCTTCAATCCATACAGACTTTTCTTCAGTTTACACACCAGATTTTCCTTATAGACTATGGGAAAACCTTCTGGTTGTACCATGTAGATGTCTTCTTCCAAGTCGCCATGGAGAAAAGCTGTTTTCACATCTAGCTGTTCTAGATGGAGATCTTCAGAGGCTACAATACCCAAGACCATTCTGATTGTAGTCATCTTCACAACTGGAGAGAAGATCTCATTATAATCGACCCCTCTTTTCTGTTGGAACCCCTTGACCACTAATCGTGCCTTGTATCTTTTACTGTCATCGATCTCATCCTTTACCCGGAACACCCACTTGTTCTGCAGTGCTTTCTTCCCTGCTGGGAGCTTGACTAAGGACCAAGTATGGTTCTTGTCAAGTGAGCTCAATTCGTCTTCCATAGCCTTCTTCCACTGTATGGAATCTTTCATCCTTAAGGCCTCTGGATAAGACTCACGTTCACCATTCTCTGTCAGCAATAAGTAATTTGCTGAAGGAGAATACCTGACTGGAGGTCTTCGTACTCTAGTGGATCTACGAACAGTAGGAGTTGAGGTCTCTGCATCATCTGCAACCCCGTCTTCTGAACTACTGTCATCTGTGCTCCCACTATCTCCATATACATCAGAGCTCCCACTGCTTCCTGAACTTTCACCTATCTCTGGAGTACTGATAGGTTTCACAACGTCATCTTCAGAGATCTCTTCAAACTCGACTTGATTTTCTGCTTTCTCTGGTTGTTTGTTTCTGCCTGAGCTCTCTGCAAGTTCATCTTTATATAGGACATTCTCGTTGAACACCACATCCCGGCTTCTGATAACCTTTTTATTTTGGTTATCCCAGAAACGGTACCCCATGTCATCCAACCCATAGCCTATAAAAGTGCATTTCCTTGCTTTTGCCTCTAGCTTGTCTCTCTCCGAGTCTTTAACTTTGACATAAGAGACACAACCGAAAACTTTCAAGTGTTTGAGAGAAATTTCACGACCTTGCCATTCCTCTTCTGGAATCTTGAACCCTATGGGGACTGAGGGTCCTCTGTTGATTAAATACGCAGCTGTGTTGACCGCATCTGGCTAGAACATCTTGGGTAAACCTGCATGCAGTCTCATGCTCTTAGCCCTTTCGTTTAATGTACGGTTCATCCTCTCAGCTACTCCATTTTGCTGGGGTGTCTCTGGAACCGTCTTCTGCATTCTGATTCCATGGTCAGCACAGTAATCAACAAATTCTTTACTACTGTATTCGCCCCCATTGTCTAATCTGAAACACTTGATCTTCAAGTCTGTTTCATTTTCCACAGTAGCTTTCCATTTCTTGAAAGTGCTGAAAACTTCAGACTTATGCTTCAAGAAATAAACCCAAACCTTCCTTGTGAAATCGTCTATGAACGTGATATAGTATCGGGATCCTCCCACTGAAGAAACGAAAGTGGGACCGTAGACATCTGAATGAACTAGCTCCAGCTTCACAGACTTGGGCTGATGACCCACTTTCTTGAAAGTGACTTTCTTCTGTTTGCCAAGAACACATGGCTCACAGAAATCGACTTTCACAGTCTTTAGCTCTGGTATTCTTCCTTTGGAGGCTAGCATCTTCATTCCCTTCTCACTCATATGCCCAAGTCTTTGGTGCCATAGAGTGGATGCCCCAACTTCTTCAACAGCGTGTGCTTCGGCATCAGAAACTTCCACCATATAAAGTGTACCCCGCTTCTGTCCTCTAGCAACAACTAAATTCCCCTTTGTCACCTTCCACTGATGATCACCAAATGTAACATGGTGACCTTCATCATCAAGCTACCCTACAGATATTAACATCCTCTTCAAGTCAGGAATGAACTTGACATTCTTCAAAGTCCAATATGTTCCTAAAGTTGTCTTGAGGACCACATCCCCAACACCTGTAATATCCAGGCTCTTGTTGTCTGCTAGTCTGACCTTTCCTTTGTACTGCCGGAAATTCTGCATTACTTCTCTGGAATGACTAGCATGGAACGACGCACCAGAATCCATGATCCAGGATTCTGTTGAGTTTTCAACACAACAAATGAGGGCATCATCTTCAGAATCTACTGCCATATTGACTTCCTTCTTGCCTTTGTCTGTCGAAGGCTTTGGGCACTGATTTCTGAAATGACCATTCTCTTTGCAGTTCCAACAGGTAACATCAGTCCTGTTTTTCTGACCACCTCTCTTTCTCGACTTCGATCTTCCTCTACCACCGCCTCCTTTGTTGGGCCTTCTTCCTCTGTCTTCTGTACTTAGGAGACTACTGGAAGATTCTCCGGCACTCCGTCTTCGCACATCCTCTCCAAGGATTAAGTCGCGAATACCTTCGAATGACAACTTAGCACCTCCAGCTGAACTGCTAACTGCTGTTACTGTACCGGACCAACTCTCAAGCAACGAAGATAATAACAGCAACGCCTGTAGTTCGTCTTCGAATCCAATATCAACAGATATCAATCTTGATATTATTGAGTTGAATTCATTCACATGGTCTGTCACCGAGCCGCCTTCTTTCATCTTCAAATTCACCAACTGCCGAATCAAGAAAACCTTATTTGCCGCTGAAGGTTTTTCGTACATATTAGACAGCGCATTTATGAGATTGTAGGTTGTCTTCACACTGACAATATTGTATGCTACATTTTTTGCCAATGATAACCTTATAACTCCAAGTGCCTGCCGATCTAATAAGTCCCATTCTTCCTGCGCCATCGCTTCAGGTTTTGTTCCGAACAGTGGTAGATGTAATTTTTTCTGGTAGAGATAATCTTCGATTTGCATTCTCCAAAATCCGAAATCGTGACCTTCGAATTTTTCGATTCTAACTTTCCCATCTTCAGCCATAGCTCGAAAAATAATATTTTATAAGGCCAATCGAAACCTCGTTTCTGATGTGGAAGATCAGACTAAGCTGCAACCACATAGCATACGCGAGATACGACTTCCTTTAAACCCGGAGCTCTGATACCAGTTTGTTAGGAATAACAAAACAAGTTAGGCATTTCCGAAAAACGATAAACGATTCCGGTAAAACACGCGGAAATAAAATGGAGAATAACGGCAAACCAAGAAAAACTGTAAAATCGAAACACAATATTTAACGTGGTTCGGTCACGAGATCACGACCTACGTCCACGGGCGAACGAGAGAGAGAGGGTTTTATTAACACCAAGAAATTACAACCATACAAGGCTAAACTGCACTTGTAGTCTGACCACTCACAAGAAAATATCACTCGCACTTTTGGCTGCCAAACTGGACTCTGCACAAAAGGCTATCTCACAAAATCGTGATATATCTATCTATGTGTTTGTGTTTCTTTGTATTTGTGTTTGTGTGGTGCATTGGTTTGCTTCTCAAAGCCTTGTATTTATAGGCATGAGAGACAATGTGAATTGAAGTTATGCAGCCTCAATCTTTCTTCCTCCCTTTGATGACCAACAAAATTCTCCCTCCCTTTGATGACTAAACAAAATAAAAAAAGCCTCCATTTTCAACAGTTCCATGGGTCGGCCTTAGCTACTATTTTACCAAGATATTATTTTGATCACGGCCCGATTATTCTTATCAGTGAGGTATTCGATTTTGGATCCTCGTCTTTCAGATATTTTAACTCTTGGCTTTCTCTTAAGGGCATTGATGACATTGTGTACATGGTTTGGGTGAGTACTCTCCCAAGTAGGACCTCAAATTATAGACTAGCCAAGAAGCTTATTATGATTAAAGGACTATAGGTATGTTAATCTTGTTGGTTGTTTATATAAAGTGTTTTCAAAAGTTTTGGCTAATAGACTCAAGCGGGTGATGAACAAAATCATTAGTCATGAGCAATCGGCTTAGGTGGAAGGAAAGAATATTCTCGATGCTCCGCTTTTACTTAATAAAATTAATACTTGGGTAAAAAGAAAGAAGCAAAAAACTTTTTTATTTTCAAAGTTGACTTTGATAAAGCTTTTGACTCTCTTAGTTGGGAGTCTCTTGACTCGATATGGACCAAATGGGTTTTGGATGGAAGTAGCGGTGATGAATTAAGGGGTGCCTTTCTTCGAGCAGAGCCTCAATTTTAATTAACGACTCTCTATCAAAGATATTTGATATTAGAATAGGCGTAAGACAAGGAAATCCGTTGTCATTGTTTTTATTCATTATTGTTATTGAAGACCTACATGTCTCGATGAACCTTGCACTTCTTGCCAAATGGTCGTGACACTCAAAAAATGGTTCAGATTCCTTTTCGTTCTCTTGTATCAAGTCCTTTCATAATCTATCATTGACTGATAACCATCATATGGATAAATGTTCTTTAAAGGGGGTGTGGTTTACTATTTCTTAAATTTATGTAGATTTGGAGGAGAAAGAGGTTAATCTCAACAGTCTATTCAAAACGATCATTAACATGGGGTATAAACCTGCTTTTGGAAGGATGTGTGGTGTGGAGAGATCGCTCTTAAATATAGGTTTCCAAACTTATAAGCTCTTTAATATAATAAAATCTGTTTTATTAAATATAATAAGAAAAATGATAGAATTAATTTGGTTGTGTGGAATTGATCTTGGTCTCAACAACTTAGGTGAGGTAGAGAAGAAGGGCACTTCGAGATTTGTGCAGTCTTTAATTAGTTTGGGGGTTCAAAGCGCGGACAATAATAGATGTATTTGTATTAGCGATAATAGTGGTGTTTTCTCGGTGTCGGGTATACGAGGGCTTATAGAGAATAAGGAAGATAATACTGGGAGTGACTATAAATTTAAGTGGGTTAACTCGATCTCGTTAAAAATTATTTGTTTCGTTTGGTGTCTATTTCGAAACAAAATCCAGACTTATGTGAATATGATAAAGAGAGGGATTAATGTTGGTTCGGGAGTTTGTCCCATCTGTAATGCGTTTAATGAGGATTTGGATCATCTATTTTCTCGTGTTTCTATGTTGTTGAAGTTTTAAGATGGTTTGTAGGTTGAGCGAAGATCTTTAAGGAGGTGAACCTATGTTCTCATATGCTGGGGATAATCGGTTTGATCACAGGTCCCAACAAAGAGGTGAACCTAGCTTTATCCTTTATCAACTCTGTGACTTGGTATATAAGGAAGGCGCGATATGCTTTAGTCTTCAGAAACGAAAGGCTGACTGCTTTGCGTTTAGCGGATGAAATTTTTGCTAACTCGTTTAATTAGATTCGTCTGTAATTTGGATTGGTATGTATGGTGTATGTGTCAGTCTGTAAACGTTTCTGTGCTTTTTGCTTGAGTACCTTGCTTAAGCTTCTTTCTATTAAATGCGGTTTATTGTTCAAAAAAAATATAAAATAAAACAAAAAGAATAATGCATCAAGTAAATAAGGAGGAATGCATAAATAAATTCAATGTATTTTAAAGGGCGTTGCTGTATACTGTCTCATTATTTCTTAAAATTGGTTCATGCACTCTTCATTATATGAAACTAGGCGAATGCCCGCGTGTTGCGCAGGAAGAAAATTATATGATTAAAATATAGACAATAAACGTTATCATCATACCATCTTTAAAAAATTTATATAAAATGTCTTTATTATTTTCAATTACATGATAATAAATACATGTATCAAAATTTTAGAAGACAAAAAATTATTAAAATTACAATAGATGAATACAATTCATGAAATAAAATTAGAATTAATATGGTTCAAGATAAATAGTTATCTCAAACTACATGATTTTAGTATAATCTATCTATACTTTGTGCATTGATAAAATTGAGGGACACTGTATGTATTCTGCTATAGTTTTGCAAAGGCTTTCATTGCCACTCAAATATTTTGAATAACACACTTTTATTGATAAGAATAGAGACATGTTTCAATGGTGTTTACCGTACAATCTATAGTCAAAACCGCACATCACACCAATTATGCGATTTGGGATTTTGAAAAGCACAAACTGTATCACGAAAGTTTAAAATTGGATTACACAGTATGGTGCATGTTGTTTCGGTACAACTTGATGAAAGAATACGAAGTTCATATCGAGATGGACCCTGTTATATTTTTAAAGTTCAAACTCATTAAAATATAATATATAAAACTTTTACTAATAATCATTTATATAATTGTTTTACTTTGAGGAGATCATTTATTTATAGAATAAAGAAATTTCTTAAGTTGGTTTATCATGACGATGTGGGATCAAATTTTCTTTTATAGTGTGCTATTTTATTTTATTTTCTTATCCCACATCGCTTAAGAAACATAACGAAAGTGAAATCAAACATCTATAAGTAAAGAGGCTAATATATTTCTCATCCCACATAGTTTAATAAACAAATTCCAATGGAAGCAAGTCTTTATAAGTATAGAGACTAAAACTATTACCTTTATGTATTTATTCTTTTGTGTTATTGATTGTAACCGGCTTAGACAACGGTTAAAACATTCAATGAACCATTGGTTCGAACTTTAAGACCGATTTCGTAAAATTTGGATGGGTACCCACCGGTGTCCACTTCTATTTTTTTTTCTAAAAGTATTCAAATTAATGTGTTATATGATAAGAATTCATCCACATTGATTGAACGATGTTCAAACATATACTGTTTGAAATTTTTATATAAATAAATCTTATTAAATCGAAAAATGTTATCAACGTTGTCACCCCATATTGAACATGACGCTATGAACTTGCAACCTAATCGGTTTTTAATAGTTTTTAACCCAATTTAATATTCATCTTTTTAGTTTCAATATTTTTGAAGCTAAAACAAAATAGTAAAATCTATTGAAACTATGAGATAAAAATATGTATTGTTAATATATTGACTACTAATTAATAATACGTATAATAGTTCAACTTAGTTTGTTTGAATAATGCTTAAATGTTTGCTATTCAAAATTTTTATGTACATATATCACGGTAAATTTAAAAAACATCAACACTATTGTCATTTTTTACTACGACATATTTACAAGTCATATTATGATCAAGATTGATGGATAATGGAATCAAATGAGTGGTATCATATAAGGGAAAGATGAAATGTTAGATAGATGTGTGAAGCAATGTGGGTCAATGAAAAAAATCAAAATAATATGGTAAAAAATAAATTATTAATGTTGAATCACATTGTTTTGAATATCTTTTTATATGAGATAGTTAAAACGTTCACAAATGAAAACTTTTATGTATATACATACTCTTGAGTAGAAAAATGTTTACCAACGACATATAAGCTTTCAACCTAATCATGTTTTTAAAAGTTTGAGTAATTTTAATTTTCATTTTTGAGTTTCAATACTTCAAGAAGTTGAAACTAAATAATATAATACTTTAAAACTTTGCGATAAAAACTTGTTTTATGATAAAATGATCACTAATAGGAGACTTGAAAGTCATAATATGATCAAACTTGATGGATAGTGGAAGCAAATAAGTGGTATTATATAAGAGAAAGATGGAATGTCATATATGTATGTGAATCAATGTGGGATAAAGAAAAAAAAATTCAAATTAATATGGTTATATTTTTATTAGAAATGCAACAATAATACTTTATTATAGTCTTTATTAAGTACACATAGTTTATATATAATTTACTTAGTATTTTGTAAAAACCATTATCAAATGTAAGTGTTAATTATATTTTTATTAAAAATACAAGAACAATACTTTATTATAGTCTTTATTGAATACACATAGTTTAAATGATTATAAAAATATGGTTATTATAAAGCAATTAGTAAACATTATAAAAAGAAATTTGAAAAGTCATTGGAAATATGAAAAGACATGAAAGTTTCAAATCAATGTGGTGCTTGAAAATATGCTTCTTTTATAAGATATATAGATATAGATTTTATACTTTTGCCGTTTTAAACTTTCTGACACCCCTTTTTTTGGGTTTTTTTTGTCTTTTTTTGTCTTTTGTTTTGATTTGTTTTTTTTTTCTATTATTATTAGATTATTAATTTTATTAGTATTATATTAATATTGTTATTATTTGACAAAATTTCATAATTGGTTAATATGGTTTACAAAAATTGTGTGTTTAATTGTTCATTTTCTATAGCCTACATTTACAATTAATCAGTATGGTTTATACAATGCTGCACGTTTACACAATTAATTTATATCGCACATGTTATGATTGTTGTCTCTTCTTTTAGTATTATTGTTATTATCATTATGTTATAATTAAATTATAAAAATTATTGGTACATTATATTATTATTATTTGATAAAATTTCAATGTTGGTCAATGTGGTTTACAAAAAATAATTTGTTAAGTCCTTTATTTTTTGTCGCTTACATTTACGATTGTTGTTTATAATAATAATAATAATAATTAAATTAAACCACATATTTGGCTACTTGTAAAAATCTTAAAAAGTTAAAAAACAATAACTATTATTTCGATATTGTAAAGCAATTTTACACGAACACTGATTCTCTAATTGTTACATATATAATATAATTGGCGTAATTGATTTATCGGACAATTAATTAGACCATCTACTATAGGAGTTTTCAAAATGAAAAAAAAAAAACTTATTCCCTATAGGGGGAGCTTTTCAAATAAAGATTCTTTTCACAAACATTTCGTTAATTTCCAAGTTTTTTGAAGAAAGAATTGTCAATATTAAAGTTGGAAAGTAGAAAAACTAACAAATAGTTTTTCAATTATTTTAGTAGAAATTATATTTATCTATTGTTATTTTTAATTCATCAAAAAACTTAACTAAAATGTATTCCTATTATATAGATTATTTGAGTTTTTTATTTAATTAATGTGACATGAAAAAAACTTAGGTGTTGTTTGTTTTTTAAGAGATAAAGGTCTACAGTCTGCGGACCATATCTGCAGATTCGAACACACACAATTAATTTGTGTGTGTGTTTTGTTTAATTTGCTTGGTCAAACTTCAAAAAAGAAAAGAAACCCTCACGGTTTGACGGTGAGGGATATATATATTTATATATATATATATATATATATATATATATATATATATATATATATATATATATATATATATATATATATATATATATATATATATATATATATATATATATATATATATATATATATATATATATATATATATACAACACAAAACCAAATTATATCACATAACCATATAACTACGATCTTAACCGTTTGATTAGATTTCTTTATTAAGGGTATGATGGTAAAATTGAAATACTAGAAATGAAAACGTCCAATAAATGAACAAGTGTTCATCAATGAACATATGTTCATCAATGAACAAAGAAACGTTCATCTCATTCTTGATAAGTTTTCTATACCCTAGAACAAGCAATTATGGTAGCGGAAAACATACAAAAATTCTAAGTCAGGTAACAATTACTAAAAACCAACAAGGAAACTACTTAATGATAATTTACAACTATAAGAAGGTTTTGGAATACCAACATTTAACAAACTAATTTGCTTGATGAACACTCTTGAATATCAGTCCAAAGCCAAAGAAGGTAGTACCCAAATTAGAGCACCTCTAATGGTTCACAACCAAAAGTCCAAACAATTAGGTTAAAAATGTATTTTAGAAAAGCTAGTTATAAAACCCTAGAGAGGGATTATAGATTCTACTTGAGAGAGAAGAGAAAATTTCAAGCTTATGGAGCTCTAGAATTGGAGCGAAAATTATGGTGCCAGGGAAGGCGTATTTATATCCTCAAATGATGCTTAGAGATAAACCTTATTTGAATTCAAACTGGATAAGGATAATTGATTAAATAACCCAACTTATCTCAAATTCAAATCTTATCCTCTCATCCCCTTATGGGGTGAACAAAATTAAGAAGGTTTATCCTTCTAATTTCGTCCCCTATCCTCCATAACTATTATCCATTGTCCAACTATTGAACAACTAACATTTAGTCCCTGAACTTTTAATTAATCCCAAATTAATTTAAAATAATTCTAATTAATTCCAAACTAGTTTCCAATTAATTTATCACCCCATAATAAATTAATAAACTATTTATTTCTCTTTCTCTCAATTAACTCTAATATCATTTGGACTACTGACGGCAACCCAAAAAGGACAATGTTATTAATGGAAAGTCCTTACTAATTTAGTTATGATCTTGGACAATATTCCAACAATTCTTTGTATATTCATTCTTTCTAAATGAACATATGTTTATCAATGAATAAATGTTCATCAATGAGCATATGTTCATAAATGAATAAATGTTCATCAATGAATATCCATGCATCTCCTTCTCTGTATATATTCATTCTCTATAAATGAACATGTGTTCATAAATGAACAAATATTCATCAATGAACATACTCATTATCTCTACATCAACATATGTTCATAGATGAACATATGTTTCAACAGTGGAATTAATAAAATCACTCAACATTTGACACTCCTATATTTTAGGGTTCCGTAAAAAACCCAATTTGCAATTTCCTGGATATGATTCCCTACATTAGGTACATAATTTCTTAGTGCATCTCTTTTAATCTAATTCATTGATATAATGATCCAAGGGTTATAAGGATGTTTATGTGGTTAGATGATATAATTTGGTTCTATATTAAACCTTCATCTCTCTCTCTCTCTCTCTATCTCTCTCTCACTATATATATATATATATATATATATATATATATATATATATATATATATATATATATATATATATATATATAAGTTTGCGTATTAAACCCCTGATACGACATCGTGTTATATGTATACCACTTATTTCCTTCTTCATTGATTTTATGTTCGACTCAAGGATTCTTTTTTCTTTTTTTTTTGGCATTTTCTTTTCCTTGAATCTAGCATGACATGTTTGACACATTAGGTCTCTATAAAAAAAACCCCACTACAATGGTTGTACCTCTAATATCGAGTCTAGATCCATCAAATTAACTTTTACTCGTGATTTTAGTTGAGTTGAGTTCATAGAAACCATCAATAGTATAAAGAAATAATCGGTATACATATAACATAATGTCTTATCAGGGGTTTAATAAGCAAGCTTATATACAAAACATTAGTATATTCACTTTTCTCATATATATATATATATATATATATATATATATATATATATATATATATATATATAAAATTATATATATATATATATATATATATGTATATATATATATATATATATGTATATATATATATATATATATATATATATATATATATATATATATATATAGTCACCTTTAGAAAGTACGTTCCAACACGATGAAAAAAAATGTGATTTTCCCTAATTTTGTGGTTGTTTGAAAATTAATATGACGTCCTTTTTTTCAAAAATAATGGTTAAAAGAACTAAGAACCTAACACACACTAGCACAGTGGTAGTCAGGGTCGATCCGCAGGAGTTACGTGGTTAGGACAAGACGATAGATTACCAACTGTAGTGTCACTCTACAGTCAGCGGTATTGTTTCTACTTTGCCAAAAACCAACTAAAAACACAATTCCAAGACCAATGCCAAAACCTAACTCAAGCATGAACTAAAATAACCCAAATCAAATCCTAGACTAAAGTTCCTTACTGAAATCAGAAACTAAATTCAGAATCCAGAAGCAAACAATCAGTCCAACACATCCAAACATCAATAATGCAAAATAACATCAAACCGAATGATTACTTTCATATAAATCAGAAACCAAACTCAAATCCAATCCACACAATCAAATATCAGATCTAACTACTGACTAATGCTACTGAAATCAGAACTATAAATCTAAACAAACATCGAGTAATCGATGGAAATCCCAATTGTGGAATATCTCGATACCGAGTTGATAAAACAAGAGAAAAACTAAATAACTAACAAAAATGTTGATTCCCACTGAAAAACTGACGAAATAGTGCCTTCGGATCCCTCCTTCGTGTCCCGGGATGAGTGAAAAGTCGGACGGGACTCCGGTATTTATAATGGTGCGAAATTAGGGTTTCCGCGTCGCGGCCACTTAGAATCCGCGACGCGCGTGTTGCCTTATCCCTGCTTTTCGGAGTTTAAAAGTCAAAAACGGAGATTTTGTGATTTTTTTACATTAGCGTCGCTAATGTGGAAATTAGCGTCGCTAATATTGGATCTAGAAACTTCCACGCGCGCGTTCGAATTTTGAATCTGAAATTTTCCCTCCTGCGAACATTAGCGACGCTAACCATAAAAGTTAGCGACGCTAATGTCTGCTGACTTCTTTTTCTTGTCCGTTTTGCTCCGTAACTTCTACAGAATTGCACTAAAACCCCTGCATTTATACTAAAAACATTTCCAAGCACTTTGGCACAAAAGTAAGTGATATTAGCCAATTAATAAGAATAAATTAACTAAAACACGGCTAAACAACGCCTAAAATACTTGATATTACTAGGCGTTGTCAAACACCCCACACTTGTGCCTTGCTTGTCCCCAAGCAAGAGAGTTTTTAACAGATTTTAACAAAGACTCAAACAATTTTTGAATGTGTTTAATTTCAAAGCTTATTGTCCCCAGAGTTAGATGAAATAGTTTGTGAAAACATAATCGGAATATTCTTTGGAATTCACGACTTTCTAAAGAACCCTTGATTACAAATTTTCGGTATGCAAAAAGCAAACTTACTCATTCAGATTCTAAAGGCCGCTAAAGAACTGTCCATGACTTTCGATGTTGTCCGTGTAACGAGCTTTCAGAAATACCATCCCAGACCAGACGATCTTAGGTGGTAAGGTACGTAAGGTCCACCCATTTTAGACCTACCGGCTCGAACAACAAAGGCCACCAAGTGACAGTTCCTTCCTAAATTCCAATCCTAAAACACTCCAATCGTCTAACTCCTAAAACTCAACTTGTTTGACTAAACTCATAGCATGATCACAACTAAACAGTATTTCTCGAAAAATACCAATGCTAAAAACATTCACAAACCATTCGTTTCGAAATTACAATCTATTAAAAATTTTGAAAAAGTTGTTAAAAAAATTTTGAAAATCGGTCATTTTCTGCAAAAATTTTCAAAAACACACTCTTTCGACCGTCCACACCCCACACTTAAAACCGTACAACGTCCCCGTTGTACAAAAAAAATATTTCAAAACTAGGGAGAAAGAGTTACCCCTTTTGGAACGGCGAATTGCTTGATTGTCGGGACCATTTGTAGCAGAGTTGATTGTTCGCGTCATTCTTGATGAAATCCGGGAGTCGGGGCGCAGCAGTAAACACGCCGGCATAACACGAGTGTAGGGGTACGGTGACCCCACACTTGCATTATGCAACTCCATCAGTTGGTGCAGCAATCACAGTTTGGCAATAATAGCAATCTACTAACAAAAATATCAACTCATGCAACGATGTTAAGTTTAATTACAAACATAAAAATTTAAACAGAAACTAAAAAACTAAAAAATAAAAATAAAAAGGGTACAAGAAAATATCACTCAGAATCATGATGCGTCCCAGATGGTCCTGCTCCATCGCTTCCACCCGTCAGCGGTGGTATCCCAAAATGTGCAAAAAGTGCACGCTGACCCTCCATCAACAGTCGTATATCGGCTCGAATCTCTGCCTGTCCAGCCATCAAGGACCTGAGTGTGGCCTGGACATCCAGGGACTCTGAATCCTGGTCCCTCTGAGCATGTGACGGCTCTCGCCTCCGACGTCGTGAAGCGGGAACCTCCGGCTGTACAACTGGTATCTCAGCTCCCATGTCTACATCCTGAGCCTGTGCTGGCTGAGGCTCACTGACTAATGTGTAGCCCCCGACAGACTGTTGGATAACACCCATTGCCCATAGATATGAGGCCCCCATCGGCCTCGGAAGGGACTCAGTCATCTCTCTCGTAACCTCTGGCGTCAGCAGCCGGTAGGACTCGGCTATGCGGGTGATGTAATGCCCGCCGACCAAAGGACTAGCCGATCTGGGATCCGCGGACTTGATCAAGAAGTCAGCTAATAGGTGAGGGAGATGGAAGAATCTGTCATCATGGAGAAGCGCCCATAAAAATGGTAGGTCCTTCTTCGGCACCTTGTCACCACCCTGTCGCTGTCGAAGGGTGCAAGTGACAATCCTATGTAACAGACGATGGATCGGCGATCGTATGGTACTGGAAATAGCGGCTGTGCTGAATGAAACGTCGCTGACCTCAGCCCAAATGGCTACCTTAGTCACACCCTCGTCTGGGCGGGTAGTACATGCTGCTAAGAATGGCAGGAAGTCTGGATCGGCTGTCTCCTCCTCGGTGTAAATGCCTGCTCGTCGTGCAAGCTCTACCACAGTGCACTCCCTCCATATACCTCCTAATCGGAATCGGACTGTCCGCTGAGATAGATCATCACTGCGTACTCCCGAATCACATGTACCCAAAAACTCCAGAATGATCTCCTTGTAGCATGTCTCGTTTGCCGCGATGAGACGATCCCAACCACGACATGTAAAACTGCGCTCTCCATCGACACCGGTCCAGGTGCGGACCAGGTACTGCTCCAGACGGGCCGTGATGCCTGTA
This sequence comes from Cichorium intybus, assembly GCA_023525715.1. NCBI lineage: Eukaryota > Viridiplantae > Streptophyta > Magnoliopsida > Asterales > Asteraceae > Cichorium > Cichorium intybus. The sequence continues at coordinate 37,725,413 of CM042017.1, read as the reverse complement.
GCTGCAGCGAGTGTCCTGTCTAATGACGGTGCGACGTCAATCTCCCGACCAGCTAGCACTGGTAGTCGTCTCATAGCCTCTGCAGTCCCCGGTGATCCCTCTGTGAACTCTACAAACCGGTGTAGTGGTAGTCGACCAACTTCAACAACGGGTCTCATACGCCGTTCCATCTGCACAGATTAACCAATAACAAAACCCCGTGTCTATGTGAGAAATAAGTTGCAAAATTGGACCTTGACATCAATAGCGTTGCTAATAAAAAAATCAGCCCCGCTACTGATGAACGCAGCCCAAGATTTTTTCGATTTTTCAATTTTAGTCCGTTTTTCAAATTGATTGCACCAATATGTTCCTAAACTAGAGACTAACAAAAGCCCTAAGTTTAATTTTAGAAAAACAAGCTAAAAATGCCCTAGTTTCTCATTTGGGTCAAAACCCCTAATTATGAACCCTAGATTTCTTGATTTTCGAATCTGACATGTTTTTATCAAATTGAACACACCAATAGCACCCTAGAGTAACCACTAACAAAAGGCCTCTGTCAATTTTCAGAAAAACACGCAACAAATCCTCCAAATCGGGCAAAAACCCGAAAAACCCTAATTTCGACCCTAATTCACAGTTTTCAGAAATTTTTGTTGTTTTCATCAAATTGAATGCATCAATAGGTAGCTAATGCAGCGATTAAGAAACCCTAAGTGTCAATTTGTTGAAAAACAAACAAGAAATCCGCCAATTTAAGGTTGAAAGGTCCGGTTTTCCGAAAACCCCAAAAATAAGCCCTAATTTTCGTTTTTCGATTTTTAACCTGTTAAAGCACAAATTGAAGCTTCCAATATCTTGCTATAGGTGCGATTAAGGAACCCTAGGCTTTGATTTCATGAAAAACGAGCAAAATATGGCTCGATTTGAGGTTAAAGGTCGCGAAACCGAAACCCCAAAATCGGCTCAAAAAACCTCAAAAACGAGCTACATTTGCGTGAAACCATGAAGGGGAAGGTTGAGATACATACCATGGATGCTTAATTGCAGATTGGCATGATCAATTTCATGAAAAATCGAAAAATCGGGCGGTTCTTAGGTGTGCTCGGCTCGACAGACGCAAAAGAGGGGGAGGGAGTTCAAGATTAGCGACGAGAGTGAGGAGGATGGTTGACCACGTTTGACCAAATATTAGCATCAGTAATATTAAAAATTAGTGGCGCTAACTTGTATTTTTCCATTTTTTTCGCTATTTTTCCGTATTTTTAAAGCCCGTTCGACCACCCCACACTTGAGTTATGCCAGGACATTTTTTTTTTTTTAAAAAAAAATTTCCAAGTGATATTTTGACAAAATAAAAACTAAAAACTAAAAAGAAAAGAAAAAATATAAAAACTACTTATCGAAATGTCGGGTTGCCTCCCGAAAGCGCTTCTTTGTTCGGTCTTTTAGCTGGACCGTCTTTCTGCAGCTACGGTGGGTCGTACACCATTTGAATCCACTGAATTTCAGTTGCCACCGTCCTCTCACTGATTCCATGTTCTGATTTCCCCGGGTCAAATGGTTTGCTGATTCCTCTACTGTTGCCCGGTTGTCGTTTTCTGATTAATCCGCGGTAATGCTTAGAAGTAGCTTTAAACCTCCAAGCTCGATCTTTCCTTCGGTATCTCTTTAAGATTACCGGCTTGATGTGAAGCGTTCTCAGTGCTTCTCCCAGTAAGTGTTCTGCAGATTTCATTTTGCTTGCGTCTCGCGTGCTATCTTCAGTTTGCAATTTTGGCTTGCAGTACCAATAGAGGTTTTCCAATCGAATGGGATCGGAAGGCAACATATCGGGATGCTTCCATATATCCTCATCGATTGTATTGATCACATCTAATTTTCCATTCATGAATGGATCATGAGTGGCGATAAAATCATGTTTATTATTTTCAAATATCAACTCGTCGGCATCATCTTCTTGATCATCGTCCAACAGGTGGATCGGCACCAAGAGTGAGCGACTGGTTTGATCTGGTGGTAGTACAAAGTCACCCATCACCAGATCCTTACTTTCAAAAGACTCAAAATTTTCAAAAATTCTAGGTTCGGGGGTAGTATTGTCATCTACACCCCCTTCCCCAATAGTATCAACAACTTCAACAATTTCAGGGATCGTTGGGCTGGGGTCTGTACTGTCACTTGCAGCCTCCTCCACAACCTCCTCATCAACCAAAGCGTCTGGTGATGGTATGGATTCACTCATCACCAGCTCCACATTATCAACATTTTCAAAAACATCAAAAACATCAAAAGCTGTTGAGTCTGAGGTAGCATTGTCACCTACAACCTCTTCCTCAACAACATTTTCGACCCTCTCAGTGGTCTCTTGACTTTCCCAAGGTGTATGCCCTTCCATCACATATTCAGGTGATGCAAGTTCACACACATTATCATTGGTATAAAAATCACTCACCTCCGGTTCTGGCGAAGGTGGTGAACATTTCCAACTTTCCTCTAACCTATCTAAAGAAGCTTGCACTTTTTCAAGAGCTTCAGCCTGGTCCTTCTGCTCATGGTAGTTGTTATAAATGAATACCCAAAGTTGGGCCCAAGTTACAGAATTCTCAAGCTGAGATGACTCCTCGGTCCGCCATCCATTATCATCGAATGATCCGTTGTAGGAATCATCCTCATAATAGGTGTCGGCCGGATTCCCATAATCTTCATAATACTGATCCGGGTACATGTAATCACCCATTATAAGGATGTACACATACCAAAAATCCGCAAACTAAAATCAAACATCAAAAGAAACAACCCTACTGATCGTCTATCCTAAGCGCACAACTCCCCGGCAACGGCGCCAAAATTTGACACGCCTAAGTCGTCGTGCGGTCAAAAATAAGAGAAAACCTAACACACACTAGCACAGTGGTAGTCAGGGTCGATCCGCAGGAGTTACGTGGTTAGGACAAGACGATAGATTACCAACTGTAGTGTCACTCTACAGTCAGCGGTATTGTTTCTACTTTGCCAAAAACCAACTAAAAACACAATTCCAAGACCAATGCCAAAACCTAACTCAAGCATGAACTAAAATAACCCAAATCAAATCCTAGACTAAAGTTCCTTACTGAAATCAGAAACTAAATTCAGAATCCAGAAGCAAACAATCAGTCCAACACATCCAAACATCAATAATGCAAAATAACATCAAACCGAATGATTACTTTCATATAAATCAGAAACCAAACTCAAATCCAATCCACACAATCAAATATCAGATCTAACTACTGACTAATGCTACTGAAATCAGAACTATAAATCTAAACAAACATCGAGTAATCGATGGAAATCCCAATTGTGGAATATCTCGATACCGAGTTGATAAAACAAGAGAAAAACTAAATAACTAACAAAAATGTTGATTCCCACTGAAAAACTGACGAAATAGTGCCTTCGGATCCCTCCTTCGTGTCCCGGGATGAGTGAAAAGTCGGACGGGACTCCGGTATTTATAATGGTGCGAAATTAGGGTTTCCGCGTCGCGGCCACTTAGAATCCGCGACGCGCGTGTTGCCTTATCCCTGCTTTTCGGAGTTTAAAAGTCAAAAACGGAGATTTTGTGATTTTTTGACATTAGCGTCGCTAATGTGGAAATTAGCGTCGCTAATATTGGATTTAGAAACTTCCACGCGCGCGTTCGAATTTTGAATCTGAAATTTTCCCTCCTGCGAACATTAGCGACGCTAACCATAAAAGTTAGCGACGCTAATGTCTGCTGACTTCTTTTTCTTGTCCGTTTTGCTCCGTAACTTCTACAGAATTGCACTAAAACCCCTGCATTTATACTAAAAACATTTCCAAGCACTTTGGCACAAAAGTAAGTGATATTAGCCAATTAATAAGAATAAATTAACTAAAACACGGCTAAACAACGCCTAAAATACTTGATATTACTAGGCGTTGTCAAACACCCCACACTTGTGCCTTGCTTGTCCCCAAGCAAGAGAGTTTTTAACAGATTTTAACAAAGACTCAAACAATTTTTGAATGTGTTTAATTTCAAAGCTTATTGTCCCCAGAGTTAGATGAAATAGTTTGTGAAAACATAATCGGAATATTCTTTGGAATTCACGACTTTCTAAAGAACCCTTGATTACAAATTTTCGGTATGCAAAAAGCAAACTTACTCATTCAGATTCTAAAGGCCGCTAAAGAACTGTCCATGACTTTCGATGTTGTCCGTGTAACGAGCTTTCAGAAATACCATCCCAGACCAGACGATCTTAGGTGGTAAGGTACGTAAGGTCCACCCATTTTAGACCTACCGGCTCGAACAACAAAGGCCACCAAGTGACAGTTCCTTCCTAAATTCCAATCCTAAAACACTCCAATCGTCTAACTCCTAAAACTCAACTTGTTTGACTAAACTCATAGCATGATCACAACTAAACAGTATTTCTCGAAAAATACCAATGCTAAAAACATTCACAAACACACAAACCAGGTTTTTAAGACATACACACAAACATTGTTTTCACAATGTCACATGACACACTATCAGTCAACATTAGGAACTCAAATAAGACAATTAAGAAAGTTCCCATTTGTAACAAGCCAAAATGTGACCTATTCCAATTCCATTGGTACTTCAGATGTGTTTCCTTCCCCGTTTTTTCCTTCAACCTCTTTTTCCAATTTTTTTTCACTATCCTCTCTGATCTTTTTGGCACACGTTTCTTGTTTGTAGTACTTTCCTGAGTCATCATGACATGCCCAACCTCACTCTAAATATCCACATTTACATCATTTGCATTCAAAACATTCTCATTTGGTGTCACCACTTGCATGTCAGGCTCATTACCCACATTTGCAGTATTTGAATTTGACACTTTCTCATTGGTATGATGTTTCTTAGGTTTCATCCTGGATGGTCTTTCAACAGTGCTACATGTAGCCTTGTTGTGACCAGGCTACTTACAAATTCCATTAAGTACTCGTTTTCCTAATTTTGATATAGTATGTCTCCCAATTTTCTCACTAGCATCTTTTTTCCTCCTAATAGTTGGCCTTCCAAGCATTCTCCTGCGAGTTGGGGGCAATGGAGGAATGTATTCTGTCGAGGGCCACATATTACTTCCATTCATACCTAGTATAGGATGTTTATATGAATTTTTATAAAATGTTGCAAGGTACAGTGGATCCACTAATGCCTCAATTGTCCCATTCAAATATAATATTGCTGCTACTGAATGAACACACCCGTATCCATTCAGTTCCCAAAGCCTGTATGTGCATGTTTTCTTCTCCAGGTTCACAGCATATGATTCTCCTAAGTTTCTAGTTTCAAATTGTAGAAGCCCACTAAGAAGAACTTGCCAGTACCTACAAAATGATTTTATATACAGTTTAATCAAGGGATAATCTTTGTTGGATTTTCAAATTGGTTATTGTGACAATTGTAAATTTTGGTCAACAAAAGTCAACTGTAGTAAAACAAAGCGTACGATAATCCATATGTTGAAAAGTAATTTTTCCATAATTTTACGAAGTATTATTAGATATTATAATACTACGTACGCTAATTCAAAACAATTATCGAGTAAACGCTGAAAATACGTATAATAAGCTACTGTAGCGTAAAAATTCGATAATCGTAAAATTATTATTTTGAGAATAATAATATTCATAAAACGATGTATTCGTAAATACAAACATGTGGATATATAGAACGTCGAAAACGGAGTTCGTATGTAAAAGTTACAACAGTTAAACCGTTGTGAACGGATAAATGTACACAGGGTTTGGACCTAAAATACAAAATGAGGTGCCTTAAACATCAAAAATGGGATAACAAATCATATATTATGAAGCGTAATACTATCTAGTATTTAATTTCATAGCTAAATATATTTTCCGGTAAAATGTTGAAAATCGCGTAATCGGAAGAATACTGCGCTTAAACGCGTATTTCATCGTCTAACGAGTTATGATTCAATCTAAATAAATGTTTAGCAATGTTTTTATACATAATATTTATTTAGAAGATCATTTCTCCAAAAACTCATAGAATTACGCTAAAACGTTTTACGATTTTATAAAAACTACTTATTTTTATATAAAAGAGTGACATTTTTATAAAACCAACCCACCCCACCCCCTACCCCCCCCCCCCCCATTAGCTGAAATCTCTCAAAGGTCACACCACAATCTTGAGTTACTATTCCAAATCCTAGACATGAGGGCTATGAGAGATTTTATAAACAAACAATTAAACTACAAATCTTTTAAAATCTAATAAAAGAGTGCAAGACTTCTCATTTGACTAGCAACATCCTCTCCACACTCTCTCTTTCTCTCTAAATCTAATCACCTCACCATCCCTCTCCCTCCACCACCTCAAACATTCACCACCACCTTGCTCCACCACAAACCACCATCTTCCACCACCACCCTTCATCATTTTCAAGTGTTTTTCAAATCTTTTTGGTAAGTTAGTTTCCTCTAGTGATTTTAAACATTATTACACAAGTTTTATTCCATTTACACACACTAACATCAACGTAAAACTATTGGGTAATAGTTTTGTCCAATGGTCATTCGAGCTACAAAGCTTAGATCTTGCATTCTACCGTAAATCCCACAAGAACTACCTTGTTTCTAAGCAAAGCACGCATCAAGGGTGAGTTCATACCCCTCATTTTCATCTTTTCTAAACATTTTGGGGGAGAATACAAGTTCACATCTCAAAAATAATGATTTACACAAGATTATATGTGTTTATATGCTATAAATAACGATTTACACAAGTTTATAAAACTAATAGTTGTGTAAAAACGTTTTTGACGTGAAATATGGTTAGATCTATGTATTATAAACATTGTGACATATTATGTTTGTGTAAAAATTACAAAACTATAAATAAAGTGTGTAAAAATACTAGATGTTTGATATAAACGTCATAAAAACGAAAACTAGTAAAACTACGTTTTTGTGACCGGAAATACTACTTTCTAGCAAAAATGGTTATAACCAAGTTATTACACCATTTTTGTGGGAAACATCTTAAAAGATGATATTTATAATCATTTGAATAAGTTGTTTCGTTATTATTCGTAAAAATATGATTATCACGACGGTATACTAAAAACAAACTATTATTGGAATAGTTTATGAACACAAGGTTATTATGACATTTTGAACAAGATGAAGTAATTATATAAAATTATATAATTATTATACATTACTATATTTTCATGGGAAAAATGATAATGGATGATTTCAATAGTTTTCATATACAAATTTTACGTAAACAAGTTGATTGAATACATACATTTTTGTGAGATGGATCTTCACAGTACTTTTATAAGTACCTACTATAAGTCCTGAATTTATAACCAGTGTCTCGGTAAGAGAGCGTGCTATTTGAGTATAGATCTATACGGGATTGACAACCCCGCACCTGAGATGTTAGCTACAGCTAGACCGGCAGGTCTGAGGTGTCAAATGTCTAACATTCTGACGCCTGAAGAACGTCGCAGCAGGCCAACTAGTCACAGCATGGTTATAGGGTATCTCACATGGGGAAATCAACTATACATTTTGTTTACGTGGAAAATATACACTTCAAATAGTTTTATACTATATTACAATTTACGTTATACATTTTTAGTCTTTGGACCTTTTAAGACTACAACACGTTTATAAGAAAATATTGGATTTTCTGGGTTACGATACTCTATTTTACAAGGAAATGGATTTCTCATACAAGTTTTATGGAATTAAAACATCTTAATATGTTACAAATATAAGTATGGTTTTACTTATACACACTGGTTTTATGGAAATTAAAACTACATTATATTAAGATATAAACATGAGTACGGATTACATATACGTACGAGTTTTATGGTATTAAAACTACATTCTAACAAGTTACAAATATAAGTATGGTTTTACTTATACATACAAGTTTTATGGAAATTAAAACTACATTTTATCAAGATATAAATACAAGTACGGTTTACTTATACGTACGAGTTTTATGGAATTAAAACTACAATTGAGTAAGATACAAATAAAAGTACGATTTTACTTACGCAAAGGTTTTACGGAATTTGATCTACAATTAATACACGAATAAACATGTATTTAAATGGTTTCATACAAGAATAAGACTGCGTAATACTATTTTTCAAGTATAGAAACACGTATGCATTTTCGGTCTTTGGGTTTTAAGACTACGACTCAATTATAAGAAAATATTGGATTTTCTGGTTTCAAACACTATCTCTTTACAAGGAAAAATGACTATGGATTTTCTCATACAAAAATATTATGAACTCACCAACGTAATGTTGACACTCTTTCAAACTACTTGTATTCTCAGGTAACAATTAGTCCGGTCCGACTAACCTTTTGGGATGGGACGCGAAGACGTCTCTTTTACTTATTTCGTTATCATACTGTACTTGGGTTGAAACAATACCGTTGAACAATGTAACTTTCCAATTATAATGTATGATGGTTGTTATCTACTTATGTTACAATGTATGCAATGGTTGTGATGCTATGTCCCATTCCGCCCTCAGACGATTCCGCCATCGTGGTTTGGGGGTGTGACAGATTGGTATCAGAGCATTGTTTATAGTGAACTAAGTATATCAATCCATTTAAGATATACAACTATAAATACAATGGGACTAAAACTCTCTAAAACTTTTCTTACAAGTATACTTTTAAAATACAATGATATTTCTATAAAAGTATACACATACAAACAAAGATAGTATCACAATACAACAATTACAAGAACATTAGAGTTTAAGTTGGACATTACGTTTAGACTTAGTATAATATGTTATCAAACCAGGGGGAAACGTAGCCTGATCAACTACGTTTGACTAGGGGTTTGACCGACATGTAACTAAGTGTGAGCATAATTGACAACGGAGTAAAAACTCGAGAATCCTACAACACTTAGTAACCACGTCAACACTTAACATAAATACTTTGATAGTATTAGTTATTATTAAGAGACACTACTGACAATTCTAAGTCGACACTAATATCAATATTATCTCGATACCTCTTTATCGTCTGCGTACCTTAGTTACGACTAGGAAAAGGGTTCCGATGCCGACAAGGGCGACAACAGGAGCTACACATTAAGGGACAATTGAGTCGCCATGAGTAGTCACGACTTGAAAACCATTAGTGAGTACTCTCGATATGACTCACAAGGAGACACGGAAGTTTAACTCATAGTTGACCGATACGTGAGACTTTCCTTTTGCGTTACGATTTCAGTCTTAGGATTATTTCTATCTCGAGCTTAAGACTTAAGCTAGGATATCTCTTGATTCTAAACCTCCCTTTTTGGGAATGCTTACCCAACCACCTTTACTTCGTATATCGTAATGCACAAACCCCTTCCACTATGTCAAAAATTACTAAGTTTTAGTTCAAGGCTCTCAGAATCACAAGTGATATCCTCAAGTGTACCATCATCTTACACTTTCCAAATTATTCACATGTTTCTAGAACAAACTTCGACCTTACGCTTTTCATTCCTGGTTCAACTTCGCACCTCGTCGACACACGTAAATTTCCTATAACTTTGAGTTATCCTTCGACCCATATCGTTTCATACATCATTTTGAGTCCCTCTGGCATTACTGACATTCTTATTGTTATCAATGATTAAATCCCCTTACTCCACACGTCAAACCTATAGCTTAACCAATGACTCTATAAAAGGTACGGAACTGCATTCACACCATGAAACGTTGTACAAACAATTTGCCAAGTCCTTCATTTTGAGGAGAGAAAGGTTTTTAATGTTGTAATTCTATATCCTCTAAAGGATTGCTTTCTTAGAATCACTAAGTTGAGAATGTACTCATTCTCAATGATCGATACTTTTACGCCTCCCGTCAAAGTAGCATGCTACCTTTACAATTTCAAATAGTTCCTAACTCCTAAACTCATTTTTCTGACCCCTTGCAAATTTGCAATTGGCACGACTTAAACAGTTGGATAATTCATCAAAATAGTAACCAATATAGTTCTACATGAGTTCCCTCATTGACGATTTATCATAAAGAATTTCTTCATTCTCTTACTACCTCGGTTGGTTACCACGCAAGCATCATCATTCGCTTGGAGTTGTAACGCATTTTGATGACAGTGAAGCTACTTATCGTTCTAAACCCTTCCAACATCACCTAGAACATGTGATTTAATCTATCATGAGCTTTCACCGCCCCCGTTAGAGACAATGACTCCCTAAACATATTCTTTGAATATGGTTCTATGGTGGTGAGAGTACTCGCAACAGAAATTGTGGCTCCAGAAACCCTCGATCTTTTCACAAATTGTTTTGTGGACAGCACTTGAATAGACTTTACATTTGAGGGACATATCAAAATTTCACTACCTATCCTTAGTACGTACCCTTAGGAAATTTATCAAAACAATATTCCGGGAATATCCCAAAACGCAAAAAAATGCCATCTTCATCATACTTGTGCCTGCAGAGAGATGACCTGCTATGACTGCAAGCAGAAAGGACATACAGCCCGCTTTTGCAAGATTCTGGAACTGGGAAACCAATCAAGCATCCAACTCGGGTTTGAGTCGTGCTTGTTTTGGGTATGACGAAACGAGCACTTCAAGAGAGACTACTCGAAGGCAAAAGGGGTCCAGTCAGATGCAATCAAGGAAAGAATATGGCCTTGGGAACAAGAGAAGCAATTCAGGATCCTACCGTAGTAACCATTGGCATGGATTGGTTAGACCCTCACCACACCGATACCATGTGCCATGAGAAAGTGATACGACTCAAGAAAACCCTCATTGTGTATGGCGGCAAACCAGGCAAAAACCCCCAAGTCACCTCGTGTAAGAGTACCACTAAAAAAATTGTATACAGTAAGAAACTGAATAGTCTGAGAATGCTTGAGTTAGCCCTATGGCATGTTCCTTGTTTGGTTGTTTCCTTAGGGTAGGATCTCCTATTTGAATGCCTATTTATTTCTACACTGTATATGGCTATGCATTTACAAGACGACTCGTCAGCACTGGAAGAAATTCCACTATAGTATAGTAGTAGAGTGGGATTCCTATGTTTTCTTAGCCCACGTCGTGGATAAGAAGTAGGAAGTGAAGGAAACCATACACATACCAGAAGTCCGTGACCTTCCTGATTTGTTTTCCAGAAGATCTTCCGAGGATACCCCCAACATGACAGGTCGAGTTCAGAATTGACTTGATCCCGAGAGCTACTACCTAGCAAAGTCTCCATACAGACTAGCCCCAGCAAAGATGCGGGAGATAGCTAGCCAACTACACGAACTACTAGAAAATGGATCCATTAGATCGAGCTTCTCGTCTTCGGGAGCACCAGTTTTATTTATGAAAAAGAAGGATGGATCCTTTAAAATGTGTATCGACTATAGAGAATTGAACAAGTTGACTATCAAGAACAGAAACCCATTTCCCAGAATCGATGACCTGTTCGACCAGTTACAGGGATACAACTACTTTTCAAAGACCGATTTGAAAGCTGGGTACCATCAACCTAGAGTTCAGGAGGAGGATGTTCCAAAAACATCATTTAGGACTCAGTATGGCCACTGCAAAATTGGTCACGATACCTATTGGGTTGACCAATGCCCCGGCGATGTTTCATGGACTGAATCCAGACACCAAAGTTCGGTGGCTTCAGGGAGTTAGTCATGGAAGAGACTCACAAGACAAAGTATACTGATGGCCAAACATGAAAGCAGAGATTGCTACTTATATGGGCAAGTGTTTGACTTGTGCCAAGGTCAAGGTAGAATATCAAAGGCCCTTGAGTTTACTACAATAACCAGAAATACCCGAGTAGAAGTGGAAGCGGATAACCATGGACTTCATAACTAAGTTACCTAAGGCAACTGGTGGGCCGGACACCATATGGGTAATTTTCGATTGGTTAACCAATTTCGCACACTCCCAACCAATAAAAGGGACAGATAAAATGGAGAAAACATACAGGGACGTACATCAAAGAAATTGTACGATTACATGGTGCGCCAGTTTCTATTATTTCAGATAGAGATAGTCAGTTCACGTCATGTTTTTGGCAATCATTGCAAAGGACCTTGGGTATCAGGCTCAACATGAGTATAACTTACCATCCACAAACCAACGGGAAAAGTGAAAGAACTATCCAAACGTTGAAAGACATGTTAAGAGCTGACGTGATGGATTTCGGCAAGTCGTGGGACACCCACTTGCCGCTTTTCGATTTTTTCATACAACGAAAGTTGTCACACGAGCATTAAAGTTGCTCCGTTTGAAGCCTTATACGGACGCAAGTGCAGATCCCCTCTGTGCTGGGCCAAGGTGGGCGACACCTAGTTAGACAGAGGACAAGTACCTAACAGCACTCTCACCGGTCCAGAGATCACACGAGAGACGACAGAGAAATCGTTTAGATCCGTGAGCGATTGAAAGCATCTCGTGACCAACAAAAGAATTACTCGGATAAACGATGCAAGCCCTTAGAATTCCAGGTTCGCGACCGTGTTTTATTGAAGGTCACACCCTTGAAGGGAATGATACTCTTAAGAAGCGTGGAAAACAAAAACCCAATATACGTTGGGCCATCTGAGATCCTTGCTAGGATCGGTCTGGTAGCCTACAGACTCCAACTACCATAGGAAATCAACAATGTACACCCCCACTTTCCACGTGTCAAACCTAAAGATGTGTCTGTCCGATGAGACTCTCGTCATTTCGCTTTACGATATTGAAGTAAACGAAAATCTCCACTTCATTAAAGAACTGGTGGAGATCATGAATAGGGAAGTCAATAGGACGAAACAAAGCCGCATACTAATAGTAAAGGTCCGCTGGAGCGCCAAGCGTGAACCTAAATTTACTTGGGAACGTGAGGACCAAATGAAACCGAAATATCGACATCTCTAACCAAACCCTTGAGGATCTATTCAAGTGCTAAATTTCGGGACGAAATTCTTTCTAACGGGTAGATGATGTGACAATTGTAAATTTTGGTCAACGAAAGTCAACTGTAGTAAAACAAAGCGTACGATAATCCATATGTTGAAAAGTAATTTTTTCATAATTTTACGAAGTATTATTAGATATTATAATACTACGTACGCTAATACAAAACAATTATCGAGTAAACGCTGAAAATACGTATAATAAGCTACTGTAGCGTAAAAATTCGATAATTGTACAATTATTATTTTGAGAATAATAATATTCATAAAACTATGTATTCGTAAATACGAACCTGTGGATATATAGAACGTCGAAAACGGAGTTCGTATGTAAAAGTTACAACAGTTAAACCGCTGTGAACGGATAAATGTACACGGGGTTTGGACCTAAAATACAAAATGAGGTGCCTTAAACATAAAAAATGGGATAACAAATCATATATTATGAAGCGTAATACTATCTAGTATTTAATTTCATAGCTAAATATATTTTCCGGTATAATGTTGAAAATCGCGTAATCGGAAGAATACTGCGCTTAAACGCGTATTTCATCGTCTAATGAGTTATGATTCAATCTAAATAAATGTTTAGCAATGTTTTTATACATAATATTTATTTAGAAGATCATTTCTCCAAAAACTCATAGAATTACGCTAAAACGTTTTAGGATTTTATAAAAACTACTTATTTTTATATAAAAGAGTGACATTTTTATAAAACCAACCCACCCCACCCCCTACCCCCCCCCCCCCCATCAGCTGAAATCTCTCCAAGGTCACACCACAATCTTGAGTTACTATTCCAAATCCTAGACATGAGGGCTATGAGAGATTTTATAAACAAACAATTAAACTACAAATCTTTTAAAATCTAATAAAAGAGTGCAAGACTTCTCATTTGACTAGCAACATCCTCTCCACACTCTCTCTTTCTCTCTAAATCTGATCACCTCACCATCCCTCTCCCTCCACCACCTCAAACATTCACCACCACCTTGCTCCACCACAAACCACCATCTTCCACCACCACCCTTCATCATTTTCAAGTGTTTTTCAAATCTTTTTGGTAAGTTAGCTTCCTCTAGTGATTTTAAACATTATTACACAAGTTTTATTCCATTTACACACACTAACATCAACGTAAAACTATTGGGTAATAGTTTTGTCCAAGGGTCATTCGAGCTACAAATCTTAGATCTTGCATTCTACCGTAAATCCCACAAGAACTACCTTGTTTCTAAGCAAAGCACGCATCAAGGGTGAGTTCATACCCCTCATTTTCATCTTTTCTAAACATTTTGGGGGAGAATACAAGTTCACATGTCAAAAATAATGATTTACACAAGATTATATGTGTTTATATGCTATAAATAACGATTTACACAAGTTTATAAAACTAATAGTTGTGTAAAAACGTTTTTGACATGAAATATGGTTAGATCTTTGTATTATAAACATTGTGACATATTATGTTTGTGTAAAAATTACAAAACTATAAATAAAGTGTGTAAAAATACTAGATGTTTGATATAAACGTCATAAAAACGAAAACAAGTAAAACTACGTTTTTGTGACCGGAAATACTACTTTCTAGCAAAAATGGTTATAACCAAGTTATTACACCATTTTTGTGGGAAACATCTTAAAAGATGATATTTATAATCATTTGAATAAGTTGTTTCGTTATTATTCGTAAAAATATGATTATCACGACGGTATACTAAAAACAAACTATTATTGGAATAGTTTATGAACACAAGGTTATTATGACATTTTGAACAAGATGAAGTAATTATATAAAATTATATAATTATTATACATTACTATATTTTCATGGGAAAAATGATAATGGATGATTTCAATAGTTTTCATATACAAATTTTACGTAAACAAGTTGATTGAATACATACATTTTTGTGAGATGGATCTTCACAGTACTTTTATAAGTACCTACTATAAGTCCTGAATTTATAACCAGAGTCTCGGTAAGAGAGCGTGATATTTGAGTATAGATCTATACGGGATTGACAACCCCGCACCTGAGCTGTTAGCTACAGCTAGACCGGCAGGTCTGAGGTGTCAAATGTCTAACATTCTGACGCCTGAAGAACGTCGCAGCAGGCCAACTAGTCACAGCATGGTTATAGGGTATCTCATATGGGGAAATCAACTATACATTTTGTTTACGTGGAAAATATACACTTCAAATAGTTTTATACTATATTACAATTTACGTTATACATTTTTAGTCTTTGGACCTTTTAAGACTACAACACGTTTATAAGAAAATATTGGATTTTCTGGGTTACGATACTCTATTTTACAAGGAAATGGATTTCTCATACAAGTTTTATGGAATTAAAACATCTTAATATGTTACAAATATAAGTATGGTTTTACTTATACACACTGGTTTTATGGAAATTAAAACTACATTATATTAAGATATAAACATGAGTACGGATTACATATACGTACGAGTTTTATGGTATTAAAACTACATTCTAACAAGTTACAAATATAAGTATGGTTTTACTTATACATACAAGTTTTATGGAAATTAAAACTACATTTTATCAAGATATAAATACAAGTACGGTTTACTTATACGTACGAGTTTTATGGAATTAAAACTACAATTGAGTAAGATACAAATAAAAGTACGATTTTACTTACGCAAAGGTTTTACGGAATTTGATCTACAATTAATACACGAATAAACATGTATTTAAATGGTTTCATACAAGAATAAGACTGCGTAATACTATTTTTCAAGTATAGAAACACGTATGCATTTTCGGTCTTTGGGTTTTAAGACTACGACTCACTTATAAGAAAATATTGGATTTTCTGGTTTCAAACACTATCTCTTTACAAGGAAAAAGGACTATGGATTTTCTCATACAAAAATATTATGAACTCACCAACGTAATGTTGACACTCTTTCAAACTACTTGTATTCTAAGGTAACAATTAGTCCGGTCCGACTAACCTTTTGGGATGGGATGCGAAGACGTCTCTTTTACTTATTTCGTTATCATACTGTACTTGGGTTGAAACAATACCGTTGAAAAATGTAACTTTCCAATTATAATGTATGATGGTTGTTATCTACTTATGTTTCAATGTATGCAATGGTTGTGATGCTATGTCCCGTTCCACCCTCAGACGATTCCGCCATCGTGGTTTGGGGGTGTGACAGTTATTACATTTGTTGAATTTTCAACTCATTTATCTTTTTTCTAATAGCTGGATAGATTTGATAATCGGGCCAAGTACTTCCCCTAACTTGCAACTTATGCATCCTTTCCACGACATACATCCGTATCTCTTCTAACATGGTGATTATTGGCTTTTTCCTGGCTTCAATAATGACACTATTGAACATTTCTGAAAAGCCATTTTCCACAGCATCACACATGCTCCCAACTCTGAAAAATGCTCTAGACCAAGTCTTAGAATCCCTTTCCATAAGATGCTCATACGCTTCAGGGTTTAGTGTTTGTATTTCTTTCATCACAACTTTGAAATGAGGTTCTATTGTAGACTTGCTTGCTTTCCAAAAAAAGGTTTTCAAAATGTGCACCAGAAAATCTTTTTTTGAAATTAGCATAGATGTGTCTTGCACATTGTCTATGTTCTGCTTCTGGAAGAACTTCTTTCCTGCCTTTAGTAGGCCTTAAAGACACCACACACATTATATTGTTAACTTAGAAAATATGGGTGTACAATAAATGAAAGTTTAAATCGCCTTATGTTGGTCAGACATCAATGTAACAGATAGACCCGTTTCTAGGTGAAGATCTTTTGTGAGATTTTCCAAGAACCACTTCCAATTTTCTTTGTTTTCCACACATACAACAGACCAACAAATTGGATAAATTTAGTTATTAGCATCCCTCCCCACAACACTTAACAACTCACCACTACATAAACCCTTTAAAAAACATCCATCCAGGTTGATGATTCTTCTTCACCCACTTATCCAACCTTCTTTAAGCCCCTCAAAACAAACATAAAACTTGTTGAAGTAAGTCTTCCCATCGGTATGTTGTTGACAGCAATTTTAACAGTTGATCCTAGATTAGATCTTCTGATTTCCTCTCCATAGGACCAAAGCTTAGCATAGTGTTCAACAATGGTACCTTCAATAAGAGTTAGTGCATACTTCTTTGCTCTCCTACATTGACTCACACTAACCTCTATGCCAAACTTCTTCTTCACCTCTTCTCTTAATAGTCTAACATTCATTTTCTGTTTATATAAAATTTTGTTTGTGTAATGACTACTAATCCAAGCATAGTTAACTACTGAACCTAATTTAAAATTTCTAGCACAATTATGCTTATGTTTTAGAGACTTGATTTGGAATGACTGCTCCTCACTCATTCATGATGCCCACAGCCTAAAAGTGCAATCACCACCACAACAATTTTCCAATAATCTTCTACTACCATTTTTCCTGTAACATAGTTGAAAACCATTAGCAACAACATAATTACTTAGCATACTTTTCAATTATTTAGGATTTTCAAACCTCATGCCTAAGACAGGCTTTTGATTCTTCCAGTTGACATCAGCATTGTACCTTGTTGCTACATCTTGTTGTTGGACCTTTTAAACTTCCATCAAGTCTGGGTCTTCATCCCGAATCTGAAATATTGCTTCATCTTCGGGTACATTTTCATGTCCACTGTCAAAAACATCGTTATTTACACCATGCATTGGGGGTGAGAAATCTCCTATACCAGAATCCTTGTCGTTTGGACTTAAAACTTCATCATTCTCTTCATCAATCCAGAATTGCAAGTTAACATCCACATGGTCCATGTACACCGGTATAACAACTCCACTATGATACAAAACTTCAAGGAAATCAACGTACTCCATCTCGTCTGAAATCAACCTTGAACCATGTCGTAACTGGAGATCTGGAAAATAGTAATACAACTTCTTGGACTCTTAATGTGTAAATCTTTCCAGGAACTGAACATATTCTTCAAATTCCATTCTAGAGAAATCGACGTTTTCAAACACCTATGACATGCCTTCAGAGTAACCAAAAGGCTGCCTCACAAAAACTCCTTGGAAGTGTAACTCTACTATGTACTGAGAAACCATTGTAACCAACCGAACCAAGATCGATTGATTTGCTTTTGCTTTTAGGGGAAAATCGGGCAACTGAGAGTTTTCTATGTGTTTAAACCAACGATATGAATGAAAAGAAATAATCACTGCCTTATGCTTACATGTATAATTATTTTACCTGACTATTGAGTTTTTGACTTCTTTGAGTTCTTTCCAATAAAACATGACACATAAAATAATAAAATACATTCAAGTATTCAACAAAAGAAAAGTAGTTATTGACCGAAGGCAAGATGGCATTTGAAAATTGAAGTAGAATCAGCCAATAGTCAACGTAATCCAATCCATTCAGCTTCCATAAATACATGAAGCTCCCCCATCATCTTCTTCTCACAACAATGGACGCCGTCGCCGGTATCACCTTTCTCCTCCTCTTCGTCTCCTCTCTCATTTTCTCATTCTACGTCATCCTAAACCGAAAACCCATTGCTTCCAAACCTCTAAACCTTCCACCAGGCCCACCAAAACTACCCATCATCGGAAACCTCCACCAAATCGCTAAAGCAGCGCCGCACCATGCATTCCGTGACTTATCCAAGAAATATGGTCCCATCATGCACATGCAACTCGGCCAGATCTCCACCATCGTCGTCTCGTCGCCTCGGTTAGCCAAAGAAGTCTTCAAAACCAATGATCTCGCCCTCGCCAGCCGCCCCTACGCGCTGTACGCCGATATTGTGTTGTACGGGAGCTCCGACGTTGCTTTTGGCCCTTACAGTGATTCGATCTTTTGGTGGTTTCCGGGAGCAAGAGGTTGACCATTTCATCGAGTTCATTCGGTCCAACTGTGGAAAGCCGGTAATCATTCGTGAGAAGGTAACAGAAATGATCAACAATATCGTGTGCAAATCGTCGTTTGGTGGTAACTGCAAACAACAAGATGTATTGATAGAATTGGTGGACGAAATAGGGAGATTGGTGAGTGGGTTTTATGTTGCAGATTTGTTTCCTGATCAGTTTGGGTTCCTTTCGGTCATTTCTGGGATGAGATCAAAGTTGAGGAAGATTCACAAAAGTCTTGATAAGATTTTTGATGATATTTTTGAAGAACGGAAGATCAGAAAACAAAGAAACGAAGAATCGGAAGATGATCTGCTTGATGTTTTTTTCAATATCAAAGAGAGTGGAGGCCTGCAGTTCCCCATCACAGACAACAACATCAAGGCTATCTTTGTGGTATATCTCTCTCGCTATCGTTTATATCTTTTTATTATATACAGTAACTCAGCCTTATTATTTAATATATAGAGAAGACATATAAAAATTGGGGGCATTATTTGCCTTCTTTTCAAGGTGAGGAAGCTAGACACGAGTACATGATGGATTTGATATCATTATCTTTATGATTTACTGTATATATATCCAAAAAAGAAAAAAAAATTAATAATTTGGAGGTGTACAAATAATAATTAGAAGGTAAAAATAAATACTAAAAAAATTATTTAGAGGTTTATATTTAGTAGTGGGGTGTGAATGAAATTCTTTTATTAATTATATTAAAAACCTTTAGATATTAGTTTTTCTAGATTAGATTTCAATTTTACTTTATTTATTTAGCCTTTTCAATCGGTATATCGATAAGTTTTCATATTTTTTTATCAAATAAAATCTCAATTTTATATTGAAAAGTTTTTATAACGCTTTTATTTATAACTAACTTTTTATTTTGTATCATAATTCCTTTATTTTTCATGTTGTTGTTTATTATGTTTCTGATAGTTTTAAATATAAAATTTAATAACATTTTATTTTTTTATTTCAAAACAAAGAGAAATGATAATTATCTGAAAATGCATATTAAAAATTATTTATAGGATGCTCAAAGATTGATGTGTGTGAAGAACAACTGTTTAAGATGGCTTGATATCTTAGACAGTTTGGAGTTCGAAAGTTATCTTTTTGTTCTTAAAACAAGTTAAGATGTTAAGCTAGCTTAGATAGCTGGTTTTCACCGGCTACAATCTCCAAACATCCTGTAAATAGATTTTTATATGAATTTTTCTAACAAGAATCGGACTTGTCAATTATTATGGAGCAAAGAACTTCTAAATTTGAAAAATGTTTTTAATGGGAAAACCATGAAAGCTAAAATAGATTTCAATCATAGATGGGAGTTTACAAACTATTAATTATGTTTGATTCAGAAAACAATCTATGCTTGGAATCCAATTTTAGCTTTTATGTTTTTTCCACTTAGAAATATTGTCAATCTTAGAAGTGATTTGATCCATAACAATTCTTATGTTTGATTTTTGTTGGCAAAATGCATATCAAAATCTAATTAAAGAATGCTCGAAGATTGCAGTAGGTGAAGACCAACGGTCTAAGGTGGCTTCACATCTTAGTTTGTTTTAAAATATCTAACAAAAAGCCAACTTTCAAACCTCAGGTGGTGTAAGATACCAAGTAAGCTTAGACCATTGTACTTCACTTGCTACGATCTTCGAAATCTGATAAATAGATTTTGATATGTATTTTGCCAACAAGAATTAGATATAAAATCCTTTCTTTTGTTATGAAAATAGTCAGATTTTTTATTCATATATCTATATTTAAAACTATCAAAAACACCATAAACAAGAAATACAAAGAAATTATATATTAATCCAAAAAAAAAAAGTTGGTCCCAAAAAAAAATTCAAATGTGAGTTTTTTGTTTTGAAAAAAGGTTGAGGAGTTTTTTCGATAAATAATTGA
Organism: Cichorium intybus; assembly: GCA_023525715.1. Lineage (NCBI taxonomy): Eukaryota > Viridiplantae > Streptophyta > Magnoliopsida > Asterales > Asteraceae > Cichorium > Cichorium intybus. The sequence continues at coordinate 37,704,588 of CM042017.1, read as the reverse complement.
GGTGTTTTCGGAAAAATTAGGTAAAACCAATATATTGCCAGTAAACATATTCAAAGGGTCAAGTAAAAGAAATAGAAAATATAAAAGCTTCTTTAAAAATAATATTTAATACGTAAAAAACCAAATATATATAATCTTTTATTTAGCAACCCTTTTATATATATAGCCATTTATAGTTTACTTCTTTTATTTGACAAATTATATAAAAAGGTAACATAAAAGATGTTAACGGAATTTGTTTAGACCAAAGATACTTGTAAAAAGTATAACTTTTTTACTTGCTCAGTGGGGTTATGACTTATGAGTCAAAATTTTATGATATGTTATGACATGTCATACCAAGTATCATATGATAACAAAAACCAAGTTTTGCTCATGGTTAATATGAACATGTAATAATAATCTTTTTTATTTGTAAGTGTATTATAGTATTAGTTTATATAACGATTTCATAAGTATATGTGTGCAGATATAACAAAACTCAAAAGGTTCATACTCATAAATCATTTGAATTTACTTGACATGGTGTTGATAAAGATTAGAAAAGGTCAATATGTAACAGATTAGAAACCTTGAGATTTTATCATTTTCTTCACACTGGAAGTCTTTTCATTTCATCACACTTTGAATCTTTGACTAGGTTCTTCAAACTTTTAAATGTAGAAGCTCAAATAGACATGTGAATCTACATGTCTTGATGTAAGTTTATAATGTATACATTTATCATGCACGGATTAGCCAAAAATAAAGATAATTACATATTTAATAGATTTATTTTAACGTTTTCTCAATAACCAACTTTGAGAATTAAGTACATAAGTAACATACAATGAAACTATTAAAGTCCTAAGAGTGGTCTTATATTATGCAATATATGGATGGAGTATTTCTTGATTTTCTAACAATTTTTTATAACAAAATATTTTTGTTGGAGGCACCGATACAAGTGCTATGACAATCGAATGGGCAATGACTGAAATGATGAAAAATCCTAATGTGATGGATAAGGCACAAAAAGAAGTGAGAGAAGAATTTAAGGGAAAGAATAAAATTAGTGAGAACGACATAAACAATATGGATTACCTTAATTGCATTATCAAAGAAACTCTAAGGCTTCACCCTTCTCTACCTCTACTACTTCCAAGGGAATGTAGAGAACAATGTCAGATTGATGGTTATGATATAACAATGAAAATGAAAGTGATTGTCAATGCGTTTGCATGTGGGATTGATCCTGAATATTGGGATGATGCAGAAACTTTCAAACCAGAAAGATTTGAAAAATCTTCTGTTGATTTCATGGGTACAAACTTTGAGTTCGTCCCATTTGGATCAGGGAGGAGAATATGTCCTGGCATAAATTTTGGTTTAGCTTCTATTAAGTCTGCTCTTGCTCAAATGCTATACTACTTCAACTGGGAACTTCCTTCAGAATTAAGCCCTGGCGATATTGACATGAGAGAAGACGATGGAGTTGTTGCAGTAAAGAAAATTCCACTGATAGTAACACCAACTATATATTCTTCATTTTAACAAGAGCACGTGAAAAACAATAAGACAAATGTGATTGAGAAATAATTGAACCAATACATGTTTTATTTTTATTCAATACTAGGTAAATATCTGCACGTTGCGCATGTTGAATTATGTAGTTAAAATTTTGACAAATATATGTAATTGAAAATGATTATCTCATTGACATTGACTATGAAATAATAATTTTTACACTAATTTGATATATAAACTAATTATCTGAACAATATGATAAGATAAACATTTCGCATTACTTAATAACATCTATCCGCAACTTGAACACGAATAAAATTAAATATAATTCTCGATTTAGTTTGTTATGATTGATTAATTGATCATATTTTAATTTCGATCATGATGATTATGTAAAAGAGCAACCATTGGTTTTAAGGTAATGTACTTTATTACTATTGTTAATTAATTTTAAAACTCACTTGCCATTATTAAAGAGTTATAGTATATGTTTAAAAATCACTTATTATAATTAAAAATTATAAAAGATTGAAGTCGAGGTAGAAGTTTTATTTTCTTTGCAACTGTATTACATCAACGAATCAATTTAGAATCATTATTAAAAAAAGCATTTGAGAAGTTGTAAGAGTTTCAAATAAATATGGTATTAGAAATATGATCTCTATTATAACATATACTAGGCATATCCATTCACATTGCACAAAAATACAATTACTCGGCTAAAATAGTCGTAAGTAAAAGTTAAAATTTGTTAAAATTGAAACTAACCACAAAATATAATCTTCGGATTATTAATGTGGCTAATTTTCGTAAATAATCAATGTATTCATTTTTATTGTTGTTATTTGATGGTTTTCTAAGTGATTTTTATCAATATTTATCCATTAATAGGGATGTGACATTTTCCTTAATTTTGGAATAGCGTTTGCATATTTATTTTTCTTATGAAATTTGAATAAAGTTCCTTTTTCCAAGTAACTGCACGTAATGTGTAAGAATTATTTGTTAGAGGCTAATAATTGTTTCTCATCGTGCATAATCTTGTCTTCTATATTATTCTGTTGATATTATCAAGTTGCTTAGTATTTTTTTTCATTTTCTGTCTTTTCGTTTCATCTTCAATTGGTTGTATGATTTCATCACATAGAGTAGATACATATAAAATATATAACAAATAAATTTCCTTTGTTCATCTAACATACTTCTTCTCTTTTTCGTCTTTGATTTGAATTTTGATGACATGAATCTAAGATTGAAATATAAAAGTTAAATGAAATGAAAAAAAATTAAACTTATTTTGTAACGTCCCAATAAAAGTTTCTAATGAGATAATTCAAAATTCGACAAGATTAGAGCAAGCTTTAGAATTATATGATTTACTCTTTAATGAGATTTTAATAAAAATAGTTATAAAACTTGATAACTATTATAGATATTTGATAATGGCCTTTGTTGTTGTAATGAGATTAGCAAAGGAGAATGTTGAGGAAGTATACTGAGAGAGATTACTGAAGTGTAATTAAGATTACTCACTAAGCTTTATAAGCTTACACTTGAGTTGTATGTTGTTTTGCATGTGTCTGTAGCAGTGATAGGGGAATGCATGTGATAAAGAATGACGGACAAGTTTAGAGCCTGCCCTTTAGTTGAATTAGATTTATTTGTAATGCCTGGTATGTAAAGTGAGGACCTCTTGTTGTAATTAGTGCATGATAACATCTTGTTTTCTATGGTTTAGTACAAGTATACCTATTTTTTATGTGTAATTTAGTTGAAAATTTTTTGGTGTACTTTGTATGATAAACCGGGTGTTACAAGTTGGTATCAGAGCATGGTTTAAGTGAACTAGGTCTTTGAGAATAGAATTCTAGACTTGAACCGAGGAGAGAGATCCCCTATCACATGCTTGGAAAAGATACTGCTGCAGATGTTAGAGTATGAGTTGAGTATAGCTCTTCTGTTATAATTATTATTTGTTATATTCTGTGTGTGAATACAGGTATCGAGTTAGATGAAGGATGAGTTCAGAAATTGGTCACAGTCGGTTGGACCTATAGTGGATGATGAGACGAGATTTTGGTTGATATGAGATATCAGCTAACAAGGAGACAAGAACTTCAGTTGATAATGAGATGGCAATTGAATATGAGATGAGATACTAATTGAGATAAGATCCCAACTGATGGTGAGATTCCAGCTGATGATGAGATAAGATTCCAGCCGATGATGAGATGAGATCCCGGTTGAGGCGAAATTCCAACTGATGATGAGAAAGAGTATGACATAATCCGAATATGAGCTAAGAGTTTAGATATGTGAGCATAGCTGAGTACATTTCAGAGTTGAGAGCTGAAGTACACAAGTTTCATCTAATGAAGAGACGAGATTTATGTTGTTATGAGGTATGTAAGTAAATTACTTAAAATGTTAGTTGTAACGAGTATATGTGTTAAATTGTTGATAATACATGTGTTAGAGAATTGTTATTATAAAGTGTAGTAACCGACATCGAGATGAGAATCCCGTGTCCACTTGAGGTAAGATTTACATCACATAACGAGTGTTTTGTGATTATATATAAATGAGAATATATGTGGTTGATTAACGAGTATTTAACAACCATGGAGAAGTGTGTCTAATGAGAATATACTCCCTCCGTCCCAAAATGATAATCCATGTTTCCTTTTTAGTTTGTCCCAAAATGTTAGTCCACTTCTAAATATAAATGTCATCTTTACCAAAATACCCCTAACTTTAATTGTAACAGCCAACACATCTAGTGCCGGCATTAAATGCAAAGAAAGGGTAAAACAGTCATTTTGTGGGAAAAAGTAAGATGCATTTAATGTTTTCTTAATCTGTGTGTTTTTTGTATGTGGACTATCATTTTGGGACGGAGGGAGTATAATAGTTATCATTAATATTCTTTAACATTATACTTAATAGATGAGAAAATGATAATTTGATTTGTAAAATAATAAGAGTTGTTATGAAAGAATATACTATAACATTAAAGATTACAAAGATAACTTGATTTAATATTTCTAATTTAACAACTCGTAAATTAAAATAAATAAAAATTGTTAATATAAATTAACATTAAAGATCAATGAACTACCTTAAATGAGTAAAAATTTTGTTAACTCTAACGAATTATTATTTAATATTTCTACATGAAAATATACTTAGGTAGCAAAGGGAAAACTCTGTTTAACTAATTAGTTTTATTAATCTTCGTAGTTTTAAATTATTAGTCAGTGTCTCATTTAATTGATAATTTTATGAAGCGTTTTAAGCTATGATCCTAAATGAAGCATAATTTCCTTTTTTCTTTATTGAAAACTAATTTCATCGTAAAGAACCTCATGCAATGTTTAGTTAAAATGTTCAAAAAATTTAATGTTCCTTTTGTTTTCCAATAAGGAATATGATTAAAACATCACATTTGTTTCATTTCTTGATTGTCGAATGAATATCGCAATCTAACGAATAACGAATAGTATAAAAATAAATATTACGCCTTTTAATAGCATGATACAATCAAAATATCTATTATAACATATTTATTCGAAAAACACATCAAACACTTGATATCATACACAAAATTCGTAGAAACAAACGAATAACAAAAATTATGAAAAATTTGATAACATATAAGAATTGAAACATCTCTTATAACATTTGTATTCATAAACCACATCAAATCCTCCATAATCATAAAAAAATTTGTAGAAACAATTTTATGATTTTATATATCACAATCTTACGAATAACAAATACTATAGAAAATTTAAATACTACAACTTTAAATAACATAAAAGTGCCAAAATAACTATTATAATGTTTGTATTAAAATACATCAAACACTCCTAAATAATACAAAAAATATACAAACAATTTCAAGAATATAGAAAAATCAACATACGTTTAGTGTATTATTCCAATTTCTTCTAGTCTTCATATTTTAACACAAACACTTGAAAGACATGAATGTTTTTTATGAGAAAATGTTACTTATATAGCAACATGTATAAATGAGAGGAATACAAAAAGTTATTAGTAAAGGCTATTAATTTAAGAAATATGAAGAGTCATTTAGGTTTCAAATTAACCAATTAATATATAAATGCAATTATTATTTTGTTAATCAATAGAAAACTACCTCTTTTGAGAACTTTCATTATTAGAAAAAACAGTTTTGGTCAACGTTTTTGTTAATTTCACATTTCAGTTTAGATTTTTAATTGAACATTATGTTATATTCTTTTAATCACTTATAAAGTAGTATTTCAACAAAATTTTCGAAGGTTATGTGATAGAATTAAAATGACAATATTTACAACTGAATAACAAATTAAGTATTTTATGTTAAAAATCATAGAATTAACATTGAAATTAGAGTTATAGATGAGTTTATTTCTCATCGAACATTATGTTAGATTTTTTTATAATTTTAAAAGTAGTATTTGAACATATTTTATCAACTTCATATGAATATATATTTTTTGTTTTAAATGAAAAAAATAAGTATATTAGATTGATAACTATATACTCGTAGAATTAAAAAGATAATATTTACAACCAAACTAAAGTAATAAATTATATATATTATGTTTAAAATCATAGAATTAATATTGAAAATATAATTATAAATGAGTTAAGTGTGTAATTAAGAGAGAGAAAATGAAAAGTTTTGTAAGTTTCAAATGATTGTGGTTGAAGTATTAAAAAAAATTTAGAAAATCAATAGAAATATGAAAAAACATGGGAGTTTCAAATGAATGTGGTGATTTAAAATATGTCTCTATTATAAGATATATAGATTTATAATAATATAGATTTATCATAAAAATATGTTTTATCTCAAAGTTTCAATGTAAATAACTATTTTGTTTTATCTTTCAAAAGCATAGCAACTAAAAGATGAAATATTAAAATGAGTTAAAAACCCATTAAAACCGTGATTGATGCAAGTTAATAATAAATCGTGCGTCATAATTTAATATGTGGTGACAACATTGTAATTTTTTTTCCCATTTCAATAAGATTATATACATAAAATTTCAAACAAAAAATGTTTGAACATCATTCAACGTTTAAACAAGTATACTAATTTATATCTATATAAATCTTACAATAGATGTCATTCAATTAATAGAGATCAAGATGAATTTCTATCATGTACCACATTCATTTGAATAATTAAAAAACAGAAGTGGGCACCAGTGGGTACCTATCCAAATATTACGAAATTGGTCATAAAACTTAACCAGTGGTTGATGGACCGTTGCAACCGATGCCTAAGTCAGTTAGAATCAAGAACACAAAAGAACAAATATATGAGAGAAATGGTTTTAGCCTCTCTATTTATAGATGTTTGCTTTCCCTTGAAATTTGTTTCTTAAGTTGTATGAGATGAAAAATGTATTAGTCTCTTTATTTATAGATGTTTGATTTCTCATAAGTTGTGTTTTTAAAGGATATGGGATAAGAAAATGACACAATATAGAACACTATGAAAGAAAGTTTGATCCCACATCGTCATGATAAACCAACATAAGAAGCTTTCTTAATCTATAAATAAATGTTTTCCTCAAAGTTCAAACAATTATATTAATCATTAATCATTTTTATTGTTGGAAACATTTCCAAATAATTAAAGTTCAAGGAAATTTTGACCGAGATGGATCGAGTTGCTTCGAGTTAGACCGATTTTTACCGAGTTTGACCGAGTAACATACCGTGTTTGAACCGAGTACAACCGAGTTTGACCGATTTCCGATTTGTTTGGCCGAGTTGGCCTAACTCGCCTCGGTAACAGGCCGAGTCCGAGTACTTGGCCGAGTACTCGTTCGAGTTGGTCGAGTTTTACAACACTGGTGGAGTGTCGTGCTAGGGCTGTACCTAGATGTTGTGTGTGCCTTATGTGTAGAATGTGATGGATTATGTGGTATCTTGGGAAACTCACTAAGCTTTGTGCTTACTCTTTCGCCCTAACCGTTTTTCAAGTATTCTCTAGCTTGAGCTTGGAGCACGGCTCGACTGTATCGCATCTAGGGTTTGGTATTCAAGTCTTTCGCTGGATAATGTTTGTAACTGTTTTGATAAACTCGGTTTTAAATGTTTTAATTGTCAAGTTCGAATTAAATGATTTTATTTCCAGCCTGTTTTTAAGTATTTGAACCGTTTTATAAATGAAAATTTTATTCTAGAATTTGGTTATATATATATATATATATATATATATATATATATATATATATATATATATATATATATATATATATATATATATATATATATATATATATATATATATATATATATATATATAGGATTAATAAGAAAGTGGGCACTTTGAATATCTAAAGGCTAAAAGGTAAACATGTTTTTTTGGTTTTATGAACCCTTAAAATTAGTAACTTTACTTTTTTAGTTACAAACGATGATTTATATATGGGTTTGAAAATTAACTTTGTGTTACATTACACATGTCGAGCATGTAAGTTTCCTCCATTTTACTATTAGTCGAGTAACCACTTAGGCTTTATGGTGTGGATTAATAAGAAAGTGGGCACTTTGAATATCTAAAGGCTAAAAGGTAAACATGTTTTTTTGGTTTTATGAACCCTTAAAATTAGTAACTTTACTTTTTTAGTTACAAACGATGATTTATATATGGGTTTGAAAATTAACTTTGTGTTACATTACACATGTCGAGCATGTAAGTTTCCTCCATTTTACTATTAGTCGAGTAACCACTTAGGCTTTATGGTGTGGAGTGCAAGGCCGCCGGTATTGCCTATGTGGCAAACCAATGCCGATGGTAAAACCGCCCCGCATTATAGGCATGGCAAATAAAATTTTCTCAAAGGCATACTGATGCCGATGGTTTTCTTCTCTCTATCTCTCTTGTCTCTCTCTTCTACTTGTCATCAACACCACCCCTCATTGGAGGCATGACAAAGGCATAAGTCATAGGCATCCACACCGTATAGCCTCATAAATTATTGCTTACCTTACTATGTTTGTATTGCGATTGCATCTTGTAAATGACTTTGATCATAAATTAGATTTGATTAGTCAACTCTTTTGGTAGTTTGTTTAAATCAATTAACTACACATGTTAGATGCAAGATACGTGATGTGTGCGATTAAATAGTTTTAGCATGTTAAGCATTGGGGAAATAACCATTTGAGTTTAAACTATTTATTAAACAGTCATATTATTATTTGTATCATATTTTCAGGGAGTTGTGTGGATTCTGCATGAAATGATTTTTATGCATGATTTAAAATTTTGGATTATACATTGTACAAACTGAATCTAACAATATTGTTGCATCCTTTTAACTAAGTCGACATATCTTGATGTCTGTGTAAAGTCTTTTTGGTTTGTTTCGTTTAGACTTTATGTCAAGCCTTTCTATTTAATGTATATTGCTGGGTTATACGCCATGCAAACTCACATAGAAGTATCACCAATAGAGGCGTGTATGTAAGCCTACACTTAATCAGAAGGCATTTTTCAGTATATATATAGACTGGGTATACTTTCAGGGGCTAATATATTAACGTGTATTTATTTGGTTATGTAGTATCCCCATACAACTAACGCCCAATCCAACAACTTAAAGTGGAGTATTTTGTTGTATTGACAACTCATGTAAGTGTTTGTATCTAGTGTATGTATGATTGTGCCAGATTGCTTATTCCTTTGTGATGAAATTGTAACTTTGTCTTGTAATAGTTATGGATTTAATTATACTTCTTGGAGGGATTGTTTTTGTAAAGGTTTTCAAAAGTAAAGGTCTAAATTACAAAAGAAACGAAATTCGTTGCTGTTTAGTCCATAACTCGTCAGTCCAAGTTGCAAGCAGTGTGAGTATCAACGCAATCCAAGCGTCGGTCGCAAGTACGGACAGTCTTTTCCCACTTGCCATTCACGCCCCCTTTTCATCCCTAAGCATATTCTCTCTCTCTTTCATCATCATACATTCTCTCTTTCTTCAATCGCACAAATCTAGATTGTTTTCTCTTTCTCTCTCTACTTTACACCTCAAGCTTCCAATTCATACTTGCTCAATCGCAGATCCAAACGAAGGTATAACTTCACGTTTTGTTAATTCGCTTTTTTCCGATCTAATTTGAGCTCAGATTGCTGTAATTTTACCCGAATAAAGCAAAATTAGTTCCACTTGTACTTCACTTGCTTACATTCTGATTTTGTTCACTTGAAATGATGAATTTGATGTTTAAGCTCTCAAGGTGTTCGCGATCATTGTATTTTTATAGCTCGTTGCAGTGTCTGTTAATGCTAGGTCTTTTCCCCTTTTTCGGGGATACTTATGGATATTATTTTTTATATAATTATTAGTGTAAACCTAAAGCGTATTCATGAATGAGGTGTTGTGCAATTACCTTGGTTACTAGGATTTCGGTGGTGAAATTACAATTTACAAGGCTTGACTAAATATCGGACAGTTGACTGGAAAATTGTAGGCTACTGAAATGGCTTTTGGTCAGTTCTGGTATGTGGAGAGCCGGATTGATGTGTCTTGAAAGTTGACTGTTCCATGACAATGTTGTGCAGCTTTGGTCATTCATGTGTAGATTAAAGTTTTCTACAATAAGATTGAGCTCCAGGAAATTCTTATGTCATTTACATGGATTATGTTTTGCAGGTGCATTGTTCTCATAAGCCCATGTTGAAGCTACTTGCATCTTGAGGGCTTACTTTCTCTATCCTATCTTCATCTGTTCATTTTTCACCTACTGGAAAGCTCTTGTCAATCTCAGAGCTATCAGTTGGGATCATTGTCAAATGATTGCATTTTGATGGAGTGGTTTTTTAGCACCTAGTGCCTCAGATGAGTTGTAGGAGCTTTATTATGCTTTATCACCACAGCAATGGGCATTCTCCTTACAGTTTTTCAGGGGCCATTGCTATTCTACTTATTATCGCTCTGTTTTTTGGTGGACAAACTTCAAAGTCTCACTAGTGATGGTATGTCAATCTATTCATGTTTGGCTGTTGGTAGACAGCATAAATGTTAAGCTAGCAAGCTCATGGTAGCAATAAATATGTAATATTTTTTGTATCCTTTCAGGTGAAGCTTTGGTTAACTTTCGAACAAACATTATTAGTTCGGATGGTTTGCTTCGTCAATGGAGGCCAGAAGATCCTGATCCATGTGAATGGAAAGGGGTTACTTGTGATTCAAAGACCAAAAGAGTTGTATATCTGTAAGATACCCAAATTGCAAACCTTATTACTTTTTAGGAGCCTTAGGTTATATAATTGCCTGCAAGATATACCATTATAGGGTAAAGAAAAACACACTTAGTTGCTTCTTTTAGTTCTTTTCCTAAAGGTTCGTCTGCAAACATATGAATCATAATGAGAATGATGACATTGATATCTTTTTTCTTCTACTTCATATTTATTTATTTTTCAGGTTAAATATGCATATATGCAACCGTATTTCTTTTTTTCCTAGTTACAACAAAGTGGTTTTCTGTGTGAAATATGCAACAATGTTTCAATTTGGGACCAAAGATGCAATATTTTTAGTTTTTTACCGATAACCTGTTTAAACGGTTGAAGCATGGTTGCATAATTCGTGTTAGTTTTATAAATAGGTAAGAAACTGAAACATTTGTTACATAAATTGTTAAAAAGGTGAAACCTAATAGCATAAATGCACCTTTAACCCTTTTATAAAATGTTCTTGGCTGTGTTTATCTCAAAGTTAGAATGCTGATCTCTTCATGTCTATATATACATCCTCATATAATTCATATGCAATTATCCTCTTTTTTTATTACCATTTTCATTAAATTCCCATTGTTTTCTTCTGTATAAATTTGCAGGAATCTTTCCAATCACAAGTTGAGTGGACCCATATCATCAGATATTGGAAGGCTAGATCGTTTAAAATTTTTGTATGTCTTCTCTCAATATTTGTGCTTTCTTTTTTACAAATATTCAATGCAATTCAATAACTTATCTTACAAATATTCAATACAATTCAATAACTTATCTTACAAATATTCAATACATTCAATAACTTAGCATATGTATCATATGATGTAGAGATCTTCATTACAACAACTTTTATGGGGCAATTCCTCCTGAGTTGGGAAATTGTACAGAGCTGCAAGGATTGTAAGTACAATAGTTTATCATTATGTTATGCCACTTTAGTTTTTGAGAAAATTGATGGTATCTTTTATTTATTTGTAAAAGTAACATTCTTTTTTGACAGATTTTTGCAGAATAATTACTTTAGTGGGATGATTCCTACTGAAATAGGAAATCTTTCGAATCTTCAAACATTGTAAGTTTGTTAATTGTTATGTTAAATTGTTAATATCATCTATAAGTAGGCCGATTATGTGTACTTATATTGTCAAAAATAAAGATTTTTTTTTATCTTAAACTTGAACTAATCTAGGGTTTGTATCTGTATGTTTCAGGGATATCTCTAGCAACTCTTTAAGTGGAAGTATTCCCACATCACTTGGGAATTTAAGGAGCCTTTTGAATTTGTAAGAATCCTTAATTTCATTCCCTTTAAATCATTTCTAAAAAATTTTATATTGACCCTTTTGTCCTCTGTTATCATGAAGCAACGTCTCCAACAATTTTCTGTCAGGACCAATCCCATCAGATGGTGTTCTTGACCAATTTGGAACAACCACGTGAGTTCTAACTTCTCATTTCTTGCTTATATAATTATATAAATATAAGATCAATGATAATACACAAATTATAAAAAAAAAAGTTGTAATTTTGGTGGCCTACTTTCAGTTTTCTTGGAAACCGTGGCTTATGTGGGAAACATATTAATCAATTATGTAAAGATGATGATGGAAATTCAACGGGCTCACAACCTACAGGTTTGCTACAACTTTTTAATTCCAATTAAACCCTTTTCAATTATCTTTATATCTCCTTTAATTGATGCTTTTATTTTTTTTATATATTTTATAACAGGAAGCCAGAATGTAAAAAAGAATTCTGGAAGATTACTAATCAGTGCTTCTGCTACTGTTGGTGCATTGCTTTTGGTTGCCCTTATGTGTTTTTGGGGTTGTTTTCTTTACAAAAAACTCGGTAAAAATGATGCCAAAGGTCTTGCAGTTGATGTCAGTGGAGGTGAGTTTAAGTTTCTAATTATATTTAGAGTTGCCAAAAATAGCAACTTACTTTCATTGATTTGTTTCTTATACTTTCTTTTTTCCTATTACCTAAATATAAAATAGTTTTCAATGTATAATGCCCTAATAAGAAAAGAATCATAAGAAAGAAACCGAAAGTACAATGCTGTAATAAAAAACAAAAGTACGTTGCTATTTCTTCCATTTAGCACTAATATTTAAGTATTCTTATTGTTTAAGGTGCATCGATTGTGATGTTTCATGGAGACTTGCCATATTCTTCAAAAGACATTATAAAAAAGCTGGAAACTTTAAATGAAGAGCATGTAATTGGAGCCGGAGGGTTTGGAACGGTCTACAAACTCTCAATGGATGACGGAAACGTGTTTGCTTTAAAAAGAATCGTGAAATTAAACGAAGGATTTGATCGTTTCTTCGAAAGAGAACTTGAAATTCTTGGAAGTATCAAACACAGATATTTAGTAAATTTAAGAGGATACTGCAACTCTCCAACATCAAAATTATTAATCTATGACTACTTATCTGGTGGCAGTCTCGACGAAGCCCTCCACGGTAAGAATCACGGATTCCCTCTACAACGGAATGGAATGGTTCGTTCCATTCCGTTTCTTTATCCTTTCATTTATGATTTCTTTTTTGTTTGTAGAAAAAACCGATCTACTAGATTGGGATGCGCGCATTAATGTGATTGTCGGAGCTGCAAAAGGATTGGCTTATTTGCATCATGATTGTTCACCTCGAATTATTCATAGAGATATAAAATCAAGTAACATTTTACTCGATGGAAATTTTGAGGCGCGTGTTTCTGATTTTGGACTTGCAAAACTTTTAGAAGATGAAGAATCTCATATTACTACAATTGTAGCTGGAACATTTGGATATCTTGCTCCAGGTATGCCGTAACAAAACAAATCAACGGAAGTACATTGTTATTTCTTGCATTTAGCAGACTAGCTGAAAAGCTAGCTGAAAAGTTGAAAAGTTAGCTGGTAGTTGAAAAGCTAGCTGATAACTCATAATCTAGCTAGTACCTGAAAAGCTAGCTGATAGCTGAAAAGCTAGCTGGTACCTGAAAAGCTAGCTGATAGCTGAAAAGCTAGCTGATAGCTGAAAAGCTAGCTGATAACTGAAAAATTAGCTGATAAAAAATGAAGTTTGGTAAAAACTAGCTGATAAGTTAGTTGGGAAATTAAAACGACATAAAATTGTACGTAGAAAAAATGAGTTGTTTATAATTAATTAAGGGTATATTTGTGATAAATCTAAAAATGCTTCATAATCTCGTTGAAACGCTAGTTTAAGTAACTTTTAAAAAAGCTAGCTTATAAGCTATTTTTTGGCTTTCATGTCAAACAAAAAAAACTCAAAAAATAAGCTAGCTGTGACGTGCCAAACATAGCCTGAATGTTGTTCTTTTATGACAGAGTATATGCAGAGTGGTAGAGCAACAGAGAAGACAGACGTTTATAGTTTCGGGGTACTCGTGCTTGAAGTAATAAGCGGGAAAAGGCCAACCGATGCATCGTTTATTGAAAAAGGCCTGAATATAGTTGGATGGGTACGTCTTTTATTTTTTATAACATTTTAAAATCACCTCAACGTTAATTCTAAACTAACGTGGCTTCTTTATATTTTCAGTTAAATTATTTAATAACAGAAGATCGACAACGTGAAATCATCGATACAAACTGTGAAGGGGTCGAACCGGAAACGCTAGACGCACTTCTTTCGGTTGCGATTCAATGTGTGTCTTCAACACCCGAAGACCGGCCCACAATGCACAGAGTTGTACAAACGCTTGAATCGGAAGTCATGACTCCATGCCCAAGTGATTTCTATGATTCCACATCCGATTAAAAAAAGAACGGGTCGGTTTGGAAGATTTGTATTTTGAGATTCTTTGAGCGGGTCGATTGGTGGTAAGTAAGTAAGAAAAAAGGTTCTTCTACAAGTGTGTGTTTTTTTGGGAGTAGTTAAATAGTTAATGGTCGGTTACTCGATTTTCTCGTCTCTGTGATTATTATATTTTTGTTTTTTTTTTGTCATACTGAAAAAATGCATCGGTCTTGTCGTTGCACGTTTTCGTCCTCGTGTATATTGATATGCTAGTTTTTTTAATTGATTTTATGTCACTTTTTTTTCTTTCTTGTTATGGTGTTTTTTGTATGTGTGTTTCTTCTCTTGATAGATAGTCTCTCATTTGAATGGAATTGAAGCTGTTAATTATTTGTGATTAATCTTGTTATTAAGCACTTGAGTTTGTCTTTTTGCTTTTTTTTTTTTGGGAAAATTTTGGACCAAGATGTTGATATTTGGTAGTATGGTGTGTAGTTTTGTGTTATTTAGAAGTTGTGACAAGAGATAGAAATAGAACAGAAGTACAAGGACTTCTTTGCAATTAACCTTGCAAAAGGGTACATTGATATTCAATGCCCTAGCAAAAAACACTAAATTGGTGAATTTTTAGTTTTACCACCATTTTTTTTTTCATTTCCAACAACACGCAAAATCCAAGGACTTTTTAACTTATTATTATGGTAGGTATTTGAATGTACTTCGAATTTTCAACTATATTGATCTCTACAACCCGTTTAATTAATTTGTATCCTTTGACTTGTTAAAGATAAAATATAAGATAAATCAAGGACCAAATTTGTTGCCACATTAATGTGACAAACGGGTTCGATAACACGAAAGAAACAACAATCACTCATTTTGAAATTTATGTCACTTCAAAACCAAAATTCTTTCTACAACACACCAATAAGGGAATCAAATGAATACTTAAATCACTCAAATCCCCCAAAAAAGATTTAGGGTAAAACTTGAAATTACCAAAGTGAAAAAGTGTTCACTTTGTTGCCTGTGCAATTATATTGCTTATAGAATTCGCTTCTTCTTTCGCGGTTTCCACTAAAGAATCCTGCAAAAAGTAAAATAAAAATATAAAAACACATTCAACCAAAACTTTTAGATTTTTTAGTTATCAAAATAAAGTTGTCACCTGTGCAGAAACTAAACGGGCAACTGTCTTCTTGCTTGATTCCTGAAGTTCACCAGCTATTAAAACCTCATCCAGTATGTAGTAAGCCTGCAACAAATGCATCACCATAAAATAGCAACCTACTTTCATTTATTTGTTTATTATTGAATCCAGAAATAGAAATTGTTTCATAGACATAAGATAAAATAACACACCTTATGAAAATTGAAGATCAAGTCCAGCTCACAAACCTAGCAAAAAAAAGTACCAAAATAGTGTCACTTCAATATTTTAATTATATAAATATTCAAAATCTTTAACCAGGTTTAGATGGCTCACACTTCCAAAGTACCGATCAAGAATCTCAACAAAATGATGAATGATTTCAAGAACCTCCAATTCATTGTCTTCCTGGTTAATGCACATACAAAAGTAGAGGCTCGCGTATCTAACAAGTATAAAACACATTTGATTAATACTAGTTACTAAAGACAACGATGGCATTTTCGTCTTTTGAACAGACAAGAAATCGTTGCAATTTTTGTCTCATTGACATTAGTCTCAATCTCTGTCCAATGCATGTCAAACACAGTATAATGTAACAAACGGGGTTTAAATATTATAGAGTGAATGTTATACCTTTTATACACAACTTTAAATCCTTTCCACTCAACAAAGTTGCAAAGCTTGGGACCACGTGTAAGAATCATCCCACTAAGCTCTCTTATCACCTACACAGATTTCAGTGGCAAATGAAAATAAATATTTTTAATAAGGTTTAATTTTGTATATTTGTAAATAGAAAACCCATTCCTACAGGCCAAACAAACAAAATCATGGAATGTAATGACTCATTCCATTCCATCCAACCAACAGACCCTTATAACATAGTAATCACTCGTTTAATCTGTGTGAAAAAATAACATACCTTACTTCTTTCCTTTTGGGAATAGGGTGAATACCACTTTGTTAGTCTAACCTTTCCTTGCCGGCTTATTAAGAGAACAAAGTGAATCTGCAACAACAAAATAACTCTCAGTATATAGCAACGGATGTACATCAAATCTGGAGAACTTTGGAGAGTGAATCAATCGTATAGCATTTCATAAACTACTAGGCCTAAGACAATGATCATAAAGACCCTAATTCTACAAAAAGGCTTTTTCCATGTCGTAATTGTCAAAAAAGAGAAATGTGTGAGTTCTCACCATGGTTGGAACTATCTAATAGAAGCTTCAAGTCTGCCGATCGGATCCGACTGAAAACATTACCGTAGAACACGAAATGACGTCAATTATACAAAATTAAAGCAGATCAAAAGATGAATATGCAAATCGGAATGGAACTATAGATTAAATTGAGTATGTACTGCAGATCAAGTTAAAGAAAATGAACCTTCGGAAGAGAGTAAGCGGAGAGCTGGATTTGGTTTGTTCGTCACCGGTGAAATGGAGAGCCGAACCCCGGTTTGGTTAGTTTATAAACCGAAAATGTAAATGTTCAATAATAGCCCTTATACTTATATGAAGTTGACGTGAATTGACCCCTGATTTCCTATTACTAAAATGAGTGTACTAAAATAACCGATCCTGGGCCTTGGGTCAAGTTTCGACAACCGGCCACGGTCCTGTGTGACTGGTTCATGGTTAAACAGTTACGGATCGGATCCCTTCTTAATTGATTTTTGAGTAAATTACAATTTTGGTCCCTGTGGTTGTCACAAAATTGCGGTATTAGTCATCATTTTCAAATTTCACGCTGATGGTCCCTGTGGTGGCAAAAACATTTCACTTAAGGTCCCTGTGGTGCTCTGGTCCAATTTAAAAGTCTAATATACCCTTTTCTCATTTCTTTTTCATTTTTTTAAATCTATTATTGATTATTAATTTAAAAAAAAGAAAATCATCCACCCCCTCCTCCCCCACTACACCGACATCTCTTTCTCGCCTGCCTCTTCGTCTCTCCGGGAACTCGAGTTTATCCAAATCCAGAACTGGAATCCCGGATTCTGGAAACTCCTTACTTGGCGGCAGAATCAGAATCACATCTGGTGACACTCCATTGTACGACAAAGAAAGGTGAACAAAACCGGACGGCGAGTGGAAAAGATCGTTTGTCGATAACGAGAACTATTTCTCCATTTTCTTGAAGATGACATCGGAAAGAGGGATTACAGTGAAACGTAGCAATTGATCGTCGAGGTAATTCCGAACCCGGCTAAACATATAGATTTCACATTTGATTGAAGTATCGAGAGTGGGTACATCGATTGAAACTTTCTCGTTGAAAACGGGATTTTGTAAACCCTAAACCCTAACCGCCATGGCTTGAGCAGAGGTAGAAGGCTAGAAGGCCTTGTTTGTTCTAGTAAGCACCTACGAAGCCGGTTAGGGCAAGGAAGAGGAAGAGAACGCCGATAATGATGACTGGCCAATGGAGCCAGCGGATGCACTCGTTGTCCGGTTTGGAAGCGAGCCAGATACCGACGGAGATGATTGGAATGGTGCATAGGAGTGCTAAGAAGTTGAGAGTTGCTATGATGTTGTTGCTAACCGCCATGGCTGAGCAGAGAGTGAGAAGCAGAGGTGCATGGCTGAGCAGAGAGTGAGAAGCAGAGGTGTGAAGTGAGAATGGGAAGATGGTAGTCGGTAGGTGTGTCATGGGGTTTATCAAATGAAGGCACCATTCAACCAAATATCCCCTGCTACTGCCACTCATCCGATTTCCAGTGGTTTGACCCCAATTTTTCCCTAAAATCAAACATTATATACCCTAATCTCTCCCTTCTAGATCTGCGTACACAACGTTAATCTGAGCGTGAACGGAGAGGCGGGTAAAAAACGTGACCATCAGATTTCTTGCTGCAAAACTGTTTTTGGGTACCATTGAGCATCAAGAACACGAACCTAGTTCACCGGAGGGAGAGAGAAAAGGATTTTGTTTTTTTTAATTGATTTAATAAATAATGCATTAAAAGAAAATTGAAAAAGAAATAAAAAGAGCATTTTAGTCTTTTTACCTGGCCAAGTGACCAAAAGTGCAAGATTTTGCCACCACATGAACCATCAGCGTAAATTTAAAAATGATGACTAATACCGCAATTTTGGGACAACTACAGGGACCAAAATTGTAATTATTTTTTTATTGTTTTTTAAGAACTAATAAAAATAAAATCTGTAACAATTTCTTTAATCCAACAAATTTATTTTATTTGATTATAAAATACAAAAAGAATAAATATATGGAACTTCATAAAGAAACCAGTAAAAGATACGATATTTGTAAACATCTTCGTTATTATCATGTGTTTTGTCGTTGGATAAATATCTTCATAAGCAATATTTTCATCTATTCATTTTTTGGGTATCGTGATATTGTAATCGTCTTGATTGGATATTTTAAAAAGTCGTCTTTATCTTGGTAATTTTTAATACTTGTCTCGTCTTCTATAGTGTCATCGTTTCCACTAAAACGGTAAGTGAGCATCGATAAACATTGTGATATATTTTCTTTTAGGTATACGTCATAATCGAAGAAAGAATAGAATGAAGTATTTTGTCGGAATGAAAAATGATCATGTTTGGTTAACATTCATCATGGAATGTGAATTTTTTTTTTTTTGTAACACCCGGCTTTATAAAACAAAATACACCCAAAATTTTTCATTTTTAAACACAGTTTCAAACATGCAAAACCAACTGTTAAGGTGTATAAGTTTATACAAAAAGGGTACAAGTGTATCAAGGAGTACATAACAAAAGTAAACTCCTTCTAAGCCGGGCCGCTACAGCGAAAGGTCCTATCCATGAGCTACATCTTTACCCTTAGCAGGGTCACGCTCACCTGTAGGGACAATTCACACATATACTGTGAGCCATAAAGCTCAATGAGTAATCATATAAACAGTTTAACATGTATTTATATATATTTAAGTTATCAAAACTCAATACAATATATATTCCTGTTTGAATCAACATTTGGATATCAATCCAATCTTCTAGCTGTAAAGGCCGTTATTATTTGGATATCACATCCAATCTCCTAGCCATATAGGCCGTTTATTTTGGATACGGAATCCAATCTCCTAGCCACATGGGCCGTTTATTTTGGATACAGAATCCAATCTTCTAGCCACGAGGGCCGTTAACATTTGGATACGAAATCCAATCTCCTAGCCACGAGGGCCGTTATATCATATTAATTGGGTAACTTGGCTAACTTCTAGGTTACCATTTAAAATGCTAAAGCTATTTCAGATTTCAAGAGTTCAACCAATACATATCATATTAGATATAATACAGATTACTCACCTGGTATTGAAGCTCTTTACTGTCCTAGTTAGCACCACCGGAATGACCAAATCAACCGTTCATAAGAGTTAGAACCGTAAACCTTACCTTCAAGAAGCGAAATACCGAAGATTACTTCAACGCTTCGAGTTCTAGCCTTACGATTTGGTTCTAATATGGTTAGGGAAATATTTCTAGGGTTGAGAGGGTTTTTCAATCGAGAATTATCCAAGAAAATTGGCTGAAATCACGTTTAAATATAGTGGGGCCTGCACGCAGCACGGCCCGTGTCAAAACTACACGGCCCATGTTGGCCTGCAGCACGACCCATGCTCAGAGAAACCCGACCCGTGTTGATCTTTCTGCATGTTACTGTCCAATTTTTAACACGGCCGGTGTTGATGCAACACGACCCGTGTTGATGCCACTGTTTGCTATTGCTCATTGTAACACGACCCGTGTTGAAACAACACGACCCGTGTAACCCTCGGTAAAATTCATCAACTTATTACACGACCCGTGTTAAACTTACACGACCCGTGTAACCCATTTTTGGCGTTTTTGCACGAAAACTCTACCCAAAAGGTGTTCTAACCTTCCAAACTCTTATAACATCATATTAAATCACAATTACGATATGATTAACATATAACTACTTACCAAAAGTAACATGATGTTACATTTTTTCGGCTGAATTTCATTCCATGACAACATGAATGTTTT
The DNA here is from genome assembly GCA_023525715.1 of Cichorium intybus. Classification (NCBI taxonomy): domain Eukaryota; kingdom Viridiplantae; phylum Streptophyta; class Magnoliopsida; order Asterales; family Asteraceae; genus Cichorium; species Cichorium intybus. Next base: position 37,683,903 of record CM042017.1, on the reverse strand, counting down.
CTTTTCATTCCCCCATGGAATATATATATATATATATATATATATATATATATATATATATATATATATATATATATATATATATATATATATATATATATATATATATATATATATATATATATATATATATACAACATTTCAAAAGTATTCCCTCAATACCCTTTACTTAGGAATAACTATATATACTCACCTTTTCTGGTTAGAGAAGTCTAACTAGTCCTTCACTAACACTTGATTTTTTTCTTCTTTTGAACCTTACTCCTTCAATACCTAAGGAGTAACATACACACATATTTATTAGCTACAAGCTAATACTAATAACACATAAAGGTTCCTTAATCCTAAACTTGACAATCATCATAATTTCCATATATATTAATTTTATCCAAATGGACTTCATCTTTTATGATGGTATTTTCATGAAGATGTAACATCCTTGTGTTTAACATCTCATCAAAACAACATAAATCATCATCATCCATCAACTTGCATATTGAATTTACCAACTAGGGCTCCAACCCAATCATCCATTATAACTTCCGTTTCCATATATTTTCACCGTTAAAATTACTTACAAAGAGATTAAATAAGCTCTAGTAGTCCATATCTAACCTTAAACCAACTTATCAATCCATACTAAAAAATGAGGGTTCAGATATAATTTTCATACGGGAATCATAACTTAAACCAAAGCAAGAAACTAGAAGATTACCTTAAGTTAACAAGATTTCCTTGGTTTGCCTCTACAAAACACTTGAATCCTTAAAGAAATCATCACACACACTCAAACACCAAGAACACACACACACTTAAGCTTTGAGAGAGTTTTAGGGAGAGTTGTGAGGGACTTTTGCTGCATTTTGACACTGATATATCACAATTTTATCGGGTCAAACGGTGACTCAATGGGTCAAACCCATTCAAGCTGAGTTGGACCAATGAAATCTGGTCATTTTCCATCTGTCACGACTTAGCGTCGCTAACTATAACAGTTAGCGCCGCTATGCTTCTAAGCCAATTGACCAGCATCGAAACTTGCTCTTCTTAGCGCCGCTATATACATTCTTGGCGCTGCTAACTAATTTTCCTGACACAGGCATATCAACGTACTTTCTAACATGCAACGTACCATAGCATCCTACTTTACATAGCACTGCTATCTAATACATATAGCATCGCTAACTTAAATGCAGAATTCTTCCAAACCTCCTGTTAAGACATTCCATTTTCCAATTTGCTAAGTTTTGCATCTTTGGTCCAAAAATTCATTTCAAAAACATGGAAACACTTGAAACGACATATTATAACGTTCCAAAACATAAAATTCTTACATAGAGGTCAAAATCATAGAAAATGACCATATTTCCCTTTTTCACATATTGCTACATTTACATACTTTTTGAAACCCAAGTTTCACATGGTTTTGGACTTACATGAAACAACAAGTCCATTTAAAGGGACATAAGTGACCATAAATCTTCAAACTTGATGTTGTTGAAGCTCCCACTTGTCAAAACATCATATGCATGCAAGAGGGGGGATTCCATGGAGTTTGTACCAAAAAATCAAAAACCAAAATTTTGGTTTTGACCTCTCAAAGATGAGAACTACTAGGCAGCAATGTAGAAAATCACTTCAAGTTTATGCACTTCAAAATGGTCACCATATTCATCTCTTGTTAATTTTAAGTTATATACATTAGTCTAATACTAATCAAATACTTACAAAATGAAGAAAAACCTATTTAATATTACAAACCAATTGAAAAATAAGCAACATTACAACCATATCGAAAATCCAATACAACACACATCAAATTGGTTCATGGCTTGTTTATGCACATTTTATCGCATAAAATCATAACTAAAACAACAATTTGTTTTTCTAAGGCAACACTTATATAACCAAAATGCATGTTAAATTTTTGGTCACATAAAATCATAAAACTAGCATGCATGCTGCCAAAGAAGTCATGCATGAACTTTTCATACAACATGGAAATCATCCATGGCTTCTAAAAACTAAGTTTATCCAAATAAACATATTATCTAAACATGCATAATAATCAAGGCTCTGATACCAATTATTAGTAATTAATCTTCAAACGATGATGTTCTTAATACATAAAATAACAAGATTTTGCTACGGAAGATTAATTTTTTTTAACAAATAGATAAAACCATTTTATTCCCACAAGGATCTTAGATTACATGCATGTTTAAGATAAAATAACAACATCAAAGAAAGAAGAATTTACAACCTTTGTATTCTTTGAACCCAACTTGAGTGTTGGATGTTGTTGAATGAGCAACAAGGTCAAAATGAAGATCTTCTCTAGTGGTATCCATCACAAGTTATGCAACATCCCGGAATGCTAGTTCCTTGCTTGTGTTATTCTTATCTTTTGAACTTAGAAACCAAAACTAAAATGGTATCTAAGAGAGATAAGTGTAAGATCAAAATCTACACATAGCAAACAAAAGAGGAGTGTAGATAGAGAGCTAGAAAGTTTCGGCCAAGAGATGAGAGAAGGAAAGAACTAGTAGTGTTTTCAAGATTACATGCATCTCTTTAAAGACCATGCATTCATATGATTCCAAAACATCTTGGTCAAAAGGCACTATTAGGAAAAAAATATTTGGTTGAATCTATGTAATTTAAAGCGATCGAACAGGTATATGGATTATCTTTGGTGACTTTAATTATGTTAGACGTGTAGATGAATGACACGTTGTTATGTCACATCTGTTGACAGCCGGGTTGACTGGTCAAAACTGCAACAAATTAAAAAACTTAGTTATTTAATTAAAAAAAAAACACAATGTTAAAAGTAAAGATTTTGTGTAACTTAATGACTTTTTTTTTTACAATTTACCCTTTTATAAAAACGGTTCCATTTTTTTTTTTTTTTTTTCATTTTTTCACAATCTTAGCAATCGATGATTATTTTATACTTGTTCACGTGAATTGTCTTGACAAACGTCGCATGTTTCTACGATCAAATCAACTTTTGCTTCAAGATGCAATACCAGAATCCAATTATTCGAGCTTTCTTTCCACTAAACAATGCAATTTATCTATTAAATTTTGTGCTGGGATGTAATAAATGAGAAAAAATAACTTTTGTTTAATATTAACAATCCATGTATAATATTTGCGGATCACACAAAAATACATGAACATGTGACCGACAAGACGCATGTTCGTAGATACTCAAGCTGAGAGTCTGACACCCCTTATCTCCTTTGAAGTTCAAAAAATGTAACGCTTTCAGCAAAAAACAAATCCAAAATTACTTACGTGTCCATTAACAATCATTACAAGAAATTTATGACATCAACTATTATAACTCATTCGTTGCAAAATACCTGATGCCTATCAAATCCAAAATTTTATAATTTTCAAATAAAATATGTAAAGTCATTTTCAGATAAAAAATAATCTCAAATTCATAAATATGGATCTTCTAACTTATCTTCTCTAACAAAAACTAAATCTGAAAATTACTTTTTTCTAAAAAACAGTTTGAAAATTGAAAATTTTGAACTACATATGATCCAAGTTCAAACATTGCAATTTTGAAACATTCCTTTCCTTAAAAAACTATTTCAAAAATTCAAACTACTTTCCAGGAAAAGCAATTTTCAAACTTGTTTTTTGCCAAAAAAAAAAAAAAAGTGAGTTCGAAAAACAAATATCCATTTCAGAATTTACAAACTTTCAAACTTGATGGTCGTTTACGCAATTTGGAGGAAAAGAAAATTGGCTATTTTTACTAATATCTCTTAAGAAAATACGCTCATTTTGGTCAAATATCCCAATTTATATTGATAGGGTTGTTATTCTCCATGACTTACTCTCCGATGTTGAAAAATGTTACAATTGCAAGAACTTGACTTGAAAACATTTAGACCGCTCCTTGATACTTGCTGATTCAGTAAAAACTGACTTGGTCAGTATCTAACCCAGTCAGACTTATCCTGAAACTGATCGAGTAAGAGGTAAATTTTAGGGTTTAAGCCTGAATTAGAGGTAAACTTTGGAGTTATCAAACGGTCTGACTCGGATAACCTCTAACTGGACCCAGTAAGATGCAAATCAAACAGCACCTTATTCTCCCTTTGGTTCGATATTTGTGGTTACCAGACCATAAAAGTCCTAATCTAACCAGAACCAATCGAGATAAAAACAAATCCGTAAAGTTGGTTCGATTCAAATTCCATATCCAAACGGTCCCCAAACATCTTGGAACCAATGACACTTCCCAAGAAACCGGTCCCAACGGTCCACAACCAACTTGGGAACAAACATGACCACCATGGCATAAAAGCGGTCCACAACGGTCCACGTAATTACGTAAACATAAACTCACATGAAACTATTAAAAATTTATACTTTAAAAAAAAAAAAAAACATAATTCACCAAACTACTATAATAATAAGCTACAACAGAAAGAAAGTATTGGAGTTGGAACTAACATACGTAATGAGCCAATAATAATGTTATTGGCTCGCGGTTAACAGACCAAACAAAAAAAGGGAAGTAATGTAATGTTGTTGTCGTGTTATTGAAACAAAGTCATTTGTTTGTTTCTTTCTTTCTCAAGTATCCATGGCGATTGCTTCCGGAAGATGAAGTAGTTTATGAGGTGATTTTGGTTTGTGAGAAGGTCCTGTTAATAATCTGTTGGTGTTCTCTTTTGGTATTTTTTCAACTACTTTTCTCACTTCATTTGCCAATTCTATCACCATGTCATCTTCATGACCTATTTAAGTAAAAAAATAATAATTAAACGCAAGAAATAGCAACATACTTTCGTTTACTTTCACTTTCATTTCTTCCTATTACAGCATTGTACTTTGAAAAATATTTTTTTTTTTTTGTAATAAGTAAAATACTGAAAGTACAATGCCATAATGAAAGAATAGGATAAAGTTAGATGGTTTTCATATCTTTTTTTTTTTTTTTTTTTTTGTTTAAATATCTTTATCAAAAGATAAACAAGAATCTTAGGGGGAAAAAGCACAGAAATGACAAAGGGCAATTATGTAATTAAAGAAATATCGTGTGGCATACCAATATCAAACATAGCCTTTTCCAACAAGAAAATGTAGTCTCTGTTGTTTCCACAAGGGCCAAAAGCAGTTGCAATTTGTCTGAAAATTTTACACTAAATTAGAAAAAGAAAAGGACTAAAATACCCTCAATGGAATGAATTATAAAAAAATGGTAAAACTAAATTACCTTGCCATATCCTCCAATGGTGCAGGCCCAAGGTAGTATTTATTTGATTCCTTGTCTGGAGTTGATGTGAATCTGTAATAAGTAAACTTTAGTTAATTGGTATTTTTTATGTGGTTTTATAAAATATTTTAGAGAATGATGGCACACATTAAATTTATACTTAATGGGGAAAGCATCTTTATCTTGACTTTCTATGTTAAGTAAAAAAAAAAACAAGCTAATAATAGCTTACCAAATTAAGTCATATCCCCATTAAGTTTATTCAATTAAAAAAAGCATCTTAACTAAATGGTATAATGACTTACACCATAACTCCTGATAAAGTAGCCTCACTATTCTCCCCTTCCTGAATCAAGAAAAAATAAAATTTCCGGGTTTTAGTTGTGTTTTATGATAAGATAAATTAAAAATTAAAAATATAAAAATAAAAACTCTGAAGTATCTTCACCTTGAAAAAGTCTACAGTGGTCTTCTGATCATATTCGCATTCTCTGTTCTCTAAATACTGATAAAAATAAGAAACAAGATACATGTAAGTTCTTTTAATGAAATATAAAATTATTTTATTTTATTTCTAAAAATTAAAAACATACCGCCATTGCTAGTCTTTCTTTCTCCTCACCTCCTCTTACACAATACACAGCGCCCCACTGAAAGAAACACCAAGTTAAAAATTCAGCATTTGATTTTGACCTAATCTTGAAAAGTCAAACTTACTAAAACAGCTAATTTTAATAAATCAAAAAGAAAGAAAGAAAAAAAAAATACTTACACAAATAGCTCCTTCCTTATATTCAAGTGTGCACGTTCTTGCAGGGTGGTCAGGTGTACCTCTATGATCAATGCATGCTGTTTTGCATAATAATATGATCTTAATAATATGATTAATATATATAATTGCAAAAAAAAAGTAATTTTTTTGGATAATTACTTACCAAGATCAAACACACGGCGGTAATTCTTGATGTACCCTATCATTTTATCATCATAATCAAAACCAGGGTTCCATACCAATGAACCATAGCCAAACACCCAGAAAACCATGATGTGCAACTCTTTAAAAGTAACAATCTGTTAATGATAAAAAGTTAAAACATTAGAAAGATGAATTATAAAGAATCTTTAAAATATAAGTGATGCTTCAATAAGTTTCATGTTGTCATGAACACATACATCAGCAAAACAAAAGGAGTTACTTCTGGCCACAGGTGCAATCAACTTAGTGGACCAAGTCTATTTATTTATATTAAAAAACTGTTTCGGCTTTTGAAAGTTAATGCGGGCCATTCTTGATGTGAATTAGCTGGAATTTAAATAGCAATAAAATCATTGAACGTTTCGGAAGTTCACATTTGACTTTCTTAATGTCAAACGTATTGCTTTCCGGATATAATTTGATATGAATTTTGTTAGCATCCAGCAAGAATTGTTTTAATGGAAAAAAACGAGATGCATCTTTTTCTTCTGTATGGTCACATCCCATTCAATCATTTCATCTTTGTTATACCTTAAACATCAACCAATATACTATTTCAGATGAACAGTAAAATCCTAAAAGTTAAATCTCCACGCATTAATCAATCACCGACAGGGTTTTAGTCCGATTAGGGTTTATCCAAAAACAAGCACCGTCAAAGCGTGAACCGTTTCTATTTTTACTATAATTTACTAATTCCCTAATCTACATAAGTTTACATTGAAAAAATCGCACAACTGCCTGGTACTATAATGATTGACTTCAATCATGTTATATAGAATCCAAAATAGATGAAGTATGTGCCAGATCTAACAAATCTATTCTGATTTCTCCTACCAACAAATTTTTTGTCATCATCGATAAAAATTCATAAACATCCAACACGAAATCTATGCTAAGGTTAGTCAATAACATACTAACATATAATCAACATCAAATAGCACGGTTGATTGATGGATTGCTTACATAAATCGAAGAGCGAAGTGTAATGTGCGCCTGTAACAAATCTGACGAACTTGAGATTGGTAGCAATGAGAACGATCGTCAGATGACTCGGAGGAGAAAAAGTGAGAGAACAAATTAGGGTTTGGAGAGAGATTCTCTCCGTTCCGGCAAGGATGAAAGAGGATGACACCTCCTCTGTGTTTACGCCGGTTGGTGAGGAGAATGGATGTAAAGAAAGAGGATTATTTATAGAATTATTTACCATATGCCATTCATGAGACTGATGTGATGCATGTATGTATGTGTCATGTATCATGTTTTGTTCAAAACATGCATGCGTTATGTTTTTTTATTTATTTTTCAGGTTTCCACGAAAATATTGTTCTTTTTATTTAAACTTTTTCAATGGTTTTCAATAGTAGTTATTTTTTTAAGATGTTTTATCTTTTAATTGTATGAATATAATAATAATTTATTTTCGGTATTTTTATTAAGTCCTTGTAATATATTCCAACAGTGTAAACTGATATAATAAAATAGTACGTATGATCAACTATGTCAATATATATTGTGTCCACGTGACATCCAATGTCGCAAACTTTGTATATATTGTGTCAAAATCGCATCCATTGGACATCATAAGGACACAATATGTATAAATTTTGCCACATTATATATCATATTGGCTGTCGATTAGGATGTATACTAGTTTACCCGGTTAAATCCCATTATGATGACGTAGCAGAAATATTAAAATTGTTTTGTTTCCTTATTTAGCACAATTAGATGATGACGTAATAGTTTATCCAGGCATATTATGTAAAATTTGTCACAATTGATGAATATTGGATGCCACGTAGGATTAGAAACTAATTTACCCGGTTGATATCCATTCTGATAATTTAATAGAAATTTCAAAAGCAATTTGTTATCTTATTGAACACAACTAGCGAATGAATGACTTAAAAAGCAACTTAATGGTCATAGGATACATTTTTATGACATTAACTCTTATTTTCAATATCGCATTAACATTTATCCGACTATTTTCAAGAAATGTAAGTTTATCGTCTTATATTTAAACCATGCAAAAGTTTCATTACAAAGAGATTTATGTTACCCCCATGAAAAGAATAAACCTATCTTCCATGGTAAATGTATTTTGTATATTTATGTATTGTGATATTATGTTTTAATTTCATTGTACTACAACATTGTATTCTTATATATTTTTTTAAATTTCTCTTATCTAATTATGATACTATATTCTCGATTTTCTGCCTTATTTAAACATAGGACTAATAACATAAAAATCACTATACTTGGCAAAAATCCAATTTAATTACTATATTTTTTTTGTTCTATAAAACCACTCATACTTTAAAAAAATCATAAAAACCACTCATATTTTCAAAAAAAAAAAAAAAAATCATTGCAACCACTATAACAAATAAAAGTAATGATTATATGTTGCCAACTCGAAAAACTCTTTACCCTCGTCACATTCTAAATCTAAGTGGTTTCACTCAACGTGATCGAAGAGTTGCACTTACGAAGACAAAATTCACATGTAGACAGCTTTATGTATGATTTTCACTGCAATAGATGCTTCAAATGTCGATATGGAACTTTTTACATAATTTTTTGATAAAAGATAATTTTTAATAGTTATAAAATAAAACAAATAGTGGTCACTATGAAAATTTTTGAATGTATGAGTGGTTTTTATAGAACAAAAACAAATATAATGGTTAAACCAGAATTTTTGAAAAACTACAATGGCTTTTATGTTATTAACCCTTAAACATATTATTTTGAAACATCTATAAATTAAAATGGTACAAATTACTTTACATTTAGATTTTGGATGACTAGGTGCATTTTATAAGATATAATTTATCATAATAATAATATTTCTATCTCTCATACTTTAACCCTTTGGCCAAATGTATGCATTTCTATCCCACTCGAGTGTTCCTTTTAATTTTGTCACAAACACGACGTGATATGAAATGTGTCACAATGTGTAAATTTTTAAAGGGATATTAACAAAACTAATTATCATGAACAAGTGTCCTACCACCATATTCACCATCTATTTAAACTTACTTAAATCATAACACATTTCACAGCAAAAGTCATTCATAACATATTTCACATAAAAAGTGTAAATATATGTGGAACCCAATAGTGTCTATCCAAAAGAGTCCTTGTGGAGAGAGGGGAGACTCCAACATATATACAAACTTATAGGACCTTGTCGCACCAATGTGGGATACACTAACACTCCCCCTCAGAAACGTAGGTTACAGGGGTACGGGACACCGGCTCGGATACCATGTAAATATATGTGAAGACCAATAATAGCTCTCCAAAAGAGCCCTTGTAGAGAAATGAGAGACTCCAACATATATAAACACTCATAAGACCGTGTCGCACCAATATGAGATACACTAACAAAAAGTAATTATTTGAAAAATGTCTTATGAATTGTTGAAATTTATTTGCTAATCTATTCGTCCTTCAACCTCCACCAATGAGCTCATTGCATTTCGGACTGCTCTACATTCCAGAAACGAGAAATCCATTCAAGACATGTCAGAAGGCGGGTTTAATAGGAGAGACAAACAAGTCTAACACTCTACTAGTAGTGCTCTAAGATATTTAAGTCTAACTAATGATCACAAATTCACAATAGCATTTTACGTATTTTGTAACACCATTCTGGAGTATAATGTTTTGAACAATTCATCGTATTCCGATTATGTCCCCATGGTTTTAATAGAAGAGACAAACAATCCTAACAACGTATCACTAGCTCTCTAAAACATTTAAAGCTAACTAATGACTCACAATATCATTTTATATATTATGATTAAACAAAATAGACGTTCCAAACTCGTTTATTATATTCCAGAATTGTTTAATATATTCCAAAATGTGTTTTTTTAACAACTATAATAATGACACAAGATACCCGTAAAATGGTTACATGGTCGTTCACTCATGTTTTTCCGCATATTTAATTAAAAAAATGCACATCATGCCATATAACCATAAAACATATTAAATTTCTTGGCAATTCTTGATATTTGATTTAAAATATTTGAGGCATGGATTTCATAACGTTATTCTTTTCAAGGAACTATAATGTTATTAAAAGCCTTAATGTGTCCATACATATATTCATCTGAAATCACAAATGTCTATACATAAACATTAGCAAATCGTTTTAGATTTTTCTTTATGTCAAATAAAAGCTAGAAGAGTTACACCATTTTTTACCAATTAGACATCTTAATCATTACTTTTAAGTAGGTCAACTGTTTTTTATTTGTTGGAATTACAATGTTTTCCGAAAAAAACGGATATGATTGGTTAAGAATGTTTGACTTTTATTTATAGATGTATATTGGGTGTCTATTTAGTAGCACATTTTTGAAATACATAAAAAAAAAACTAGTTTGTCATTTGTGAGTGTTAAAATTGTATAAAATGTAGAAATTCACATTATATAAAACTCTATGCATGACTTTTGGAAGTTTTGTACGTGTTATTGTTTTGTTCTATCTTTGAAACATCATCGTTGTATAACTAAGACAAAATATGTCCAATTTTCAAAAATAGTCCTATTTCAACACCATTGGTACATGAAGATATAGTAGTCACAGCCGGTTCCAAGGGTGGGCAATAAGGCTAGTGCACAGGGCCCAAAATTTTAGGGGGCCCAAATTTTTTTTTTAATATACTACTATACTAGGTCCATTATCCATAAGCCATTGGGCTGAAATAATCCATTAATCTGGGACTAGACGTACGTAAACGTAATCCTCAATCAGACAATCACATTCACGCTCACGCATTCAGTCGACAGTCGCTAGGCGTAATCCTCGATCGTTCACGGCTTCGGCTTCACGCATTGCTTCACAGTTCACGCCTTCACGGAATCAGAGTATCAGACATTCACACTCGCTGGCAGCTTCAGGGAATCAGACATTCACAAATCACAATTGGTCAACTGTCGATCAGTGATCAGTCAATTGTTAATTGCTGAATGCTGAATCACGGTTCAAAAATCAAAACCTCCATCAGGTAATCAAAAATCAGTCTTCTGTCTTCACTTCAGTCTTTGTTCACATAACATGTTATTCTATTCCTTTGCTAAATCTGTGCCATTAAAAGGTGGAGGAAATTGTTAATTGCTGGATTTTGGTCCTTTAGATTGTTAATTGCTTAATTTTACTCCTTTAGATTGTTAATTGCTGAATTTTGGTTGGTTTCAAAACCTCTTTATGAGTTTAAATGTTTAATCATTTAGGAAATTGAATGTTGAAAGAAAGTGAAATTGGACTATGACTTTTTGAAAATTGAAATTGGATTATGACTTTATGAAATTGTAATTGAATTATGACTTTATGAAATTGAAACTTGTAGTGATGAAGTCTAAGCAACCATCCGGGTATCAAAAACTTAAAAAGAGAAAACTAGAAGAAGAAAAGAGAAATGCTGACTTTGGTGCTCTACATAAGTTTATTGTTAGACAACCTGTTGATGAGCATGTTGATGAGAATGTTGATTAGCAACCCTATAGAAGTTTTGAAGTTTCTGAAAGAACTTGATTATTTCCCAAATGCAAGTATTGCATATAGAATATTGTTGACTATTCCAGTAACGGTGGCATCTGCAGAAAGGAGTTTCTCGAAATTGAAGTTATTGAAATCTTACTTACGCTCCACAATGACCCAAGATAGGCTTAGTGGTTTGGCGATGATATCTATCGAGAACGAAATCTTAGAGAGTATAAACTACGAAGAGTTGATCAACCAATTTGCTATCAAGAATGCCAGGAGAGCTTCTTCACGGGTTATGGGTTAGCTGTTACGATATGTTTTTGCTATGTTTAGTGCTATAAAATACTATGTTTTTTTTATATGTTAGCTCATTAAAATACTATGATTTTGCTATGTTTGGTGCTATAAAGTTTATCGTTTTAAAAAAATTAGTTTATTTACTTTAATTTGTTACACGCTAAAGCCTAAGGGCCTTTTTTTCCTGCTCGTCCCGGGCATTTGAATCCTCGGGACCGGCCCTGATAGTAGTTGTCATTTAAAAACAAGGGTTTCTACTTTCTATTAAGGTTGTAGTCGTTGCATGATGCAAGTTATGTAAGAAAAAATCGATTTTGTAAAAATTGGTTAGTTCATACGTGTTAATTAAGTTTGTTCACATATGGATACATGCATACTACATTTTTTTAGAGTGTTGTTAAATACACCCTAGTCTACTACAAATATTCTAATCATTATGCAATGATGTCCATTATTAATCTAATCGGTTTTAGAAAGAAGTTAAATTACACCAATAAAAAGTAGTCAAAACATAGACTAGAGTATATTTAAAGAATAGAGTGGAGTGTAGAAAAAAAAAATCTTTCTTTTACCATGTTAACCGGAAGATGCAAAAAAAAAAAAAAAAAAAAAAAAAAAAAAAAAAAAAAAAAAAATCATCAATCAACCTCTTGATGATCAAAATATGATTCTAGCTCGTTGTGTTTGATTTTGATTTAAAATTTTGGATTATAATGTGCTAATTTATTGGTTATTTACTATTAAACTCAAAGTCATAATGGTTATTAATTCACGGATACTTGCATTTGAAAATGTGGTGTGGGGCATTGCACATTTTAGAACATCCCAAAATGGCATACACTGCATTCCTTTAAAAGAGGAAGAGTATTATTAGGGGAACACAACTAAAACTAATTAGTAGAGTAACGATTTGGATCAAATTATGGAAAAACGAATTAATATGAATCATATTTATTGATAATATCTTAAATGGGTATAGCTAGAAAAACATATCAAACGGTTTAAAAGAGTTAATGTGGTTACAGCTTTTTATAATTATTTGTTATCTTAACAATAGTTTGAATTATGCTTAATATATTTATTATTTCTGTAAAAAAGACAAAATTAAAAATATTGACGCCAAATGAAACTTTACTCGTCTTAACTAATACTCATTCAAGTTCTTACACAACTTATTTAATTCTTTTAGTTCTCAATGTTAGAAGATATATATATTACAGTATTTTATATCCCTAAGTTCATTGAACCTAGACCGCATTTTGTCTTACGCGTTGAAAAGGCCTATGACCATTGACTTTTTCTCTTCCTGTGAATTGTATTTGACTGTTTTCCTTGGTGTCAAATGCCATCTATTCTTTCCAAGCATTTTCCATGCATTTTGAATGAAAGCCGATCAATTATTTTTTAGGTTCAAAATACATTTTCAAAAATATTATTTTAGATATCATGTTAAAATTTGATAATCAAATGAATGACAATTCAAGTAAAATAAAACTTTTATAACCCAATTATGTATCTAAAGTTCATAACGTAGACGTTAAATATCAATATTAAAACTGTTTTCTTTAAGAATATTCTGATTAAAAGCATGTTGTCTTTCACTCTTTACATACATCATTCTTTTCTAATTGAACAGTTAAAAGTTAAAACACAAAGACGCGACGGTCATAACATTAACACGTGATTAGGCCACACGGTGTGGCGTGTGTTTTTCCAACCGTATCTCACGTGAAGGTCATTTCCGCCGGAAAATACGGCCCCGTGTTGACGATGAAGGTCAGGGGCAGCTCCCAATGACACTTTCAGGGCCGGCCCATTGGGCTGGGCAAGCTGGGCGACCGCTCCGGGCCCCCAAACGCCAAAGGGCCCCTTTTTAAATATTATTATTACTAATATATTGATAAAATGGTAGCCCAATCTAACTCCAAAGCCCAAAAGAGGAGCCCGCTGTGCTGTATAGGTAGGAGATTAGGAGATTAACGGAACACAATTCACGCCTCACGCGCCTGACCAATTTCTTCCACGCTAATCACGCACCACGCTTCATAATCGGTAATCGGTTTCATTGGTTTCTCAAACCACGCTTCAGTAATCAGTTTCAAGAAAGTAAGGTGATTCTCGATTTCTATTATCTTTCCCTCTTTAATCGATTTCCCAAATCCCTCTTCAATATCTTTCCCTCTTCTACAGTGCCGATTGCTATTATCTTTTGGATTCTGATTGCTTTGATTCTCATTCGTTTCTCGCTGGGTTAGTTGGTAGTCGACTGATTAGTGCTTCACGCTTCAGACCTTCAGTGCTTACTGCTCCGATTGCTTTTATTCAGGGCACACACCCTTAGTCCGATTGCTTCAAGCCTTCAGTTCTTCACCATAGTCCATAGTCGACTGTTTTTCTGAAAAAGAGGATTAGAGTATAAGAGGAACACTCCAAAAGCAAGTAAGGTTCAGTGCTTCACGCCTTCACGTCTTCTACAGTTCTGATTGCTCTGTTAGTCCTCCGATTCCTATTTCTTTATTTTTCTGATTTTTAGTAATTTATTAATTGTGTTTACTTTTTAAAATGTGTTTACTTTTTAAAATGATTCCTAGAAAATATTTGTCTGGAAATGAAAAAAGGAAAAAAAAACAGAACAGTTAATATAAACAATTGAAAGTATAATGCAAGAAATTTGTCTCTATCTTGTACCCTAACTTTTCACAGCAATATACATTCATTTTTTGTCAGATATAGCATTATACTTTCATTTTCTGTATGCCAATAACAATTTACTTTCATATTTGTCAAATATAGCATCCAACTTCCATTTTTTGTTTTTTAAATATAAACAATTGAAAGTATAATGCTATAAAAAACAGAGACCTAGTTTCCTTACAGTATGAAAGTTGCTAAATGCAGAATACTTTATACACCGGGTAAAAGTATCGTTAAGTCACAGAACTATTCATACTATAAAGTATAAACAATTGGTAAAAATTTTACCAACACTTTTGTAATTTACAACTTCTAACATACAACAGTTTGAAAACATAATATCTTGAGTAATTTATATGTTTGTTTAGACTTTAGACGACTTAACCATGATCAGATGATCTTCTTTTATTTTCCAGCCAGAAAAGTTGATGCAATCTCTAGTATAAGTGCTTAAGATTGGTTTATAAGATGTGATAAAAATAATTTGATATTGTAAACTTGATTATCATATTTTTGTTATTTAAGAAATTAATTATACAAACAAAACAAAACATTCCGGAGGTACAGCCCTCTTTTATTATAAAAAAAAGTTTATCGCTAGGGGCCCAATTTTATATTTCGCCCCGGGCCCCAAATTGGCTTGAGACGGCCCTGGACACTTTCTTTACCTTCCGTATTCAATATATATATATATATATATATATATATATATATATATATATATATATATATATATATATATATATATATATATATATATATATATATATATATATATATATATATATATATATATATATATATATATGTTGGATTAGGTGTCTAAGCCATGACTTATAATTAGTATTCACCTAATTAATAGTAGCACAGTCCATTTGGGTTGCCCTCATGGCTGGAGGTTTGTTGGAAAGTTAAGTAGAGAGAAAGGGTTGATTTATTATATGACTAATAAATCAAGATATTGTTTGTTAATATATTATGGAGATAATATATTAATTAGAAATAATATTGTTTGATTAATAATTAATCAGAAATTAATTGGATTAATTTCTGTGACATTAATTGGATTAATCAGGAGGTCAGGGATTAAAGTCGTACGAATTCAATAGTTGAATTGCGGCGCGCGGCGCGCCAATGTAAAGGCCGCGGCGCGCGTACACATAATCCGGAAAATGGGCTGCGGCTAGGGTTTCTAGCTTTACCCTTTGGTTCCCTATAAATAGGGAACCCTAGACCTCATTATCAGTTGCTCATTCTATTATTTCTCTCTGGAATTTCGATCCATAATCCTCTCGGCTTGGGTGTGATCTCATTTGAGGCAGGATAATTTTGCTGCTCAGCTTCCAGAAAATTCAAAAGGTTGGTTTTTCTTGTTTTATTCTTTTAGTTAATTTTCTTATGGCCTTTAGGTTTTTGTTATATGTTCAATTAGAAGAAAACATAGATCCTCATAGGTTGCATGTGAACTTAGGTTATTTAGTTCATGGTTTGCAGAAAACCTTTCAGTGGTATCAGAGCCTGTCTTGTTTTCTTGTTGAATTGATATAACTGTTTTAGGGTTAAAGCTTATAAACCCTAATTTTTGTGGATCGATTTCTAGGATTAGGGTTTTGGAAACCCTAATCCCCCCATATAATTTTTCGATTTTGGCTTTTAGGGTTTTAGGAGGTTTTCTATTTTTGGTAACTTTATTTGTTAATTAAATGGATAACCTTAAACCCATTAATTGAAATCGATTTTTAGGGGGTTTTAAATAGGTTTTAATTAATTTGATTAATTTGGATAAACCTATCTTCATTTGAATTAATTTAATTAACTGTTGATTAAAGGATAATTCAAAAGGGATTTAATTAATTTTAAAATTGCGAAATTAATGGAATAAATCCGGAAAAATATTTTAAAATGTTTAAAATATTTAGATTTAATTAATTTAATTTATTGGTAATTAAAATTGATTAAATCGATTTTAAGGTTTAATTTAATTTAAAATTTAATTGTTAAATTTGGTAAAATTAAAAGATAAACCTTGAATATTTTAAAGGGTTTTAAAATACATCTTATATATGTTATTAATTGTTAATACTATATGTATAAGATAAAATTGGTCAGTCAATTCAATAGTAGGCCTCATTCACGAAGCTGGTCTATAAAGTGGGTATAAGGTGACTGCCTATAAAATGGCAGTTTAATGGGTGAACACTATCGCCCACCGCTCGCCTGATCAGTGGTGGGTCGTTAGCCGAACAGTTTTGATAGGACCACTTAATCATTAAAAGTATAATGATCAAAGTACTAGAACTTTTACACAAAATCCCAATCTAGTTACTTTAGGAAAAATGTGAATTTGATGCTACCCCATGAAATTGCACATTGCACTTTATGAAACGTTGGTGGAGCGTGTGTGGTTCACCAGCACACCAATGGGGGTTCATAAAGAGTGGCAATGGGTGTCTCGGGTGTTATCATTGTTGATGGAGCGTGTGTGGTTAACCGGCACATCAATTTGAGATGATAATGGATCCAGAGAGTACCAAGCTAATTTGCATGGTTATTCACACCCGGTTTGTGATCCTCGGCATCCCAGTCACAAACGGTGGGGCATATCCGAGATTAAAACATGCTATTGAACAGTTCAATAAATCTCAAAAGAAACTAGGAATTCCATTTATAATAAGATTATTTTTCCGCGGTGGAATTGGCTGAATCGTCATTCGCCTACCTTTATAAAATTTGCTTATAGATTACGGCATCCCTCTTCTATGTTGCAAATTGTTATAGTTGGATCCTAGCCTTATTTTATATTGGGTTATTATAAGGACCGACAAGTATCTAATTAAACTTACCTTCTTTTATAGATGTCTTCTGCTGATCAAAACGCTCCCCACTCAAACTCCAGTGTTCCCTCAATCCTCTCACTATGTTCCAAGGTTCAATTGAACGGGACAAACTACAATGACTGGATTAGAAACATCAAGATGGCTCTGAGGTATGAGAACAAAGAGTATGTTCTCGAGACCGAGCTTGTCGATGTCGACCCCGAAACTGCTACTCCCGAGGAAATTGCCTCGTACCAAAAACATTCTGATGATGCGACCAAAGTGGCCTGCATCATGATTGCCACAATGAACCCCGAATTGCAGAGGATATACGAAGACTACTGGCCCTATGAGATGCACCGTGAGCTCGCGGAAAAGTTCCGTAAGCAAGAGCGCATCGAGAGGTGCGAGGTGGTCAAGGACTTCACGAACAGCAAACCTAAAGATGGAGAGTCCATCTGTGCCCATGTGCAAAGAATTCAAGGTTACGTGGAGCGGCTTGGAAAGCTTGCGATGCCTATGCCTGAGGAGTTGGCCGTTGACATAGTACTCAACTCCTTACCAAGTTCTTATGACCAGTTCATGCTGGCTTATCATTTGAACAACAATCATGCTAACCTGAATGAGTTGCATCGCATGCTTCGAGTTGCTGAGGAAGGGATGAAAGGTAAAAGTGTACCTTCGGTAAATCAGCCCGTCCTAGCCATTGGAAGTGGCAAAGGAAAGAAGAGGAAGGGCCCTCCTAAGCAAAATTGGAGGGAAAAGGTTCAGGTCGGGTCATCAAGCAATGGCTCGAGAACCAAGTCTTCCCAGATTCCTTGTGTGGCCAACCCCGATGAAGCCAACTGTTTCTACTGCAAAGAGAAGGGCCATTGGAAGAGGAGCTGCCCCAAATACTTGCAGGATGTCAAGGATGGGAAAGTAAAGCCATCGACAGCAGGTATATACATTATCTCTAAAAACTCACCATCTTCTAATTCTTGGGTCCTTGATACAGGATGTGGTTTTCACATTTGTTCTGATCTGCAGGGCCTAAAAGAAAGCAGGGAGGTGGAGCACGGTAGACTGAACTTGATCATGGGCAATAGGAGATCGTCCCCTGTTACCAAGATCGGCGTTTACAGTTTAGTGCTTAGTAGTGAAGTTTGTATAGATTTATTAGATTGTTGCTATTCGCCAGAAATGGCAAGAAACACTATTTCATTTCACGCATTGTTCAGACAAGGATTTCAATTTTCTTTTGATAATAAAATTGGCTCGATTTCTGTTTTCAAAAATGGTATTTTGATTTTTACTGCTTATCCTTGTGATGGTGTGTATGAAACTGTTGAATGTGTTGACAATTTATGACATAGTGTAAATTATATTGATTCTACTAGTGGTGTAGAAAAGGCATGTCTGTGGCATAGTCGGCTCGGGCACATCAGCAAGAAACGCATCGCCCAACTCCAAAAGGAGGGAGTGTTGGAATCATTCGACCTCAGGTCGGATGATGTATGCGAATCTTGTCTGTTGGGCAAGATGACTAAGTCACCCTTCAAAGGGACTTTTGAAAGGGGTGAGGGTCTACTGGACATCATTCACACGGATGTGTGTGGTCCATTCAGATCAACCACAAAGGATGGCACGCGGTTCTACGTGACCTTTACCGACGATTTTAGTAGATACGGTTATATCTACTTAATCAAGCACAAGTCGGACACCTTTGAAAAGTTCAAAGAATTTAAGAATGAAGTAGAGAATCAATTAGGCAGGAAGATAAAGATGCTCAGATCCGATAGAGGCGGAGAGTATCTAAGTATCGAGTTCCTAGACTATCTAAAGGAATGCGGAATAGTTTCGCAGTTGACACCTCCCAGGACACCACAGTTGAATGGTGTTGCAGAGAGGCGCAACCGAACCCTGTTGGACATGGTTCGTTCCATGATGAGTCGAGCTTCACTTCCCATTCACTTCTGGGGGTATGCCTTAGAGACTGCCGCCCATATCCTCAATCTTGTCCCAACTAAGAAGGTTGCTAAAACACCTCATGAGATGTGGACGGGGAAAGTCCCCTCGTTAGCACACATCAAGGTCTGGGGTTGTGAGGCTTTCGTTAGACGAGAGACTCAAGACAAACTCGCAGAAAGAAGCGAAAGGTGTTTCTTCCTTGGTTATCCTAAACAGTCCTTTGGATATCTATTCTACAGACCGAGCGAGGACGTGGTCTTCGTAGCTAGACGAGCGGTCTTTCGAGAGAGAGAGCTCATATTCAAAGAGGACAGTGGGAGTACCATTGATCTGGAAGAAATTCGAGAGTCATCAGATGACGCAACCTTAGGAGAAACTAGCAACCAACATGAGGAAGAGGTTCCTGTTGGTCCGACAGATGTATCCTTACCTCTTAGGCGTTCTGGTAGGGTTAGCATGCCACCCGAGTTTTATGGTTTCCATATAACTTCGGATGGGGACACTGATGATTTTATGGTTGAATCTTTGATTTGATGCAATATAAGTGTTAGAAAGATGAATTATAGCAAAAGAAACATACCTTTAGAGCTTAAAACGGTTGAAAATGAAGATTTTTGGGTGGTTTTGTGTGGTTCGGCCGAGAGAAACCCGAGAGCAAGAAGGGAGTGTCCTGTTCGCGCAAATGAAAAAGTCACAGGAAACTGCTCTTAATCTGTCCAGCATGAACACGACCCGTGTGTTTTCAGTGAAGAAAAACACACGACTCGTGTGTAATGACTTGCAACTTTCTTGATTTTACCGAACACGACTCGTGTATAATTGCACAGGGGGAAACACGACTCGTGTATATCCCCTGTTAAGGAAAAAATTTTCGATTTTTTATTTTTTTGCTCGGTGACTCCAAAATTTTTCCGACACTTCCGTACACTTTATTATACAATAAAAACACCGAAAAGTAAAAAAAATCAAATAAAAACATGTTAAAACACGCGAAAACGAAGCACACAAATACCGTAAAATGAAAATCGGGTTGCCTCCCGAGAAGCGCACTTGTTTAACGTCTTTGGCTCGACACGGGCCCGTGTTTGAGCTTTAGGACTCATACACGGGGGCTTAGGAAAGTTTTACCCTGGACATTCCTCTATGTCCACTCCTTGATTGTTAGTGAAACACTCGGTGAACCGTTTGAGACGGTGTTTGTTTCTTGCTTGTTTTGGTATAGGAGGTGGATCTCTATTTTGAAAATCCAGATCATTGTGTTGATGATCATGGCGATCCACAGGCTTGGACTCTTCAGTAAGTCCAATTGTTGTTTCGTTCATTGAAACCATTGCCACTAAATTATTGTTAGATATTGTATGTTCATTTGGCAACAATGAATCATTTTCCCTTAGGTCTTCGGGAGGCACATCACTCGGGTAGCGGGTGGATTGATCGATATTAAAGGTTACAACTTCACCATCGAATTCCATAGATAGGGTACCATTAAAAACATCAATTTTTGTTCTCGATGTTTTTAGGAATGGTCTCCCCAAGAGTGTAGAACTTGAATTCGGTGAGTCGTCATCTCCCATATCGACGACATAAAAGTCAGCGGGAAAAACCAAATTATTCACTTGGACTAATATGTCTTCCAATATGCCTTTTGGACGTACCGTAGACTTATCGGCCAATTGAATAACGACTCCGGTGCGTTTCAATGTTCCTTTCTTTAAGTTTTTGAAAATTGAAAGTGGTAGAACATTGATAGAGGCACCGAGATCAAGCATGGCTCTCGGTATGTTTGTATCCCCCAATTTACAAGGAACCGTGAATACGCCCGGATCCTTGTACTTTGGTGGCAATCTTTTTTGTATGATTGCCGAGACATTCTCGTTGACTTTTATTGTCTCATCCCCTTTGAGTTTCTTTTTAGATGTGCAAAGTTCCTTAAGGAACTTAGCATATCTAGGAATTTGTTTAATGGCCTCAAGTAAGGGAATGTTTACCTCCACCTTGCGGAACGTGGCCATGATTTCTCTATCTTCCCTTTCTTTCTTTGATTCTAAGAATCTTGAAGGAAAAGGAGGTGATGGAGTATGGCTTGGAATTTCCGCTTGCTTTGTGCCTTCTTTTTCCGCATCTTTGGGCACACTTGGGTCCTTGCAAACCTTCCCGCTTCTAAGGGAGATGGCACTCACGTTGTGCCTTGGGTTTGCTTCCGTTTGGGCTGGCAATTTAGTATCCAGCCTACTTTCCAACTTGCCAACCGTTGTTGCAAGTTGTGCCATTTGTTGCTCCAAGTTTTGGATGCTTGCTCTTGTCTCTTGCTGAAAAGATATTGTATTTTTAGCCAAATTAGAGACAATTTCCTCCAAAGACATACCTGAGGGGTTTCGTGACGTGGTATGTTGTGGTTGTGGGTATCGTGGTTGATATTGAGATCTTGGTTGCGCATTTCTCCACGATTGATTGTTGTCAAAATTCCTGGAATTTTGTCCCACGTGGTCACCCATAACATTTACATGCTCGTTTTCATCTTGCAAGGATGGACACATGTCGGTTGGGTGACCATGTTGTAAGCAAATTCCACAAGCTCTTGCCTTTGGTTCGATCCCTCTCTCTTTGGTTAACAAAATAACGGCTTTTGTTAATTCATTTAATTGAGTTTCAATAAGAGGGGTACTTACTTGTTTTTCTCCTCGTGGAGGGTCGGGATACCATTCGTCTTCCCCGATCGCGTGCTTCGAGTCTTCGGCCAAAGTTGCAATTAAGGCCCGGATTTGGGACGGAGTCTTGTCTAGTAAGGCTCCACCGCTTGAAGCATTGATAATTCGCCTATCAAGGTGAGATAGGCCTTCACAAAAGTATTGGAGAAGTTGGTGCTCCGACAAACCGTGTTGTGGGCACCGAGAGCAAAGTTTTTTAAACCTCTCCCAATATGTGTGTAAGGACTCTCTTCGTCCTTGATGCAAGGTGAGAATTTCTCTACGGATGCTCGAAGCTTTTGGCTCCGGGAAGTATTTGTCAAGGAATGCTTGAGCAATGTCGTTCCATGTTGTTATCGTCCCCGGTGGGAGATAGTACAACCACTCTTTTGCGGCATCGTAAAGAGCAAAGGGGAATGCCCTTAGCTTGATTTGGTCCTCGGTCACATTATGGGGTTTCATACCCGAACACACCACATGAAACTCCTTAAGGAATTTATGGGGGTCTTCGTTTTCCAAACCTCTAAAGGTTGGAAGTAAGTGTATGAGCCCGGACTTTAGCTCAAAATTCTCCACATTGGGATAATTTATACACAAAGGTTGTTGTGTATCTTTTCGGGCACCCCATTGTCTTAAGGTCTTTTCTTCGTCACCCATTTTTAATGGATTAGTAGAAAAATCAGAAATATGAGTAGAAGTAGAAGTAGAAGGTGGTGTAGGAGAGAGTGTTGATGTAGTGTGAGATTTTTGGTAATCAAGCTTCTTTCGAAGTTTGGTTTGTTTTCTTAATATTTTTGCAGTTTTTTCTATTTCTTTATTGATCTCAAGAGGTGTACCTGTTCGATCAGATCTGGGCATAAAGAGTTAATCATAAGCCAATTCCCCGGCAACGGCGCCAATTTGTTGGTCGGTCGTTACGCCAAACAAATGAAAGAGTAATGTAATATGGATGCAGTTTAAATGATGGGACAGAAATTGTGAAATGTCAAAAGACCTCTAAATACTCTTCAATTAAGAATAGTATAGTAGTGGTACGAGTCGAACCCAAGGGAATTGAGGTGAGTAATCTCTTGCCAAGTTTTCACACTTCTAGAGATTGGGACAAAGAAATATAAAGTTCAAGAGGGGATTTGTCAAGTCGCTTGATAAACACAAAAATAAAGAAGAATGTGATTTATATAATTAAACGGACATTCGGCTTCTAGTCTAATCAATCTTGTCGCATATTCATACTTGAATGAAATTAAGAGTTAAGTAATGGTTCTTGTCAATGGAAAATGACAATAACACATCAACTTAGAAGAAATCCAAATTAATATGCTCAATACTTCAATGGTCTCTATTTGTGAAAGAAGTATTGTTTTCTCATATATAAGTGAATATCTCAATGGTCATCTTGAAGAGATAGATGTATCTCAACCGAGACAAGATACCACTTTTATACGAGTGTAATAATCCAAATTCAAAATTCCGTCCCTTTAGATGAAGGAACTAAGAACAAGTATGTAATTTAAGACATAGAAATCAACCGGGACAAAAGAAACATGCATCACTAATATAGAACAAGGAATAACACTAAAATTCTATAAAAGGTATGCACAACACAATGGTCAACTAGTGATTAATGCTATAATTGACCAAGAGTGATGCTTTATGCTCTTTTGTTAGTTCTTTACTTATTAAGAGCTTGATTGATCTCTCGTGTCAAGCTTTAACAAGTGAAGTTACTTCTAAGATGTTACTAACAATGATCTTCAAAACAATTGAAAATACATCTAACTATAATTGGTCAACTATCGGAATATAGTGATCGACTAAATTCCAAAACAGGGACCAAATTTGTAATAAAATTTAAATGACAAAACTAAACCAAAACAGTTTTAATAACTTCAAAACTTCAATCCAAGCATAAATATTAATGACTAGAAAGATACATGACTAAAAGCCGAATGTTATGAGATTTAGCCACTCATGTTGGCTAAAAACTGCATAATTGCAAATAAAGACATTAAAACTAACTAGGAAATTAAGAATAAGAGAGAGTATCTAAGTGTATTGAAGTATGTTAAGTGATATTGGATTGTGTCAATAACTCCTCCCAAATGCTCTATTTATAGTCCTCAAATGGCCCTGGAGAGATCTCAGATCGGACTAATCAAATGATGAAAATCCCATGCTTCAAAAGTTGATTTGCTGGAAGATTCCTGCTGCACATGGCTTACAGTGCAGACACGACTCGTGTGTTTTTAGCCTTACAAAAGACACGACTCGTGTGTATTGAAAGTACATTGCCATTTTGTCATTCCAGGTGGAACACGACTCGTGTGTTTTTAGTGTATAAAAGAACACGACTCGTGTCAGTGAGGCAGGGGGCTTTCGAGGCTATTTTCTCCGTCTCTTGCCCGATTTGCTTGAAACTTGGTGTGAGGCTTCCTTTTGACATTGTAAGGTGGTCCATAACTTATAATGCCTGCAAAACATACCATTTTATGCAAACAAATGGTTTTTGCTCCAAAATGAACACATTAGACCGAAAACATGCATATAGCATGCTTTAAAGGCAATAAACGATGTTGAATGCGGTAAATAAACATATAAAAAGGTGTATAATTATACACCTATCAGACACGTTTGTCAGTGATAGGACACTGATAAATTTGGATGAACCAGCTAACTACCAGGAAGCAGTGGCGGGTCCTGAGTCTGCCAAGTGGAAAGAGGCCATGGATAGCGAGATCAAGTCCATGTATGACAATCAAGTTTGGAACTTGGTTGACAACGTACCGGGTCGAAAGATAGTCGGGTGCAAATGGATCTTCAAGAAGAAGACCGACATGGACGGAAAAGTACACACTTTCAAGGCAAGACTGGTTGCGAAGGGCTTTACTCAAACCCCAGGGGTTGACTATGACGAGACCTTCTCACCAGTAGCCAAGATAAAGTCTATTAGGATTATGCTGGCCATAGCTGCATTTCATGACTATGAAATTTGGCAGATGGACGTCAAAACCGCCTTCCTTAATGGAAAGTTGACTGAGGATGTCTACATGAATCAGCCAGAGGGTTTTGTCGATGCAAAGTATCCTAATAAGGTGTGTAAGCTTGAGAGATCAATCTATGGATTGAAGCAAGCTTCTCGCAGCTGGAATCTTTGTTTCCATGAGAAAGTCAAAGAGTTTGGTTTCTCTAGGAGCGAGGATGAGTCCTGCGTATATGTCAAGGCTAGTGGGAGTATAGTCACTTTTCTGGTGCTGTATGTCGATGACATACTGCTCATGGGAAACGATATTCCAACCTTGCAAGATATCAAGGCTTGGCTTGGGAAATGTTTCGCCATGAAGGACCTAGGAGAGGCTGCCTATATTCTTGGGATTAGAATATTGAGAGATAGAAAAAAGAGACTAATTGGACTTAGTCAGGGTACATACTTGGAAAAGGTACTAAAGAGGTTTAGTATGGAAAATTCCAAGAAGGGAGAGCTACCTATCCAAAGTAATGCGAAGCTGAGTAAGACTCAAAGTCCGAGTACAGACGAGGAAATAGCTGAGATGAGTCGAGTACCATACGCTTCGGCTGTGGGATCGATCATGTACGCTATGACGTGTACTCGCCCTGACGTGGCCTTTGCCTTAAGCATGGTCAGTCGGTACCAGGGTAACCCTGGAAGGGCGCATTGGATAGCCGTAAAGAATATACTCAAGTATCTGCGAAGAACAAAGGACATGGTGTTGGTCCTTGGAGGCAGTGATACCTTGAGAATTGAAGGATATACGGATGCCAGTTTTCAGACGGATAGAGACAGTGGACGGTCTCAGTCTGGCTGGGTATTCCTTCTGAACGGAGGAGCGGTAACTTGGAAAAGTTCCAAGCAAGATACGGTGGCTGATTCTACTTGTGAATCAGAGTATATAGCAGCAAGTGAAGCGTCAAAGGAAGCGGCTTGGCTGAAGAACTTCATCGGTGACCTTGGAGTAGTCCCGAGTATTCAGGAGCCCGTGGAACTGTTCTGCGATAACGAAGGTGCGGTCGCCTTGACAAAGGAACCGCGAGACCATGGAAAGTCCAGACATATCGACAGAAAGTACCACTATATAAGGCATAAGGTAGAAGAAGGTCACCTCGTGGTAAAGAGGGTATCATCGGAAGATAATCCTGCGGATCCCTTGACAAAGGCTCTGAGTAGGATTAAGCATAATCAGCATGCTAGGAGCATTGGATTAAGAGATGATATAAAGTTTATGTAAATTAGATAGGTTTCAAAACTTGTAACAATGTATTGTATTTGACTCTTGTGATTTAATAATAGAGATTTATTAATGAGTAATGGTTTACTGCTTTTGTCAATACTTTATCATTGTGTTTCATTTTGCATCTTTTACTTCCTGAATAATTGGATTATTCAAATATCCACAGTCGATTACACTTTTGGGAGTAAGTGTGAAGTATGACTGTCATGAATTGGTAATAGATTGTCTAAGGAGTTAGACATTGCAATTGGATTGCTGCACCATTCATGAGTACTTGGAAATGGAGATTTGAGTATTGGATAAACCCGTGCTCAATGGATTGCTTCATGGATTTCATCATGAGCAATGTTGAGACGATAATATCTTTTGATCTTTAAGCTAAGACATATGAGTTATGATTTACTAGACGGTTGTTCATTGATAATACGAAAACGCATCGGTAACTCGGTGTTATAAAACGTATTGTTGTGAGTGATTTGTCTGATAAAAGACATAAGTATATGAGTCGAAGCTTATTCGTCCCTTGACCCTAACGGGGAACAGATATCTGTAGGCCTCTCGATGAATTTGAAGTTGACTAAAATGGTTGGCCAACCGGGACTAAATTGGTAGTCTGAGAGTCATATGCAAATCGGAAATCGAGGAACAGTAAATCAGACCAGATTGATTTTTATCCATGTCTTGAGTCTGAAAAATATTTTGTTGGACGGAGGATCACCTGATCACTTATCTATGGACAGAACTGATTAGATCAGAGTTTGGCAGCGGTTTCTAGGAAGCTAAAAGTGCTGGTTAATTAGAGGTTAAATTGGTAATTATAGTCATAGACTTATCCAAGTGGGAGACTGTTGGATTAGGTGTCTAAGCCATGACTTATAATTAGTATTCACCTAATTAATAGTAGCACAGTCCATTTGGGTTGCCCTCATGGCTGGAGGTTTGTTGGAAAGTTAAGTAGAGAGAAAGGGTTGATTTATTATATGACTAATAAATCAAGATATTGTTTGTTAATATATTATGGAGATAATATATTAATTAGAAATAATATTGTTTGATTAATAATTAATCAGAAATTAATTGGATTAATTTCTGTGACATTAATTGGATTAATCAGGAGGTCAGGGATTAAAGTCGTACGAATTCAATAGTTGAATTGCGGCGCGCCAATGTAAAGGCCGCGGCGCGCGTACACATAATCCGGAAAATGGGCTGCGGCTAGGGTTTCTAGCTTTACCCTTTGGTTCCCTATAAATAGGGAACCCTAGACCTCATTATCAGTTGATCATTCTATTATTTCTCTCTGGAATTTCGATCCATAATCCTCTTGGCTTGGGTGTGATCTCATTTGAGGCAGGATAATTTTGCTGCTCAGCTTCTAGAAAATTCAAAAGGTTGGTTTTTCTTGTTTTATTCTTTTAGTTAATTTTCTTATGGCCTTTAGGTTTTTGTTATATGTTCAATTAGAAGAAAACATAGATCCTCATAGGTTGCATGTGAACTTAGGTTATTTAGTTCATGGTTTGCAGAAAACCTTTCAATATATATATATATATATATATATATATATATATATATATATATATATATATATATATATATATATATATATATGGGTGAGATTAACATAGAACCAAAATTAGGCATAGAATCATCTTCTTGACCGTTAGATCAAATTAGGATGATAAGGGTATGATGGGTAAATTACATTTATATGTTCATTGATGAACATATATGTATTTTCATCAATGAACATTGTGTTCAAAATCTTAGAAAATAGTCTTGTTGAGAAATTGGTCATGTTTCATAAGTGAACATTAAAGAATATTGTTCATCTTCGCACATGTTCAATAATGAACATGTAGGAATCTTTATATATCTAAAAAAAACTGAAAATGTTCATAACTGAATATAGATGAACATTTATACATTTATATAAAAACTCAAATGTTTATAATTGAACATTAATAAAATATATATACAAAATCTCGGATAAACAATTATATAAAGTATGCTCATTTGTGATCATATACATATGTTTAGTAATATAAAAGCATACACACATGTTCATAAATGAACATATGTTCATAAATGAACATATGTTCATCCATGAACATTATCTTCAAATTTTCAGAAATTTGTAACTTTCATCAGTTTTCTTTGGCTCTGAATCTTGGCTTCACGATCACGATGTATGTCCTAGATCTCTTGTACACATATTTCTTCATGATTGAATAACCTGTTAATAACAACAATGTCAGACTAAAGCATACCATAATCTAACACTAAAACAAATTTAAGTCAACAATAAAACAAATTGTTCATAAATGTTCAGTTTTGAACATTAAAGACAAATTGCTTATAAATGTTCAGTAATGAACATTCAAGAAATTGCATATGTTCAGTAGTGAACATATACGAATATAACCATCAAACATGAATATCAAATATATGAAATGTGTATGTTTTCAGAATTCTTAAGCTAATTATCATTTATTCCAAGTCTTCTCCCACTTCTCCAATTGGTTGTACAGATATTAATTCTCCGTTCAAGCTAATCGTTAGATCTCATACACTTATTAACATTTTAATTTACAATATTCATAGTTTAAACACTTACTTACTTCATTCAGGCATTTCATCAAACACATTATGTGCATCTTGCTTCCAGAAATGCTCGCTATAAATTCTACCACCAGAGAACAGATCTAAGAGAAAGAGAATGGTGGAGCATATACGATGGTAAAAAAGGGCGGTCGTTGGTGACAGTAGTGATGGTGGAGCTGATCTAATACAAATATGGTTTGAATAGGTTAGAAAAAGTGTAGAAGTTGATGTGGTTTTTGAAACAGTTGAAAGTTGTATTTATAGTGAAAAACTAACATAATTTTCTTTTTTAGCCGTTCAACGACTAGTGGAATGAGATGATCACGAAGCCGCTCAACCTTTATTATCCTAAACCTGCATCCGGTGAAACCTGGGGACCGCTGGTATAGACCATCTCCACCACCGAGCCCGAAGAAAATTATATATATATATATATATATATATATATATATATATAGGGCTAATTTTATTGCGGAGGTCAATTATTGTGAGACTGTGCGGACAATGTTATTTTGTGAAAAACAACGAATACATTATGTTTTTTTAGTAATGTGAACACGAAACAAATATATTATCATTTAATTATTATCATTAAATCTTCTATACGAGTTATATGGAGTTTTTATGTTCTCAATCTGTCATAATGAGAATGAGCGAATCAGAATGTATGAAACACAAGAACGAATAAAAATGCTTGAAAATACGTTATAATAACAATAATTCTATGAGAATATGATTGTTTAATATTAATATTACCAAAAAAAACATATTCTAATCATCATTTCTCACAAAATAGCAGTGTCCGGACGGTCTCACAATATATTTTGTTCGCAATATAACATATATATATATATATATATATATATATATATATATATATATATATATATATATATATATATATATAGGTTCTACACCAAATTATATTGGCTAACCATAGAACTACGTGAAAATTGCCCATGTTCACTCATAAAAATATGTAATTTCATGTTCATAGATAAACATGTTCATAAATGAATATATGTTCATAAGTGAACATGAGCAATTTTCAACGACCTTCCCAACCGATGGGTCAATGTAATACCGTATTAATTTTCGGTAAGAGTTAACGAGGTAATCTTTGTGTAATTAAGATTAGTTGTGTTAAAGTGTGATTTGGAGAGTTTCGAGAGTGTTTAAACTATTAGATATTAACTCCATTTAAAAGTAGGTTGCTAATTTTGAAGTTTAAATGAAATTGGGTCAGCTCAAGCTAAATGTGTAGCTGAGTGAAAGAAATCCTGAAACTGACTATTAGGAGCGCTAATATTAAGCATTATTCGCACTAAT
Organism: Cichorium intybus; assembly: GCA_023525715.1. Lineage (NCBI taxonomy): Eukaryota > Viridiplantae > Streptophyta > Magnoliopsida > Asterales > Asteraceae > Cichorium > Cichorium intybus. The sequence goes on along the minus strand of CM042017.1, from coordinate 37,653,539 downwards.
GTCGCAGGGTGACTTCTTAAATGGGTTTTCTACTTCATTTGGGAAAGATAGTTTTACGAAAATTCTCTCTAGAAACCTTAGAAAAACACCCCTAACCTTTTAGAGTCGAAATTAAAGGTTGTAACTCGAGGATTGAAGTTAGGAATCATTATCTTGCGATTAAAAGGTAATATCCCTCGTTCTAGCTTTGAATTAATTGTTGTTTTGCTTGGATTGAGTTAGTTACGGGTGGTGTGGATGAACCACCTACAGCTAGCATAAGTTGGAGTAAGTTTTCTTGGATTAGTGTATAAAAGAGAGTCTTAATCCTAATCCCTAGCTAAGAGTGTGTTGATTCTTGCATTTTTATGGTTGAATGAGTAGAAATTGTGGAATTGGGAGCTACAACTAAGATCGTGTTGATATCTTCTGTTTGTAACTCCTTTCCATCTTTCAATTTATTGATTCTTATGAGTTGAGTGTTATTGAGATTGTTTTGGATATTTGAGTATTGACTTGGGCTGTTTTGATACAACCAAAGCTAGACCGGAGCACGGTACGTGCAGTTCAGAAATTTCACACATCGACCCGACATCAGGTGAGTAGTTGCTTATTGATTCATGTGATGAACTGTCTTGTGGTTGAGTTGTTCATTGCAGAAAAATAAGTGTTTTATGAGTCTCATGAAGTGTGTTGGTTATTGTTTCAAATAACCAAGTCTCTGAGTTTGATGTAAAGATTTATAATGTGTTAATCACATTGAGGGACTGAGATAGTCCATTGAAAATGAGTTCAACGAGATCACGGGCATTACAACCCGATTATCCAGTGATTACTCACTGAGCTCATGTAGCTCTTAATTTGTTGTTATTGTTGTTGTGTTTTAGGTTCTAGTAGTGTAGATCGTGGGAAGCGGACTATAAAGGGATAGCTAGACATGGACTTGGACCTGCCTGTTTTATATGTTTAGGACTATGTTTTGTTGAACCCGGTTTTTGGAGAATTAGTGTAAACTTGTGATGTACTTAGTTTAAAACTTAAACTATGATTTTGATGTAACTTTATAAAACTTGTTACTCACCTTTGAGATTACACCGTTGTTTATCTGACTATTTCGTTAACATATATGGTGTAACTAAAGTTGGGAAACCGGGTGTTACAGTCGAGATCGGGCCAAACGAAAAGGAATTAAAGCTACATCTTCTATTTCGTCGACTAACATAATTCCAACACTCTTCAAGAAATAAGGTCGGAGTTTGCCAACTTGTGTACGACTTTAGAGCGGAATATGAAATAAAACACTCGGCTAGCAGAAATGCCACTATTTGTCGAAAATATCGATCATCTTAAAAAAGACGATTATGAAGCAGTGTTGTGTATGAAGGCTCGCATACAAGCAAATTATAATTTGTAGTTTCATTTTAGTTTTATTTATCTAGTTTTAAGTATTTTGTTTTCTAGTTTTATCTAATTTTGTATTTTTTAACGAAATTTTAATTTTTAAATTTAATGTATGCTGATACCATTTATATACAAACAAAAAAATTGCTAAAACAAAAATAAATTTAAAAAAAGAAATTAAAACATAGACATTTCTGGCACTATATACCCCTTGATAACATAAGTGGGAAACGTTTTTGAAAGTCGAGGTGACGCCTACATGACACTGTTGCCTACAACATTAGGAAGACACGACACATTTCAGTCTTAGGTAATCTATCATCTTTAGAAACTCATGTGCCAGTCATGTCTTCTTCTTTTCGTTGGGGAGCATCTCTAATTTGAACTCTTTAAACATTTTTTCTCATTTGAAAATGCATTTTTAGTGTTAGGATGCATAGAGTCATACTCGGGCTCGGTGGTGGAGATGGTCGGTACCAGCGGTCCTTAGGTTTCACCGGATGCAGGTTTAGGATAATAAAGGTTGAGCGGCTTCGTGATCATCTCATTCCACTAGTCGTTGAATGGCTAAAAAAGAAAATTATGTTAGTTTTTCACTATAAATACAACTTTCAACCGTTTCAAAAACCATATCAACTTCTACATTCTTTCTAACCTATTCAAACTCTTCTTAATTCCATTTAAATATTTTTTCTCTTCAATTTCAAAGGGACCCTAGTTGTGACAAATCCAAAAAAAGAGTCTTCTCGAAGAAGAAATCATCGAGGCGAAAGCGGTTCGCAAGTTCCAAAGTCAATTCCTGAAACTAAAATGTCTAATTTTCCCAATACCAACAATATCAATACCAACAACAAAAAATGTTGATAGCAACAAGCTTATAACCATTTTGCACTCTCTCAAGACTACCCGTCAATTATAGTCTATTCCAACAAAATCCATCTCCATATGACATTCTCGACACATCGCATTTTCGTGAACCTGAAATTCGAAACGGCGAATCAAGCAATGAAACTGAAACTCCCTCCCAACAAACCACAACCCAATGAAGAACTTATGCCCAACAGGTACAACGATAACGATGACAATTGACTGAAAGATAAGAAGTAGTGTTGACCAAGACATATTTCAGTATTTTAGAAGACAAAGGATGTCAAAATCATCAACGAGCAGACTCATTTTGGAAGCTAGTGCTAGAGCACTTCAAATTGGAACTTCGTGGTAGCAATTGTAATAGGCATCACGTGAACGCCAAATAGAAGGATATGCAAGGAAAGTTTAACTAGTTAAAATGCATCTACAACAACAATTGAAACATGCGTGCTAGCGGGAGGGCATATTTTGATGTTATAGAATCGACACATAGTGAGTTTCGTAATATCCACTTGAAAGCTTTCCACACTCGACGACATGAGAAAATCCAAAACACAATGCGAAATGACAAATTGTTACAGAAATAGGTAAGAATCCTCCCTATTATTCATCAAAAGAAGCAAAACATGCAACTCCACCGTGTACACAACTTCTCAAGAGTCGAGATGCCCAATTTTCAGCTCATGATGTTGATGCTGGAGAGTTGCCTGATGATGAACCACATGCACCACCGCAACCGCGTCTACTAAAATATTAGAGAGCAATAGCCACATCCTCACCACAATATGAAATCAGAACCCTCGTGAATCAAATCGGCCAACTCGTCCAAACTAACGAGAAAGAGGTGGAAAACAAATAGCACTACTGAATAACTGAACTCTGAGATTGCGTTTACTAGAGGAGGGGGTCCAAAAAGAAAGACTAACCTTAGAGAAGGAGTTACAGACAATGAAAGAAAGACAATTTGAAAAGAATTTGCAATATTATAGTTACAAAGTATACAAGAAAATAAAAAGATAAAAAATTGCAATACAATGCAAATGAGAAATATATATCGAATCTTTATTGTGATGCAACACAATCTATTCCTTGGAACTTGCAAGTATTATCTTAAGTTTCACTAAAATTCATGGCGTTGCACATTACTAACAATAAAATTATTGTGAAATTATGACAAGTGTCATATATAATAAAACCATTAATATTTTAAGACACATATCATAATTTAACTTAAGTAGGAATATTAGTAGAAATAAAAGATAGGAAAAAAACAATTTCTCAAATTATTATACACGCCCTTATGCATAATATAAACCTTTAATACTAAAAAGGGAGTTTAAGCAAGTAAATTTAGAGAAGAAGAAAAAAACACGGAAACTTAAAACTAGTTTTCATTTATTGAAATTCAGATTTTAGAATTAATTAAATTGCATAGTAATTATATTATTATGTTAAGAGTTTTAATGAGTTTTGAAATAGATAATATTAAATGCAAAAATAAATTATATTTTTTAAGTTTTATACTTTGAGTAAAAACTATGGCAATTTCCAAAAAAAACACTAAGTTTTCAAAAAGTTTGATTTTGATACCGTGTTATTTTTTTCAATTAACTTTCTAACTTTTCAATTTTTCTCAATTAAGTCACTATGTTTTCAATTTTGACCACTTGACCGGTCAACCCAGTTGTCGGCTGACGTGGCATGATGTCGTGTCAATCTTTGATGATGTGGCGATGATATGACATGCTGATGTATCATTAGGTGTCAAATTTGAAAACATAGTGACTTAATTGGGACAACTTGAAAACTTAATGACTTTATTGAAAAAAAAAATTAACAGTGTCAAAATCAAACTTTTTTGAAAACTTAATGTTTTTTTTAGAATTTGTCATTTTACTTTTGGACAGGCCCGGCCCAATGGGTAGGGCAAGTTGGGCGATTGCCCTGGGCCTCGTAAAAAATAGGGCCCCAAATTTATTTCTGTTACGTATTGTATATATACTTATATTTGCAATAAAAGTTAATGAAACTGCTTTAGGCGACCTGGTAGAGACGCGCATTTTCTACGGAAATAACCACGGTTCGATTCTTGTTACTCGCTTTTTTCTCAATTTTGTTGAATTCATAAAGAAGTTTTCATTAGTAGATGGGCCCTTCCTTTCCCATAATTTTTGCAATACGAAAAGCTGTTATATAACATATATTTGTTTATTTATAGATTTAGATCCAATTTTTTTTGAATAATTTTTGAAAAGTAATAATGAAAAGGATATTATACAAATGATGTGGTTGTGGTTGAGTTGACGTATACAAGTCACACGTTCAAACAGTGATTTTTTTATATTTAAGTTTTAAAATTTTTTTTAAATATTTAATTAAAAAAAAAAGAAAGTTCACGTATATTAAAAATTCAAATTTGTTTCTGAGCTGTTGTTGATACTTGCTTAATATTCCATAAACCCGAGTTTAAGTTATATATATATATATATATATATATATATATATATATATATATATATATATATAGGGTTGAGTTCAATAAGGGACTAAAATTATCCATGGTACCAAGGGACTAATCTCGATCGTCGGAATCAAAATCATCAACGGCCAAAAAAATAGGTTGTAAATTTCTTACGTCGAGTCGTCGACGCACATGTAGAGGATTATAATAAAAAACCCACTTAATTGTTTTGGTTTTTTTTATTTTTCGACATTATTCTTTTTCAAAAATAAAAACCGAATATACCAAAATTCATAATTTTTTGTCCTCTACAAATAGACATCCATATTGATATATAAAAAATAAATTATTTTTTATAAGTACAGCTCGTCTAGATTCACATGTGAATCTGAACTGTAAAAATTTGAATATGAATAATTATTTTATTTTTAAAACTTTTACTACTTCAATATTATAACCATTTATAAGTAATGTATTTGATTGACAAGTAGATTTACTAATATTTACACGAAAATTTACTTATATTCACATATCAATATCATATACTATTGAGAACTTAATAATAAGTTTTTTACTACTTCAACATTTTAACCATTTATAATGAATTTACTCTGATTCACAATTGAATTTACTTACATTCATACAACAATTTACTCAGATGCACATATCAATATCATATGATATTTTAAATATATTTTGTAATATGAATATGATTAATCTACTTAGGAAATTTTTAACACTTCAACATTTTAATCATTTATAATGAATTTACTATGATTCATAAGTTAATTTCATTCACATTCACACAAAAAATTATTCAGATTCACTTGACAATATCATATGTCATTGTGAATGCCAACAGAGAATAACATAATAACATGTCAGATTCACATGTGAATCTGAACTGTAAAAATTTGAATATGAGTAATTATTTTACTTTTAAAACTTTTACTATTTCAATATTCTAACCATTTATAAGTAATACACTTGATTCACAAATGGATTTACTCATATTTACACGAAAACTTATTCATATTCACATATCAAAATCATATAGTATTGAGAAGTTACTTAACAATTTTTTACTACTTCAACATTTTAACCATTTATAATGATTTTACTCTCATTCACAATATAAATTATTTACATTCACACAACAATTTACTCAGATTCACATATCAATATCATATGGTATTTTAAATATACTCCGAAATATGAATATGATTAATTTAGTTAGAAAATTTTTAACAATTCAATATTTTAATCATTTATAATAAATATACTATGATTCATAAGTTAATTCCATTCACATTCACACAAAAATTTATTCAAATTCATATGACAATATCATATACAATTGTGTGTGTCAACAGTGAACAGAATAACAGTTCAGATTCACATGTGAATCTCAACTAGTGGAAATTTCGAAAAAAAAAAGTCATTTTTTATATATCAATATGGATCTCTATTTGTAGATGATAAAAAGTTATAAATTTCTATATATTCAGATTTTTTTTCGATAAAAAATAAGCCCTAAAAATTAAAAAAACGAAGTGGGTTTTTTTATAATCCGGTAGATGCACGTCCACCGTAAAATGTATAATCGTGTGGATGAGATTAGTCATTTGGTACCATGGTTTATATTAGTCCCTTGTTGAACTTTTGCCTATATATATATATATATATATATATATATATATATATATATATATATATATATATATATATATATATATATATATATATATATATATATATATATAAAACAAATGTTTACTTGCTACCGATACTTAAACTCACATATGGTCTAGTTTTTAACAATAATCAAATTCCGGAGGCATTGTCTCATAGCCATTTTTTTCCATAGGTGGCATCAGCCTGCTATTGTATTTATTTTCTAAATTAATAAAAAATTCCGGAGGTACCGCCTTCTTTTATTATAAAAAAAGTTTATCGCCAGGGTCTTCATTTTATATTTCGCCCCGGGCCCCAAATCGGCTTGAGACGGCCCTGCTTTTGGATGTTATATTCGAATTATATCATTGCTGTATTGGATTATCATTTATTTCTATTAGATTATTATGATTATGTTATTATGTTAATATAGATGACTAGCAAATTTTTGCTTAACTTTTTCTAGTATGTCTAGAAAATTTTATTTACGGCCTCAAATATAGATTTTAGTCTTTTAATGAAAGAAATTATAAGAGAATTTAAGACCTTTGATACATGAAACCGTACCATCTACTTATAAATATAAAATATATAACTACGTATTTATTGGATTTGCTTACCCAAGCTTTGTTTTTTAATGTAACTATGACATTGTAGTATTAAATTTATTAAACTAATAGATGCTCTAAATTCTTATGCTTTCACACTTCCATTTTTCACACATGTTTCATTATTTTAAACATCTTTCTCTCATTTCCAAGCCAACACGCTACCAGATAACACATAGCAATGGACAAATTCGTCACAATGCTATGTGTATCTTTTAGCGACAGTGTGTGTCACTAAAAGCCTCCCCCCCCCCCCCCCAAGTAATCAACGACGAATTATCTTTAAATGCAGCTAGCATTAAATTTATAAGTTAGTAACTTGTATGCAAATGACAAAAATGACCGATTATAAGTGGTGGATTTAGAGACATAATTTCCATAACTTTTAGGAATTCTATTTGTCGATATGTTCAACTTATAAAAAATATTAACAATGAAGTGTTTATCCATTGGCACTACTAGGAAAACGGGTAATAATACCTAGGTAATTATCAACGGTTTTCCGGCGAAATGGTGAGGTAATGCTCAACCCTAATATACCGACAGGTACCGACGACTTGGTTGGTAAAGCGTCCGTAAATTCCAACTGAATAAAAAATATTATTTTAAATGGGTGGTCGGTCAAATGAAGAGAACTGAGATTCGAACCGACTAATGCGTTGCTAAAGTTAAATATACATATGCGGGCTGTTAACCATGCATGGGATATAGCATGTAGTTCGACTCGACAATTTAAATTATCTGACGGAAACTTTATTGTTCAACCATTTTCTTTCTCGGGTCCATGCAAAGCTCCAGTTGTGGTCGTCACTATAAGTAAAATGAACATCATTGCGAAGAAAAATAAAGCACGTTAGAAATTTATTACTTCATGGGATGTATTTATATGTTTGTAGGTCATACGAACTCTTCAAGCACCACACAAGAACAACTGGATTAATAACACCGATGGTACTTGGCTTAAATTTGACACATTGATAATCTTGTCATAACTAGACCTGAACGATTTGATGGTCAAGGGCAGTCACATTGGTGGGATACTTGCGAAGAGGTAACTATCAAGTTTCAACTTACTTCAGCTTAATATTACAAACATCTTATGTTAATTTTTTTATAGCAGAATGTAATAAAACAAGTACTTTAATTTGTTTGTCTGTTAATTAAAGAATCTTACAATGATTTCTTTGTATTACATTAACGTAATTGTTTGTTATTATTTAAACCTTCCACTTTGAAAATTTACTAAATTATAAGATTGTATTTTTTAATATTCTTTTTACAAATATATTCTAACACGGAAGAAATTTGTTTCATATTTAGATGACATTCTAATTGAATATATTTTACAAAATATTGTTATTAAAGGACAAATTCCAAAAAAGACACTAAGTTTTCAAAAAAAAAAAAACTCGATTTTGATACTGTGTTATTTTTTTCAATTAAGTTACTTAGTTTTTAAGTTTTTTCAATTAAGTCACTATGTTTTCGATTTTGACATTGTGAAGAGATTCACGTTTATCGGTTAACTTCTTTAACATATGATGAACTTGTCTGGGACATATAGTGTGTTTGTTTCAAATTGAAATAAATGGCTTAAAGTTCTGCCTCTTTCATTAAACGCTAACAAGGTATTTATACAAAAAATGATCCTTATCGGAATCAGAAATTAAACTAAGATAAGCTCTAAATTTAAACTAGATAAATAGATAAATGGACCGGCTATAGGAATTGTCGAAAAGCTTCAACATCCCCCCTCAAGTTGGAGCATGGGGATCTAGAATGCCCAACTTGTCAACTAGCTAGTTTGTCAACATGAGCTTTCTCGAGCGCTTTAGTCAAGATATCAGCTAACTATTCGGACGTATGAACATAGAACGGTGCAATCAAGCCATCAACAATCGCATCTCGAACAAAATGAAGCACATCTTGATTGTCACAAAATAATCTAATTGACTGAGGATGTCTAACTCCAAGGCTTAAAAGAAGACCTTTCAACCATTTAAATTCGCATGTAATGGCAGCCATAGAATGATATTCTACTTCTGTGGAGGATCGTGACGCAATATGTTGTTTCTTTGTTTTCCAAGCTATAAGAGAATTGCCAAGATACACAATCCAACCTGTGAGTGACATGCGAGTAATAGGACAAGCTGTCAAATCTGAATCACACCAACCATGTAAGGAGAGCTTGCTATCAGAACGTAAAAGAATCCCTCTGCCAAGTGTTCCTTTTAGATATTTAACAACACGCAAGGCTGCCTCCCAATGCTCAATACGAGGAGCTTACATGAATTGAGAAAAGATATGTACAAAGTAGCCAAGATCAGGTCGAGTAATTGCCAAGTAGATTAATCTACCCACCAATCGTCGATAAGCTTCTGGGTCGACTAAGAGTTCACCATGTGCAAGGCCAAGCTTGTAATTTTGCTCGATAGGGAAACTCGCAGGTTTGGCACCTAGATGACCGGATTCTTTGACAATATCAAGAGTATACTTGTGCTGGCATAAAAACAATCTGGATGGGATTCATGCGATCTTAATGCCTAAAAAATACTTCAACGATCTGAGATCCTTCTTCTTGAAACAATTGCTCAAACATGTTTCAAATAAGTTCACAGCAGTGGAATTATTGCTTGAAATAATCAAATCATCCACATAGACAAGTACATTTATTAATTTGTACTTGACCACGAGTATAAGTAAACAAAGAGTAATATGAATAAGATTGCCGAAAGCCATAACCCTTCAGAGCCGTTACAAGCTTCGCAAACCAGCAACACAGAGCTTGTTTTAAGTTGTAAAGTGACTTGCGTAGCCTACATACCAGATTTGGATTGGAGTATTGGAAACCACGAGGCAGCTTCATGTAAACTTCTTCGGTAAGATCTTTGTGTAAGAAAGCATTATGAACATCCATTTGATGTAGTTCCCAGTTCTTAGAGGCTGCAGTCGCCAGAAAAACAGGCATTGTTGTCATTTTTGCAACAGGTGCAAAGGTTTCTGTGTAGTCAACTCCCTCCTCTTGATGGTTACCAAAGACAACTAAACGAGATTTAAGATGCTCAATATCACCATTGGAGTGATATTTAATCTTATACACCCACTGACAGCCAAGAGCTCGTTTCCTAGGAGGAAGATACGTCAAGGTCCATGTTTTGTTTTCTTCTAGAGCTCAAATCTTCTTGCATTGAAGATTTCCATCGATCATCTGTCATTGCCTCCTTAAAGGACTGTGTTTATTAACCAACAACAACTGAAGCAATGAAATGTTGATATCTAGTAAGCTATGGGATAAGGAGTACCTGAGGCAGACATTGGAGACGGGGTTGTGTGGGACGGACTCTGGACTGTAGTTGTGTGAGTAATGAAGTCCTTCAATAGAATAGATGGGAATTATTCTCTTTGGCCTCGGCCTAAGTTGGTTACGGTAGGCCCTTCTTGTTGTGGTTGAGAATTTGTGGCAATAGGTTCAGATGGTAAGACCGTGGTTGGGTTCTGATTAGAAGAAGGCTGGTTATTAACAGGAACCGGAGGAGCCGATTAATTTTCCATTACATCAAAATAATCTAGAGTATCAGTGATAGTAGGCGTGTTACTTTATGGCGCTGTGCTTATATCGATATATGGAAAAATGTCCTCGAAAATCTTTACATCTCGAGAAACAAAGAAGGTTTTAGTATCGCAATCATAAAGCTTCCATCCTTTCTTGCCAAACGGGTATCCGAAAAACAAACATTTCTACTATGACTAGCAAACTTGTCCTCTTTTGCCTTTTGGTTGTGAGCAAAACATAAACATCCAAATGTTTTTATTGTGGCATAATATGGGGGATTTCCAAATAAGATTTCAAAAGGGGTTATATTTTCCAATAGTGCCTCTATGCTCAGCAATACAATATTTCTTTTACGTGTTTAAATTTCGTTCCATTTTCTCTTCTTTTTACTAGAAAAACCAAAAATTCTGTAACAACACAACTTCCAAGTAAAGTGAGCATATTATGCCCATTTATATTAATTATTACTCAATAGTACTCTGTACTCTGATATCGCTCGAAATATTCGCAACAATAATGTGATATCAATTAACATATGTAGACATTTCAAATAACACTTCAACACTTTAAGATAAACTAATATTTTTCTATTTATTTACATGGTTACTAAAGCATATCATGAATTGTATTTTTCTTATAATGTAGGATTAATATAAACAATATAAGTCTTAATATATCTTATAACATTTGTACTTTTTCCTAACACACATATGTTCCATATTAATAACTTTAACTAACAATTAAACAAATTAGACATGTTACTTACGTTAAGTAAACAAATCTCATTTTATAGCCCGTACTTGTCTCATATATTTTGGCAAACCTATTATACAAAATTATTTCATTGGACAATTATATTTCACATAATCAACTTGTCACAACGTTATTATTAAGACTAAGCACTTCGACAAACGCACACACATAGTTATCTAAGCTAGGAGGATGATAATAAGAACCAAGAACACAATCATATAAGTGGTTCTCTCAATCTAAACGGATCAAGCTACATCAACCGGAGAACTATAGAGATTTTATTTATATTGAATGTTATATAAAATTTGTATATACTGCACTCTAATATTTACCGGCTCTCTCACATCACATGACTTTGGTTACAAACACGAACAGGTATTTATATTGGAGAAATATATATTAGGTATGAGGTGAATATGTCAAACCATATTGATGTGATTGGTCAGGTGACCATGCTTGTGAATACATAACCAGTCATACTTTTTCTGAAATCCAAGCAACCTCTATATTTGCATTAATGAATCTGTCAAGGATGAACTTCAGCCTTCGGGGACTCAAGGAGACATCCTAAGGTAGTGTTTGTTTTTGAAGAGGTAAAACGTTTGTAGTTTGCGGACAACATCTGCAGACATCTACCAAAGAAGAGGTGGACCAAATGTCTTCAATATGGAATAAGAAGCTTGTTTGTTTTTTTAAAGTCTGCAACATACAACTAAAATAAACTAAATTATGTATTTTTGTACATTTAACATTTTATTTTCTCAATTACTTTTTATAAAAAACATATCTATAATTTATATAAAAATTTTAATTTTTTAAGTTAGAAGAGGTTAGAAGATGCAAAAAGACTTCAGTCTATGTCTGCACGAAGAAGTGGGCGCATATACGTTTTTAGGTCTGTGGTCTTCTAAAAAACAAACAGTCTGCGAGGGCTAACGTCTGCGTGCCGTCTGCAGGCTACAGACAATCGAGGCCAAGAAGATTTGCAGACAAAGAACAAACACCCCTTAAGTCTCTTTTAAGTAGTGAAGAATCCATTTGACTCCTTCTCGATGCTCCTTCCTTGGATTAGACATAAATATGTCGACTATATATTCTGTAACCCATATTTTTGGTAAGTATGTTTTGATTTATGTTTTTTTAAGTCTGCAGCAGACTACTAAAATAAACTAAATTATTTACCAATTATGTATTTTTTACACTTTAACATCTTATTTTATTAATTACTTTTTATAAAAAAAATTTAAAAAAAGTTAATTTTTTAAAGTTAGAAGAGGTTAGAAGATGCAAAAAGAATTCAGTCCATGTCTGCAAGAAGAAGATAGGGATGGCAACGGGACCAAACGGGACCTGAAATAGGCTCCCCCTAAATTCCCACATTTCCCCCGATCCCGAATTCCACCGTTTTCCGATTTAAGACTCGAAAAACAGCGTTTTCCCTCGACCTTGACCCCGAACAGGGCCTCCACGGATGTTTATATACAAACGGGGCCTCCGCGGATGTTTCGGGTCGAAATCGTCTGCTCCCGACCCCGACCCCGAAAATCAAACCGGAGCGAAATCGCTCCTGCTCCTGCTCCTGCTCCTGCTCCTGCTCCTGCTCCTGCTCCTGAATTTTTGAATAAAGTACCCCCCATACGGAATCGGGGTCCCGTAGAACCGGGGTCCCACGGGAATTTTTGCCATCCCTAAGAGGACGCACAAACGTTTTCAGGTCTGCGGTCTTCTAAAAAACAAACAGTCTGCGAGGGCTAACGCCCGTGCACCATCTGCAGGCTGCAGACAAAAGAGGCCAAGAAGATCCACAAGACAAAAACCAAACACCCCTTAAGTCTCTTTCAAGTAGTGAAGCAGCCACTTGACTCCTTCTCGATGCTCCTTCCTCAGATTAGACATAAATCTGTCGACTATTCTGTAACCCCACATTTTTGGTAAGTATGTTTTGATTTATGTTAAAAATAATTCATATATTAATGCCTTATAATGTGTTGTGTTGTATATACAAAGCTAGTTGGAACGAAGTGCTAGTGTCATAATGTATATATTGGAGTTTGGCAGGAACTTGTAGGTTGAAAAAAGGGTTAAATGTTAAGTTAAAAATAATATGTTTATGCTACATGACGTGTAGCATAGGGCTACATGGCATATGCAAAGTATGATACTAGAATTGGAGGGAAAATGAAAGTACATTGTTGGTTTAAAGTTGAGCTAGTTAAGCAACCTACACATCACGTAGCATTAGGCTACAGGACACGTATGAGCGGCAAAAAAGATTTTATTAGGCCATGGGTCAGCCATTCTGAGTTCTAATGGATTTTTAGCTTCTGAGAAGAGGGGGTGAATTCTTGTGGTTCTGGAGGTGAAATTCGATAAGGAATCCAAATCCTAAAAACTTCTAGCTTTAATCTAAGGTATATTGTTATTATTAAAGTTTAATCCAACTTGGGGATGGTCAAGTGATAGGATCAAATTGTTAGTGGTGTAAATTTGGAACTAATGAAAGTTCTTGAGGCTAATAAACGAGGAAAGATGATCTGCATGGTTAATATTAAAGTTAGATCAGGTTATGAAAGTCGTAAATCTAGAAATTGATGCTAGACGACTCATAGCATGAACCAACATGGCGTGTATGAGCTACATGGCTCGTGGCTTGAGGTACACGGTGTGTAGCCTTAACAGGAGGTCTAAACCTTATTTTTAGTGGAATTTGATGGAAATAAGGGGTATTGAGGGTCCCTGACTATTGTTGTGTTGTTTAAAGGGGCAGAAGCATGTCATAAACACTTATATACATATCATAGTTGGTGTAGGTTGATTTTGTACAAAAGGGAGTTTTCACCAATACGGAGTTTGGGTGCTATCGCACCATTTCTCGTTATCCTACTAGGTGAGTAACCTCTTTCCTTTCCTTCATATAATGTGATTGGAGATGGTTTTTGTATTAATGCGTGTTCATAAGTGGTTGTAATCATGTATGTCTAGTGTGGTACCTAAGTGGTTGAAGTGATTGCCTATGTGGCTAGAGTGATTACCTATGTGGCTAGAGTGATTTACTAAGTGGCTGGAGTGATTTCCTGTGTGGCTAGTGAGGTGCCTTAGTGGCTAGAGAATTTATATAATCACACGACGAGTATAGTGTGATACATTTTAACGAGTATAGCTCTAAACCACATGACGAGTACAATGTATGAGAAAATTATCATTTCCTGTGTGACTGGAGGCTACCTTAGTGGTTGAGGGTGAGCTTGTGTGGTTGGGAAGTGTCTATCTGGCTGAGGGACGAGTGCTTGGGTGGAAAGGATGTTAGTACACGTACGAGTGATCTGGTAGAACGAGTGTGACCATATGTGTTGTTAATTGACAGTGTGGATTGTTAATTGGTATTAATTATTGTATGTACGTGGTGTGTTATATCGTAATTTGATGTTGCTTAAATATGTTGAATACCTCTTAATATTGATAACCTAATAGAGTTACTCACTAAACTTTATAGCTTACGTTTTATGTGATGGTATGTCTACAGGTTTAGCAGGTACAAGAAGGGATTAGATGTCACGAGAGCGATAAAGCTAGAAGGATGTGTTTAGTTTGTAGGAAATATGTACTTTTGTATATGTAATGCCCGACTCAGTCCATGGAGGACCCATCTGTATGTTTTGTATATGATAACTTATTGTACGTTGTGTTTAATATTAAAGTGCACCCTCTTTTGTGATATTAAAAATGAAAATTTTTGGATATGCTTTGTATGAAAAATGGGTGTTACATACACCCATAATATGAGCAATGTATGGTCTGATACACACATTGCATACATCAAGCTACCTACAATGTATCCTCCATCTGTCCAAACTGTTGGATCATCCGAATTGTTGATCAGTCTGAGGCTGTTGATCCGTCCAAACTACTGATCCATCAGTAGTAGGCTGGCATACGTCATAGTTGCGCCCTTCGAATCTCACTATTAAACTCCATACATAAACAAGTATATCACATATGGTTTAACTTGAACTCTTATACCATTTTCATTTCCCCTGGCATGGTCATTCGTAACATTGATCTTAAGTTCCGTTGGTCAGATTTATCTTGTAATAATCATAAATTTGTTACTGCAGATGTGTGAAATACTTCCATCTATCCCATAAATGCAATATTAGGCAATATACATTACTATTTGTCTATTTAGATAATGTTCCTTTACTCATGCCATTACTCGTTGAAACACCTCTCTTATATCAAACCATGATAATAATAAGTTCCACACACAATATTTTCTATTTCTATAGGAGATCATTCATTAATCACATGCATGCTTAAGTTCATATTTAGACATCATACTTTCATTGTTTATCCAAATTATGACATAACCCAATATACATGATTTATATATGTCTATTTATATCATACATCGTTAAATATACATTATGAATAAGTTCTTTGGGTCTTAACTTACGCTTGTACAAATTGATACACAAGGTACAACTTAATCCGCAATGTATAACCCACTTAATAAACAATGTACAACCTCGTACTACATAAGGTAAAACCCTTAATATATATTTCCATAATTAATATTTTTTGGTTACCCGTCCACTTCTTCTGGCTCATTCATAATGGTGCATATTTCGTATTTCCTAATTTATAGGAGGTCCATGGTTCAAACTTTGGCACGTCCAGAATATCGTCAATGTTCCGTGATTTGTTTCCTACGTAAGCCTTATGACAGGTTGGCGTGGGCTGCTCAGATGGTGCGGTTTACCATTCTTTTTACAACGTCATACACTTACAACATGTCAAATGATATTTCTTTCTTTACACCTTTAAGCCATATTTAATATCATAAATTATAACAAAAATGATATTATGGTTTTTGAATTCAACCATGTAAAACTAGTGGGTGACACACTACCATCACCCCTGCCTTACCATTCTTCATCTGGATCCAACAATTACACACATGACTAACATTAACACAACTACTATGACACCAGTGGTGGTGGATCCAAGATGCAAACGGATGTATTTCCAACTTAATTAAGGTGATCAAATAATCAGGTCGAGAAAATTCTTCATGAGGTCCGGTTGTCGGTAAATACCATCTAAGGAAAATATAGTTTTGAATATCAATGATCAAACGTAATTAAACAAAATAAAAATTCAATGTTTAGCAACTGTTTAAGATGTGCTTTCATTTATTGAAAGCAGTCGATAAGTATATCGTTGTTAATACTATCTAACACACATTTCTCAAAATGTGATACTAGGCAATCATCGATAAACAATCACACATGTTATTTTGTAAATCGTTATCTGCTGAAAACGCATACTCTACAGTAGATGTTGCAACGGGAAAAGTAAGTGCCAAATTAATTTTGGGATATACCAATGAATATATTGTATATAACTGGTTTCTTTGACCAACGTTTTGTCAACTTTCGTATTTTCTTCAAGTTATTTAGTCTTGCATCTCTACATGCATTCATAATGTAAATTTGAAACTTTTTTCAAAGTGCTCCAATGTCATGTTGAAAGTCTAGGAGCACTTAGAACAATTAAACATAATATAATTTTGGAGCACTTAAAATAATTCATAATGCAATTTTGCTCTAAGGCTGTGTTTGATAGATCTGACTGAGTTAGAAGCTCGGACTGAAATAGCTTCTGACTGAAACCATGCTGTTTGATTATGCATCTGACTGAATTTGCTAAATGATGAAAATGACCATATTACCCTTCTATATTATATTTTGATGAAAATGATCATATTACCCTTCTATATTATATAAGTTTAGGACACAAACTTATAAATCCATAACATAACATCTAGAAGTATTCCAAAAAACATCATAACATATATAGCAATCTGAAAATGGAACATACATACAAATTATAATATAAATAAGAAGATACAACTATCAAAAAATTAAGTATATACATGATCCAAATCCATACCCAAGTTCTAGTTTGCTAACATCTATAAAACATTCGATGATAGCAACCAACTCTAACCGAATTCAGCAACCCGAAGGAATTGAATTTATCATCCAGTTGATTGCCAGGAAATGGAATGAAATCGTGTGAGTAATTGGTGAAAGGATTTTGTGAATTCTAACTGAATTCAATCTGATTTGAAACCAAACGCCGGATTGTATTGCAATAGAACTGAATTCCGATTCTGGCCAAATCCCAATTAATCCGGCGACGGCTATGGATCAGAGATGAAGAAATTAGAAACCAATTTTGAAAATACTTTGAATCCGATTTTGAAAATAGAGAAATTAGAAACCAATCGAGTCTCATCTTCCCATCTCCTCCAACTATGGATCTGGTAAGATTACAACAAACACAAATTCAACAAACAGATGATCCAAAAGCACGACACCCACTTTTCAACAATCTGATTTCAAGAAACAACCTAGAAACAACCAACTTTCAGCAATCTGATTTCATACCTGTCGCAGCAGCGGAACTGAAAACGGCGGCAATGCTTTGGACGGCGGCGGTGGCGGATCCCTTCCACAGAACTGCCGACGACGACTCACAGAGGAGAGATGAGGAGTTGGTGGATGCGACTGGTTCAACGGAGGAAGCGAAGATGTTGGTGTCGGAAAAGCGATGGAGGTGGGGAAAGGGCAAAAATAGGATACGCGTGCTTTATTTCTCAGTCAGGGAATTTTTATCCCTTACCGATTAAGATGGCGAGTAAGATGTCTTGGACCGAGTAAGAGGTTATTTTGGGCTTATCAAATGGTCTGACTGGACCGAGTCAGACATTGCCTCTTACTGGACCAGTAAGAGGTAAATCAAACACAACCTAAGTGTTCCAACAACAAAATTACACTACGTGATCTAAAAATGGAGACAATAAACTGATACTACACTAAATTTGAAAACCAATTGAAAATGTATTCAAACAAAAACAAAAAAAGTATTTAAACAAAGGGTAAATTTCATATATACCCTAAAATAAGTACAAAATATCATATTTACCCTTGGTAATCTTTAAATATCAAGAATACCCATTATAAACCTATGAAATATCATATATACCCAAATTCTAATTTTTAACATTTTATAATTCAGTTTTTATTATTTAAAACCAATTTAATTATAATAAAATATGCACAGACCATTATACACTTTACTTATCTGACACCAAGAAAATTGGCAATTCAATCAATACGTGATTCTGCAATCGTGATCACCATCCCGAAGCCAATGCCGTCGTCTGTCATACCTATCACCACGAAAATTGGAAAGGCGATCAAGAATTGATTGTGAGCAATCGAAGACCAAGAAAGTTGTGAGCAATCGAATGCAATTGTGATCGTGAACGTGAGGAATTAATCAAGAAAGTAATTGAGATCGTGAAGGTAATTGTCATCGTGAACATAATTGTGATTGTGAATATAATTTTGATCTTGAACTTAATCAGACTTCTCCAACAGTTCATCAGCTTCATAATTTAACAATTGTTTCAGGTAAGTGTCAATGTTAAGGTTTTTGGTGTTCAATTAGTAGATTGTGTATTGGTTTTTGCAGGAACTGGTTTTTTGTGATTGCTTTCATCATTAGGGACGATTTCTTGTAATTGGACCTATTTTGTTAGATAGAAAGTACTTTAGACATTACCCTTGATGAAACCTCGATACCGGTATGGGAGAACATGGCCGAGTCTCCAATAATCAACTATGTTTCTGCAAGTATACCCTTGTGCAAGTACAAGCTAAAATTGAAATACGGTGGGTTCTTTCGGCTAGCAATAAACACTTGTAAGAAAATATATTGTTTTGGATATCAAAAATTGAAAGGTTTTATGCAATCAATAAACTTTAATCCTAATTTCACATGCAATCTATATAGGATCTATATTTTCTATCTTTGAACATATAATAACATTCCTAAAGGCCAACAGAAAATTTACTAAATAAATAAATAAGAAAACTAACCTTTAGATTTAAAATCTTGGAAGCCAAGCAACACAATTGTCTTGCCTCAAATGCAGTCACACCCAGCAACTAGGGTTTCGAAAATTCCAGAGAGAGGAGGTGAAAGTGGTGCAGACTTTAGGGTGCCAGGGGTCTCTATTTATAGCCTCCAGGTGGTGACAGATAAAACCCTAGAGATAAGCCCATTTAATTCAAATCAAGATAAGCATTTTCTCATTTGAACCAAACCCATTTATCTCCTTACTAGGGTTTCGAAATTAAGGATAAATCCCTCCTTAATTTTGCTACCTATTATTTGTCCTAGCCAGTTACCACTCAACTATTGAGTAATTACAAAACAGTCCCTACACCTTTAATTAATTAAATTAATCACTAAATTAATTCCAATTAATTCTAGATTAATTTCTAATTAATTAATAATGTTTCTAATTAATATATTATCAACATAATATATTAATAAACTATTTGTTTTATTTCTATTGATTTATTAATCATATAATAAATCAATCTTTCTCTCTCCTGGTATTTCTGCTAAACCTCTAGCTATGAGGGCAACCCAAATGGATTTTGCTACTATCAATTAGGTAAATACAAATTATTAGTCATGGCTTAGACACCTAATCCAACAAAAATGCATCTATATAGATACATGGTCATACACCTTGAATCAACTAAATGAAGAAGTCATAAGGCGTTATTCATCAAAGAACAATCTAGATGTTTCAATTTCCTATGTTGACAAGTTTGCATCATGCCAATCGTTTATTGAGCTTGATTCTAATGAAAAATTCATGGTTATGCTTAGTATGTATGAAGATGAGAAAGAAGTAACCATTTATGCCACAACAGAGAATAATATCCAATCAAATAATCACTACTTGGGTAACCAGTTACATGACTACAATGATGAACTGCACGATGATTCAAACTATTGCCCTAGTGAAAAAATTTATTATAGTCATCTTAGTTCTGATAATGAAGATGACCCAATGAGTGATGACGATGAAGCTTATTCATTTAGTAAGTATAGTCTAAGCATGAAAGTGGGCACAAAATTTGAAAATGTGGTCGATTTTAAGAGAGCGTTGAACCATTATGTAATCACGAATGAGTTTGACTACTTCATTCAGAAAAGTGACCAGACACGATTCACAGCAAGGTGTGAAAACATAGATTGCAAGTGGAGAATTTATGCATCTATCATGCAAGATGGTATTACCTTTGAAGTAAGTATATACCTAAATTATACTTAACATGCTTTTCGTTTTAAATATATTTATGCTTAGTTAATTATTTTGCAGGTTAGGAAAATTGAAGAAGGACATACTTGTACTCGAAGCAACAAGGGTGGGAATAAGCTTGCCACTCAAGGATGGATTGCAAATATAGTTACTGACAAGTTGAAATCTGATGGGGATTTCTCTCCTGTAGAGCTTAGAAAGTGGATTATGAAAACTTACAATGTTGGCATACCATATCTAAAAGTATTTAGAGGGAAAGAGCAAGCGTATACTGATATGTATGGTAAGTGGGAAGACTCTTTCATGAACATGGATGTATTTAGAGAAGAACTACTTATTAGGAATGAAGGCAGCGTTGTCGAAATTGACTTTGATGTAGTTGGTGATAAGAAACGTTTCAAACGATTTTTTATTTCACTAGTAGCTTGTTCTCAAGGGTTTCTTGCTGGTTGTCGTCCTTATATTAGTTTAGATGCTTGTCATTTAAAAGGAAAGTTCAATGGTGTACTAGCGGCTGCAACGGGTGTTAACCGTAACAATTCCATCTTCACAAAAAGGTATGGAGTAGAAGCAAGTTTGGCACAACTTCCAAGTGTGATTATGTCACTAATAATATTTCGGAATCTTTTAATGCTTGGATTGGTGCATTGCGTTATCAGCCTGTGTTTGATCTACTAGATGCAATTAGAGAAAATATTATGACACGTTTTGATAAGAAAAAGATGATGGTGAAAAAATGGAATGGCGCATTGGTTCCTATTGCTAATAATCATCTGAACAACATTTGTAAGGTAAGTATGTTACATCATAGTTCAATTAGATTTCTATAGTAAGTATGTTACATTATAGTTCAATTACATTTCAAAAATATCTTATTTTTTGCACGTAGAACTTGGGTGGGTATGAAGTTTGTAGAAGCTGCGACAATCAAGCTGAAGTGAAGTGTAAGGGAAAACGATGGGAGGTCTACCTAGATGAAAGCGAATGTACTTGTCGAGTGTGGCAAGTTACGGGCCTTCCATGTGTACATGCAACGACTTTTATTGCTTTTACAATGGAAGTTAATTGGGAAAAGTATGTTGATTCGTGCTACAGAATAGAGAAATTTAAAGAAGTATATGCTTTTGCAATTGCTCCGATGCCTGGAAAGGATCAATGGACGCAAAGTGACAAGGAGAAAATATATCCGCCTATTATCAAACGTCCACTCGGACGACCAAAAAAAATAGAATTAAAGCATCGGATGAGTCTAAAAGAAGGCACAAGTGTCCGCGGTGTGGTGAGTACGGACACCGTCAAAAGACGTGCAAGAATCCCGAAACTGAAGGTTTTGATCCAAGTGAAACATCCACATCTAAAAGGTTACTCTAATTTCTATTTTGTTATCACAATTTCATAATTAGATATCGATACATATATAATGCTAATAATATTATTATGTTTTTATTTATTTTAGGAGTCGTGGCAAGAATACAAAATCACGTGGTAGTGTTGGAGTTTCGGGGTCGACGTGAAAAATGTTATTAAAGTAGTTGGTCATTTTGACAATTTTATTATTCTTAGTTACAAATGTTCTTAATTTGGGGTAGGGAATGGATTAAAAATGTAGATGATAAGAGTTTTTTGATTGTTTGTTTGAGGACTTATTCATTTCGCTTTTAGTACTTTTAGTGAATGGATCAATTTTTTTTATGATCAGTTTTATTATTATTATTTTGCTCAATTATTAGTTGCAAATATTTATGTGGTTGTTTGCTCAATGATCGTTTTATTATTATTATTTTGCTTAATTATCGTAATTTCATAATTAGATACCCTGTACAGATGATGTTTTCCTTTTGATGGGGCTTTGGATATGCTTTGGATAATAATATCATGGGCTACTTATAGCTTGTTTGAGTTTAATAGAGTTTTGGCTGAAAGTATTTTGGTTATAGTGAAAATTTTGAAGCTTTTCTGGTGATATTCTACCAATTGACAAAAATACCCCTAAGGAGTTTTACAATTTGGAAGCTTAGATTCCGGTGGTGGATATGCTCGATTTCCAGACAACTTCAGTTTGCTAACTTGGTGTTCATTGAATGTGAAGTCCTGTTGTTTCTCTTATTTGTCGACAAAGTTCGTTGCCTTTTTTGTTTTTTTCTTTTGCCCTTCAAAAAAAACTTGGGTTTCTACTGCTTTATGATTTCAAACAATATAAAAAGTTGTTATAAAGAGACATGCATTAATTCATTCAAAATACACATGCTTTTCATTAATCAACGGGGAGCTATAATCAATACAAAATATATTAATATAATACCTAAACCTAAAGCTATACAATGTAGATAGTAATACAGAAACATCAGACATTGAAACAGCACCACGGCTAAAAGCAGGGATCCTGAAATAGCATT
Source organism: Cichorium intybus (assembly GCA_023525715.1). Taxonomy (NCBI): domain Eukaryota; kingdom Viridiplantae; phylum Streptophyta; class Magnoliopsida; order Asterales; family Asteraceae; genus Cichorium; species Cichorium intybus. The sequence continues at coordinate 37,630,654 of CM042017.1, read as the reverse complement.
CAACTTTCATAAGATAGCATCCAATTTCCTTGGCATACCAACCACTGTCCACCTTTTTTTAACAGATTGGTCATTAACTCTTTCATTTATTGTATACCAAGTGTATCTAAAACAACATTATACTTCCTTTTCATCCTGTTGCCCTTGTATTGAGAAGGAAAAAAAGTATATACTTTGAGTTCATGAGTTGCAGCTATCAAATCCTTATGTACACTCCAATCACCACACCATCAGAACTTTTACCTTCTTGCCATCATGAGTTGCAGCTATCAAATCTCCAACAGAATTAATCACCAAAGTTTTAACAAATCTCCAAATAGGGCAACGTAATTTAAACTTTTACCTGTTGCTCCTCATGATTAAAAAACCATCTGAAAACCTCACTAGCCTCAATTTGATGTATAAATCTGCAGAGCACAATTGGAATGCAAAAACATTAATAGAATGCTTCTCATGATTAAAAAAAAAATGGAAACCTCAAAGAAGGCACAACCGAAAAAGACCTAACCTGCTACAAATTTTTGAAATTGTTGAATTAACTCACTTGTTTGAAAAAAAACGAGTTCTGAATTTCATTAATTAACCAACCTGTTTGAAATCGTGTTCTGAATTTCATTAATTAACCAACCCTCCTGAATTCAAAATTGTGGTCTTCTTCTTTGGAAACAGGAAAGATGACAAGAAGGTGCTACCAAATCACAATCACAGCTGCGAAATTACAATCAGCATGGAGTCAATTGGAAGCATGTAGTTGGCGATACCTCGAGAAGACAAGAAGGAAGATGCGAAGATGAGCATCGATGATGAGGAAGATGCGAGTTCTGGTTTGCGCGATTTACATTAGGGGCGATCAGCTTTCAAGTTATGTAGCACAAGGGTATAATGGTCCATGTATATTTTATTATAATTAAATTGGTTTTAAATAATAAAAACTGAATTATAAAATGTTAAAAATTAGAATTTGGGTATATATAATATTTTATAGATTTATAATAGATATTCTTGATATTTAAAGATTACCTAAGATAAATATGATATTTTGTAATTATTTTAGGATATATATATAAGAAATTTATCCTTAAACAAAAACCAACAAAATAATAAGATAATCCCCACAAAACATCAAGTATGCGAGAGATTTTTGCCATAGATATAAAAGCCTAAAGAAATATTACAAAAACGGCCTTTGGAAAACGCAATGGTCATTTTATATGATCACATTTTCCATGAAAAATAATTAACTATAACCGAATAAACAACCTAACGAGGGAAAAGAAACCGTTTAAGGACGAAATTTTGAAAAATAGTTTCTCAATCAATGGTATATGTATGAAACCCATATGTTCAAAGGACTGTATATGTAATTTACTATAAACAAAATAAATCATTCCATAAACTCCCCGATAACTGTCAAAATCCGATTTCTCATGTGCTCGATTTCCCCCCCACAAACTACAACACCGTTGCCATTAATCCTACAACCAATTTTTTTCTCACCATGGATTCCGGTCCACAGTCTGCCGTAGACGGCAGATCCGGCGGAAAAGTCTATAAGCGGAAGCGAACTGCTGCCAGAAAGACTCCATATGACCGCCCCACTCAGCCTCCACAACCAGAAAGCCCTAATTGGTTCAATGGACTTGTTTTCCCTGCCAAATTTGTTGCTGGTGGTGCTAGTAAACTTTTTTCGTCAATTTGGAACCCCAAGAGTTGGGGTTCGCATTCGTCTTCTTCAGACAGCGATTCTGATTCAGGTAGAGAATATTCTTATTGTTATTCTGTAATTGGTACAATTATGGACTTCTTGAGTGTAAATTTGGCAGAAATCACAATGACATGTAGTTTAATCATTGTGATTTTTGGATTCTCATTGTGGTAAAAAAGGACGTTTCATGAATTAGGGCTAGTTAAAACACGTACCAAATAAGCGCGACAATTCCCCAATCCAGTAAATTGTTTGGTTCAATTCGGCACATATTTAAGTAAACACTTTGACTGTTTGTCAAATTCTGACATACCGTTGTATCAAAAACGTCATTAATGTGTATGCTTCTTTGAATTTCTTGTTTATTGATTTGGTTATCAATAATTTAAATTCGCTCTCATTTCTTTTCACAAAGGTGCTATAGAAGATAATACTGAAGACAACGGAAACCTTTCTGATGGGGGTGCTGAATTGAATCAGGTAATTACACAGTTCTTCTTTTGTATCAAGAACCTAGCTTTATAACAACACTTAATAAGTAGTATGTATTTCTATTACACCAGAATGAAGGCAGTTCATCAGGAAAGAGTGAGATTTTGTATTTAATTGAGCAACTACTTATGCTTGAACACTATACAAGGTATGATAGTCTTTTCCTAATTGAATTGTAAACATTTATCTTTTTTGGTACTTATAAATACATATATTACAATTTTATACAGGGAAGAATGTGAGAGACTAATTGAGATTATAAATTCGCGAGTTATAGATTACACCATGAGAGAGGAGGTGGATATTGAACCAAGTAAGGGGAATATTTTTTTTAATTGATTATTACTTTCTTTCTTGAATAATGTTTTATTTTGTGAATTATAAACAGAAAGTCCAAATATTCACAACCAAGTAATCATGGAAGCAAGAAAACTGATTACAAAAAACATGGCGGGGTCAACTTCAAAGTCAAACTTGGACAATCACATTCATGTCTCCAAATCTCTTACAACACCAAATGTAAGTACTATTTTCGTAACTTCTATTTATATGTTGTATTTTATTTTACATTACTTTCATTTATTTGTGTATTTGTGACAGAAGAATTATCTTTCTAGTGGATCATGGAACATTCAGGATGAAATACAACGGTTGCGTTCTAAGACGACTGAAGATACTTTAAGCCGCCATCAATCACCAAAACTTGACAAGATTTTGGAGGTTGTGAAACCAATAGAGCCAGTCTCTATACCAGAGGACGAAATCGTAAATTTGGCTTCAGATGGGGGTACTTTAGGCATCTCAGGTTTGTTTCTTTGCTAAAATTTTCCAAATGATTCGATATCTATTCTAAAATTTTCATTTCTTTATTCAGATTTAACCACCACACCAACCGAAGCCTTTTCATCTCTTCCAACAATAGAGGAACAAAATCAGGTAAAATTTTGCTAATTCTTTAATGTAAAAAATGAGACTGAACAAGCTTTCTAGGGCTATTTTTTATGATGAGGACGAGAAGGGTATTCTCGTCTTTTTACCATAGACGAGAGATCAAGAGCGAGCCCGTGTCCTACCTTGTTCCACCTTTTTGGGTCGGACAAAAAATTACAATTTTTGTCCTATTGACATCAGTCTCAGTCCTAGTCTTTTACATGCCAAAGTCAGTATTTTGTCTTGTCCTGCATAACAAATGGGCCTTGGGCCCATTTGCCAAGCAGGACAAGACAAAATAGACATCCTGTATTGTCTTTGGCATGCATTGGACTGGGACCGAGACTGATGTCAATGAGACAAAAATTGCAATTTTTTGTCCAACCCAAAAAGGTGAAACAAGGTAGGACACGGGCTCGCTCTTGATCTCTCGTCTATGGAAAAAAGACGTAAATACCCTTCTCGTCCTCATCATCAAAAATAGCCCTAGAAAGCTTGTCAGAAACGGGTGTGTATCTTTTATAATATACATTTGTTTCTCGCGTATAGGAAAAGGAGGTCGAAGATGATGTGAAATTAGTGGAAAAGAATCATGATGTGAATACTGAATCTAGAGACATGGCGGATGTGAACGGTTCACAAGGAAGCTCTAATACAAATGATCCTGTTTTTACTATATTTACAAATAGCCCGGTGACACGAGCAATGGCAAGAAACCGGAGGTACAGTCAAAGGGGCAAGTGATGGCGGATGTGTGTTAGGGTTCTAGAAGCATTGATTGTGACTTGTGAGTAGCTAACTAGACGAATCTTGGTACAAGTTTTAGGGTTTATTGGGAGTCGATGAATGTAAACTTTTAGAGTTTGTTTATGTTCTTGTATTATTGGTAGTCTAGTTGGTGTCATTGTGTTAACTTTTAGGGTAGGTTTTAAGATGATTTGATGATGTGTAATTTGGTAGTATGTTGTGAAAAGGAGTTGTGGTGTGTAATGTAATGTAATGTAACTCGAGTGTGTTGTAGCTTGGTTGACCTCTAATGCATTTAACCCTTGTATACACATGTCGAATACATAGCATAATTATGTATATTTAGGGGGTTTTAGACTATGTTGTGCTTTTTTGTTGTACCTTTTTCATCGAATACATAACATAAGTTTGTATCGTAGCCTTCGATGCTTGTATATTGGGAGTGGGTTGGGAAAGATAGATTATTTGTGTTGTAAGTTGGGAAATATGAAAGTGATGGGAAATAGAAAACCTGTTCTGGTGTCTATGTGGCAAGTGCGTTGGAAGGATTCTCAAAGATGGGTTTCCTTCATCCTGAGACATAACCGCCATGGACATGCATTAAAATCCTTCTGAAATTACAAATTCATATTAATTGAGTTTTATTTTTCTTAATTTGGTAGTTCGTCATTCTGTTAATTATTTGAAATTTCAGCAAAATATTAATTAGTTGTGGAAAAATACATGGTTTTCACAAAAAAAAAAATCCAAGAAAAAGTGAATTTTGAAAAGTGTTTGGTTTAAAATTTTTCCACGAAATGAAAATTTTCTAATTTTCTAAATTGTAAATAACTTGGAGATTTACTCAACTATGCAGAGCGAATTGGGTTATTGTGTCAAAAAAAGAAAACTAATTTATACCATTATATACTGTTCACTATAGTTCATTTAGAAGACGAGAAATGATTTAATCTTTAAAAAGATAGCAATCACACCCCCGAGGCTAGCGGATGTCATTATTGCAAGTTCTTTTCAATGGTTCAATCACAGGAGCAGAAAAGGAGCTTGCGGCTAGAATTTATGGTGCTGTGATCAATTTGATTGTTTGTAATGTGGTAGTTCATGTTCATTTTCTTTCTTTTTGATGTATAAGTTGTTTCTTGGGATGTTTGTACTTTGTTTTGGCACCCTTGCAAGCCCCTTGCTAGCCGGTGGCCTTTTTTAATGCAATCTCGCCGTTTCCAAAAAACTATAATATAAAAAAATTGTTTTTGTTTATTAGAAAAAGTTTATAAAAGTTCTTGTTCATCTCTCATCTTTGTAAATTATCAAACCATTTCAATTTTTTTTATGTTCATTAGCAACTCAAACCAACTTAATTTCAATTTATAAAAGTTTAAAATTTTAATAGCTTAAAATGACTGTTAATTAAATTCCTATTTTAAAAATTCAAGAATCAAAATAACTATTTTATGAGGTTAAATAAAATCTTCCTGAAATAACTTAAAACATAAATTGACCCTTTTAATGGGACGCCACATGTTTTTTAATTTCTAAAATGAAAAATAAATCAATTTTAGCCAAACATATTTTCTAAATTTTTTTACTAAAACCCGAAATCGAAAACTTTCTAAAAACTTTTCCAAAAAAGCTTTAAACAATTCCCACAACCAGAATAACCCATTCAAAGCTGCAATTCAAAATTTTCCAATTTTTCTGCTTTTTACAAAAAGGAAATTTCATATAATTTTGGTGCTTTTTATCGTCAAAGTTGAATAAAACTGCGTTTCTTATTAATTGACAATTTTTCAATGAGAAAAAAAAAATCCAAAAAAGAACAAATTGTTATTGACGAAGATGGTCAATGAGGAAAATTGGACTTAGACTTCGAAAATTCTAAAGCCATTTAAGATAGAAATTAGATCGAACTTTGACTTTGAAAAATTTAAAACCGTTAAAGAAAGAACTATAATCAGGCTTTGACTTTGAAAATTCTAAAACCGTTTAACAAAGAAATTAGTAACTGAATATTGACTTTATAAAACATCACATCTACCACCATCTTAGTTATTTCAGCTTTAAAACAAGTCTTGTATTCATCAAATTTGTTTAAAGGTGTTCTATCTTTTGGAAGTATTAATTGAACATAGGATAATGTAAACAAAGATTATCCCAATTTTAAAATCTTATTCACTCATACCATACATATTGTTAAACTTTTAAATTACATAAAACCCATTAATGTTATGTAATCCACATAGGCATAGAATGTCAAATGTTTATTTACACAACAACATTTCATATTTTCTTCTATGCTTTAAAATAACGTTTTATGTAACTTTTAAATTACATAAAACCAAGCTTTTTCCGTGTTATATACATCACCTCTAACACCAAGGCCATTGACCAGAATATGTTACATTAGTCCCAAAATAAAGACTAATTATCGTACATCAACTTTAAAAAATTGCTTTTTTTACCTATACAAATGTAACTATATTTTTTTACCTATCAACATGTGTCAAAAACCTGAATCATTTTCATTTATCAGATAGAACCGAAGCACTCCATGAAAGCATGAAATCTCGGGCGGCTGAGGGCAAATCTGGAAAAAAAAAATCAAAATATTTATAAATTCAAAAAAGAAACATAAGATGACGTGTCATATTTTTTATAAAACATACCTCTAACAACCTCCAAAGCGACTGATGGTATGTCTATTTGGTCTTCAACAAGCCTATACACATCAACAAGCTACAAAATACACAAATACATGAGTCTATACTTTATTAAAAAATAAAGTAAATTACAGTTTTGGTCCCTGTGGTTTACACCAGATTACAGTTTTGGTCCTAGTTTTGAAAATCTTGCACCGGTGGCCTCTGTGGTTTCTAAATGTTTCACTTTTGGTCGCTATGGCTTCCAAATCTTTCACTTTTGGTCCCTGTGTGTGGTTTACACAAACGGTGACATAGAGAGGGACCAAAAATGAAAGATTTGGAAGACAGACACCAAAAGTGAAAGATTTGGAAACCACAGGGACCACCGGTGCAAGATCTTCAAAACTAGGACTAAAATTGTAATTTGGTGTAAACCACAGGGACCAAAACTGTAATTTACTCAAACCAAATGACAACCGGATTGTACTTTTACTGTTTTACATACCTCTTCAACATGAAGCTTAGAGTCTTCTGTTAATGCAAGAAGAAGTTGCCTACGAATTCCTTCATCGATCAAGAAAAGTCGAGCTCCGTCTTTAATGGTGTCTGTTAGATCCAGTTTCCTTTGTACCTGCAACCCTCTCGAGATTTCCCTGATGAAAAGCGAAAAGAAGAGATTAGTTTTTTGATTCTATGTGGTAAGGTTAAAACGATGGATTGGAATCCATTGATAAGATCTCTTACGAGTTGTTTCCTTGAAACGCGCTGCTCATTTTTGTTACGTTCTCCTTCGCCAACACGATTAGGTTTTCGAGTCGCTTCCATTGGAATAGACCGTCTTTGAACAAAACCTAATTCGTTGAAAATGGACTGATTAAAACACATAATGATCTACGAGATTTGAAAATCGAAGAGTTTGGATTTATAAATCCGACCTGTACAAGGCGTTCACGAAGAGCGGGATTTGGATCGGTCAAAAGTCGCTTCGCAACATATGGATATGCAACCTGGTGAAGATTTTGTGGTATTAATACGCAAACTGGTGATAATAATAATAATTTTATAGAAAAAGAAGAACAAATTTACCTCGAGAAACTTAAAATCCGGTTTCAGAGTGAAACAAATGCCTTCTTGAGTCAATAGAGATCGAATGACGAGAGAAAACCTTTCAGGGATCCGAATTGGATATTGATAAACAAGTTGATTGAATTTCCCTACATCAAAAAGCGGTAAAAAAAGAGGTTCACGAATCGAAATTGAATCGATTCTTTTGAAGTATGTAACGAATTACCTGTGACACTTCTGAAATTAAAATCGGCGAGTCCTTTTCCTGCAGAATTTTGCCAAATTGCTTCCAATGCTGGAATAATGGGGGCGACATCTGTTCCACTAGCAAGAAATCCCAATCTTGTAAAATCATTTGCCATTTCAGCATAATCTTCATTTACAGCATGAACAACAGCATCGATTAAAATCTGTTTATTTTGCTGAACAAAAAGAAAGAAAAACAAATTGGTCACAAAAAGTAGATTAAGGAACCCTAGATTATACGAAAGTACGTTGCTATACCTGGCTTAATTGAGCAACATTCCCAAAGTCCACGTAAGCAATACGACCATCCCGCATGGCAAATATATTTCCAGGGTGAGGATCTCCATGAAACAACCCAAACTCTAACAACTGCCTCAAAGCAGCACTAACACCAACAGTCAAAAATCCATTTACATCAATACCAGCATCCTTAATAGCCTGAAAATAAATAAAAAAACATCATCCACATCTAATAATAGTTTTCCTTTAAAAAAAATTATAAAATTCAAACCTGTGGATCAGTACACCGGATTCCATCAATCCATTCCATCACTAAAACCCGTGAACCAGAAAGCTGCCTGTAAGCCCTAGGAATTTTAACAGTAGGATCCCCTTTAAAGTTTTCAAGAAAATCTTCAATGTTTCGAGCTTCCTAAACATTCAAAATCAAAAAGATCCGGTTAATACCCACAGAACAGGTTATACTGAATCTGACATGCATTTGACTGAGACTGATGTTAGTGGTCCCACCAAAAAAGGTGGGACGGTGTGAAAAAGACATGAATGCCTTCCTGATCATTGAAAAGCATAAGATTATAATCTGAATACTACCAAGGTATAATCAAGCTCCTCCAGAAGCTTCTCACCAAATTCATCAACTATAAGTTCTGCATTGCAACCCAACTTCTGTAAACTGATTCCATTCAGGAATGAAGCAAGAGTCCGGAATAGGAATAGGTCACGGTAAATTATAGGCTCAATTTCAGGTCTTTGAACCTGTGAAAACAACAGAAAAAAGTTATACAAATTCGTGATTCGAGTAAATCACAAATGTTGAAATGACGATTTTAACCTTAATAGCAACATCCTCTCCTGATGCACGAAGAGTGGCGCGGTAAACTTGACCTAAACTTGCAGCTGCTATTGTCTCTGATGAAATCTTGCTGAAAATGGCTTCTAGAGGTTGACCTAATTCCTCTTCTATAATGTTGAAAGCAACCTAAACATCATTGTTAACCACTTAATCTTCTATAATGTTGAAAGCAACCTAAATATCATTGTCAATGGTCATTACCTGATTAGGAAAAGGAGGAACATCATCTTGAAGAATGCAGAGTTCGTTCATGTAATCTTCCCTGATGATATCAGGTCTGTTTGCCAGAACCTGTGAAGAAGTTATGAAAGAGTGAATACATTGAAGGAGATAAAGGAGAACTTCCATTGTTAATGGCAAACCTGGCCAGCTTTGATGAAGGAAGGGCCTAAGTCGCATAATAGATTCCTGAGCTGTCTAGCACGAAACGGAACAACTTCTTCGTCACGGCCGACTAAGTAATCATACACCAATCTTGTCCAGTAGAACCCTAACTTCCAAACGATCTCGACTCCTCTTCCGACCAGTGATAAAATCGCACCTTGTGACTCCAACACCTTGCTCCTAACCTTCACCACCGAACACAGAAACATAGAATTCAAAACGAGAAGAACAATTTCAATTGATGTTAAGAGTGTGGATGTTAATTGATGTACTCACAGTATCGGGGGTGTATTTTCGAAACGGAATACAAACGCCACGCTCGATATCTAACTGCTCTAAAGCACTGCTGCTGGTGGAGGGCTTCGACGTCAATTGCGATTCCTGTTCACTCCGGCTAGCTCCGTTCACGGCAGCACGACCACGGCCCGTCGATGCCGCGGCAACTGCCTTCACAACCTTCAGAGATTTCCGATTTCGGGGGCGGCGATTACCAACTACAACAGGAAAACGACTGATACAGATTGTGGACACGCCAACAGGCGTATAACAACTGGAATTCAGAAATGGTTTGGGTATATGATAACTGGTGCTAGTCATTTCAATGAATCGTGATCCAAGGAATCAAAATTGAAGAAATCGAGCCCTAAGGGTATGAACTGAATGCGAAATTGGGAAACTTGGTTAAGTAATTTGATGGGAATTAAGGAATTTTGGTGATTGGGGTGATCATTTGGGGTTTGAGTGTTTAACTTGAACTGAAAGATTCTAGTTGCAGGGTGGATAACAAGACTCGCAATGAAAGAGCGTTAACTAGCCACGTGGAAGCGTGAGAATGGCTGGAAAGTACGAAAAATTGGCCCACAAATCTTTTTGTAAAAGTTAATGAGTTTGTCCGATCACAAAAATTAGGACATATATGAAGTCGGATCACGATAAATAGATGTCGATTATGTGAGTTGTCTATTACATGACAGTGTTAGCCTAATAAGGTTTTATGGGTTTGGGTTTTATTTAGCCCACTAGTTTAGTTAGCCTATTATTAGCCCTTTGTATTTAAGTGTTTGTTTCCTTGTATTTGCCTAAGAACTAATATTTCACAGATGATGTTTCTCTCTCAAAACCCTAGCTTCTATCATCTTCATCTTCTTTGAAACTTGATCTTTGATAATTAACTTGGTATCAGAGCTAGATTGTTAAGGGGTTCTTGTAGCAGGCACGACGATGCGCGGATCGATTTTCTGCTTCGTTTATGTGTTCCGATTGGTATTTTCGGCTCGATTTGGTCGATTTCAAGAAGGTTATTTTTACTGTTAGTTTGTTTGCTCGATTTGGTTTTCTGATTCGCTTAGCATTCTGGGTTGCTACTGTTTTCTTGAGAAGCTGCTATTCTGGGTTGGTTCTTTGATATTGAGGGTTTTAATTGTTGCTGCTATTATTGGCTTGTTTGTTCATCTGCATAAGGACGATTTGGTATATTTGCTTGACTGTTTATTGACATTATGGCTCCAAGAGATGACTCTCTTCAGTCCATTAGTACACAACTAGATGGTAAAAACTATGCGTATTGGAGTTATGTAATGAAGAATTTTTTACGGGGCAAGGCTATGTGGGGGATTGTTACAGGTCTAAAGGGAAAACCAACAGATGACAAAGCTGAAAATTTTGCTATTTTATTGGACTCTTGGGAGACTGATAATTCCAAAATTATTACATGGATTAATAATTCTGTTATCCAGTCAATTGGCACCCAATTAGCAAAGTATGACACAGCAAAAGAAGTTTGGGACCATTTGGAAAGGCTGTATACTCAATCTAATTTTGCAAAACAGTATCAGCTAGAATTTGATATCCGAGCCCTCCAACAAAACAGTCTAAGTATTCAGGATTTTTATGCTTCTATGTCTGATTTGTGGGATCAATTAGCTCTCACTGAATCTGCAGAACTAAAGGCTTTCAAGCCTTACATTGCCAGAAGGGAAGAGCAGAGATTGGTCCAGTTTTTGATGGCATTAAGGTCTGATTTTGAAGGCTTACGTGGGACAATCCTTCATCGTACTCCTCTTCCCACAGTAGATTCCGTTGTTCATGAGTTGATTGCCGAGGAAACCCGTATCAAGTCCCAATCTGACAAAGGGTCTAAGGCAGTAGCCACACCTACTGTCTTTGCTGTTCAGAACCAAACAAGACCATCTGGACAGTTTAAGCCGAAAGTTGCATTTGATGAGTGTGCATTTTGTAAAAAGAAAAATCATTGGAAGTCTCAATGTCCATTGCTGTTGGGGAAGGGAAATTATCAAAACCAAACAAGACCATCTGGACAGTTTCAGCCTCCACAGTTCAACAGGCCTCCTGGACAGTTTCAACAACGTCCATCATTTCCACCATTTCGTCCTCCACAGTTCACTGCTGCTGCTACTGTACCTTCTACAGAGAACGATTTGAATATGACACCACCATCAGCTTTGGATCCACAGGTTTTTGAGCAATTTCGCCAGTTCATTGCTTCCAATCCTACTGCCATGTCAACATCTATGTCTCACACAGGTCTATCAGCATCTAGTCCTTCAGGTATTCCTTCATCCTTATGGATATTGGATTCTGGTGCATCTCATCATATGTCACCACATTTGTCATCCTTTTCTTCGTTATCAGCTAGTCCTCATGTTTCTGTTATGTCAGCTAGTGCTACACCTATGCCAGTTGAGGGTATTGGTCCTGTTGTTACCCCCCATATCTCTCTCACTAATGTCTATTATATTCCCACACTTGCTTTGAATCTTGTTTCGGTCAGTCAGTTGTGTAAATCTGGTTATTGGGTCTTATTTTCTGATTCTCTTTGTTGTGTACAGGACCCACAGTCTCGGAGGGTGACTGGGATCGGCCGTAAACTTGGGGAGCTTTATGTTTTGGAGCAGCTCCAAGTTTCTGATATTGCGGCCTCTAGTGTTGATTTGTCGTCTTTTCGTTTAAGTCATTCGTCTTCAAATTTTTATCTTTGGCACTCTCGTTTGGGTCATGTTTCAGCTTCACGTTTACAGTTTTTATCCTCTACTGGTGTGTTAGGTCGTTTGAACAATGTTGACATTTCTGATTGTTGTGGTTGTAAACTGGCAAAGTTCTCTGCCTTACCTTTTAATAATAGTGTCACTCGTTCGTTTGCTCCTTTTGATCTTGTGCATTCTGATGTGTGGGGTCCTTCCCCAATAACCTCCAAAGGAGGATCGCCTTATTATGTTTCGTTCATTGATGATTATACTCGTTATACATGGGTTTATCTTATGAAGCGCAGGTCAGATTTCTTTGTCATTTATAGCAATTTCAGAGCTCTTGTGAAGACCCAACACTCTGCTGTCATAAAATGCTTCCGGTGTGATTTAGGAGGGGAATATACCTCTAATGATTTTACTCAGTTACTAGCATCTGATGGGACTGTTCACCAATCATCATGTACTGATACTCCTCAACAGAATGGTATAGCAGAACGGAAACATCGACACCTTGTAGAAACGGCACGGTCTTTGTTATTATCTTCTGATGTTCCTAGTGTCTTTTGGGGAGAAGCTATCCTTACTGCTGCCTATGTGATTAATCGCATCCCGACTCGCCACAACTCTGGAATGTCTCCTTATGAAAAGTTGTATGGTCAATTACCTGATTATTCATCTTTACGGGTATTTGGGTGCACCTGCTTTGTCTTACGGCCTCATGTAGAACGAAGCAAGTTGTCTCCAAAGTCGGCTCTTTGTGTATTCTTGGGATATGGTATTGGTCAGAAAGGATATCGGTGTTATGATCCGGCGAGTCAGAAACTGTATGTCTCTCGACATGTTACTTTTCTGGAGCACATTCCTTACTATGCTATTCCTGTACAGTCTCACAACATGACTCGATCAGAACTTCAAAATATTGATCCTTTCACCATTGATAGTGATGGCACTACATCTAGTTCCCCAGTTGATGATGCTTCCATAGCTCCAGACAACCCTCCTGCTCAGTCTGTAACTGCTCCCACTCCTGCTGCCGCTTAAGAAAATCATCCACCACCATCGAGACCTGTACGTACTCATAAGACTACTAAACTGCCAGATTTTGTATATTCTTCTTATTCTCCAGCATTTGCATCTTTTATTGCAAATATACATCGGCTTTCTGAACCGGAGTCTTACAAAGAAGCTGTTTCTGATCCTCGTTGGCAGAATGCTATGGCGGAAGAGCTTACGGCTCTTTATCAGACTCATACGTGGGATCTGGTACAGCTTCCTCATGGAAAACGTACGATTGGTTGTCGTTGGGTGTATAAGATCAAAACCAAGTCCGATGGCTCAATTGAAAGATATAAGGCAAGGTTGGTTGCAAAAGGATACTCGCAGCAATATGGTATGGATTATGAGGAGACTTTTGCCCCAGTGGCAAAAATGACTACTGTCCGCACTCTGATCGCAGTTTCCTCTGTTCGTCAATGGAAGATATTCCAAATGGATGTCAAAAATGCATTCTTGAACGGTGAACTTCATGAGGAAGTTTACATGTCTCCTCCTCCAGGGATTGCTCACCAACCAGGTGAAGTTTGTCGGCTTAGGAAAGCCTTGTATGGTCTCAAACAAGCCCCTCGTGCTTGGTTTGAGAAATTCTCTACTGTGATTACTTCTCTCGGTTTTACTCCTAGTAATCATGATTCAGCGTTATTCGTTAGATGCACGAATGCAGGTCGGATTCTTCTATCCTTATATGTTGATGACATGATTATTACCGGTGATGATCATGATGGTATAGAATCTTTGAAACGTGATTTGGCTTACCGTTTTGCTATGAAAGACTTGGGAGTGCTACGTTATTTCTTAGGGATTGAAGTTGCACAATCTTCAAAAGGTTATCTTTTATCTCAGACAAAGTATATCTCTGAACTATTTGAACGTGCTCGACTCTCTGACAATAGGACAGTTGATACTCCCTTGGAGACTAATGCCAGGTATTCTCCAACAGACGGTGTCCCATTGTCAGATCCAAGCCTATATCGAACTATTGTGGGAAGTCTGGTTTATCTTACTGTTACTCGACCAGACATATCTCATGCAGTTCATGTGGTTAGCCAGTTTGTTACCGCTCCTTCTACTGTTCATTGGGGAGCTGTTCTTCGTATCTTGAGATATCTTCGGGGCACTCAATTCCAAACCCTTGTGTTTCCTTCCACGTCCTCACTCAAGTTGTGTGCCTATAGTGATGCTGATTGGGATAGCGATCCTCATGATCGAAAATCCACCACTGGTTTTTGCATCTTTCTTGGAGACTCATTGATTTCATGGAAGAGTAAGAAACAAGATGTTGTCTCTCGGTCCTCTACTGAAGCTGAGTATCGAGCTATGGCTGTCACCACTTGTGAGATTGTTTGGCTACGTTGGCTTCTTGGTGATATGGGAGTTGACGCTTCTCATCCTACTCCCTTGCACTGTGACAACAACAGTGCAATACAGATTGCCAAGAATTCGGTTTTTCATGAACGAACAAAACATATAGAAATTGATTGTCATTTCACTCGTCATCATCTTCAACTTGGGACCATCACCTTGCCGCATGTTCCTTCAACCCTACAGATTGCTGATATGTTTACGAAGGCATTGTCTGGTTCTCGATTTCGTTTTTTGTGTGACAAACTCTCAATGCTTATAGCTGTCGCATTGTGAGTTTGAGAGGGGATGTTAGCCTAATAAGGTTTTATGGGTTTGGGTTTTATTTAGCCCACTAGTTTAGTTAGCCTATTATTAGCCCTTTGTATTTAAGTGTTTGTTTCCTTGTATTTGCCTAAGAACTAATATTTCACAGATGATGTTTCTCTCTCAAAACCCTAGCTTCTATCATCTTCATCTTCTTTGAAACTTGATCTTTGATAATTAACAGACAGGACAGAAATGCAATTGAATCAAATTAAGCAAAATTGATAATGTTCTTCATAGAAAATCTATTTCAATGTTTTCTTATTATAGTGTCATTTGATATTTTTGGTAATTAAAATTTATAGGAATATTACCTACGTTCATGTACTTGTGGAAGATGCACAGAGCATACTCGGCTCGATGAATGGTCAGGTCATAGAGCTTGCGCCCCTTTGTTGGGTCCAAGGGAGCCCATTTAAAGTCAATAAACAGGTCAGGGAATAGCATTTTGTGCGTTTTAATGCATCACCTGAAACCTAAATGAATTTGTAATGTTAATGGCAATTATCTATATTTGGTTGTGATGTCCTAAATCCAATAAAATGTTATTGTTTTTCCAAGGTTGTAATGAAATATCCAAAATGAAGGTTTCAAAACATAAAATGGACAACTAAAATGTTGATTTTTTTAGTACAAGTGGAGACATTAAAGATGTCTCATTCTCCTAAAAAAATTATACGGTGATTGATTATGAAAACTTTAGCTTTTTAACTATTAACTAGTTATACTTATAGTATAACTCAATATGGACTAAAATATATATATGTATTATAGTGACGGTACCAAGGGTTATACTTATACATTAGGTCTAAATCAAGCTGACCAAATCAAAAATAACAAAATCAAAAACTAACTCAACCTAAAGGCTTTTGATACAGATTTAATTTTGTTTTAGAAATTATTTGGTACCAACAAAAGAATCAATTCTAAACCAAATAAAAACCCACAGGATGAAACCATGTTAGAAAAACTAGAACGTCCTGGTTTGAGAGTTTTTCAATTTAACTCA
The DNA here is from genome assembly GCA_023525715.1 of Cichorium intybus. Classification (NCBI taxonomy): domain Eukaryota; kingdom Viridiplantae; phylum Streptophyta; class Magnoliopsida; order Asterales; family Asteraceae; genus Cichorium; species Cichorium intybus. Next base: position 37,614,633 of record CM042017.1, on the reverse strand, counting down.
ACCTTAGATTCAATTCGGTTAGACCATGATCAAATGCCATCTCGAAGCCATGGACGTTGATTTGGTTCGATTTAATTTCACCCTTTAATACTTTGTACTTGTAGTTTTATAACAAATGGTTTGTAAACAAATCATTCCAACCTAAACAAACCTGAGGGTCTTTACCATAAATTCCATGATTTGCGGGGCAATTTTGATATATTCAGCAACGTTTGGGGTCCAAAATGAAATTTTCAATCAAGATACGACATGGCGGCATCGTAGCCTCTTATTGCCGGCATATCAGATAAGCCAACGGTGACCGGCTCCACCAGGATCATCACCACCACATTCTCTCAAACCCTACATTCATCGCCATTGTTATTCTCTCCATAATCCGTTTCTACAATGGCTTCTTCTCCTTCTTTCTCGGTGGTTTCCTTTTCATCTGTTAACACTGAACCATATGTTATTCGACTCTCAAGTCGACAAAATCTAGTACCAATAAACCCTAGACGAAAAGGCCTTGGAAATTTTCAACTTCGAGGTCGCAATACCAGCCTCATCAATGCTTCGGTATCATTTCCGGCGCAAGAGATATCATCGTCATCATCGCAGCGCCGGCCTGATGAACTTGCAGCGTCCATCTTTTCTAAGGTTTAACTTCAGTCTCCCGGTCTCCCCTACATTCAATTGTATCTAGGTTTTTTTTCGTTAACATAATTTTCAGCTTATCATCACGACACCGTTATTTCAAACGAAGCTTTAGGTTATGATGCTTGATCTTCTAGTGCTCTGTTCTGTAGTGGAATTCAGCACTATCATTATACAATCAGAAATTAGAGTCTCGAGCATTAAAATTTGCTTCCGTAAAATGATGACAAACAAACGTTTCAAAGTTCAAGGATTCAAACAGATTAAATACATATACAGATTTGCATAATCTACATTTGATGAACTCTATATTGCACAATTTTAAGCTACTTCGAAGCAATCCATTAGTTTCAAACATCTCGAACTTAGTAAACTTAGTTCCATGTACATATCTAAATTAGGTTATGCAAACAGATCGAGGAGTTACATTAACAAGGGAACAACACCTGCAAGTAGCAGAATTGGCCGGCGAATTGAACAAATACTGTGTCGATTCACCTGTCAAATCCCCCCTAATTTTTGGAGGTACATTATCATTGTGGTATCTGTTTTCCAGCTTCTATTTCTTAATTCTTCCAAAATCTTCACGGATTCATAAACTTTCATACAGATTGGGACGTGGTGTATTGTTCAAATCCCACATCGCCAGGTGGGGGTTTCAGAAGCGGATTAGGACGCCTAATTTTCAAAACAAATGAAATGATTCAAGTCGTTGAAGCTCCTGATATTGTGAGAAATAAAGTATCTTTTTCAGCTCTTGGTTTTCTTGATGGAGAAGTTTCCTTGAAAGGTATGTTTATCAGTTTATGTTTCGATTACATGAATAAAAATGTGTTCTTTCATTTACGAGTTTTCATGTTTTTTTGGGTATATGTAGGGAAATTAATAGTGCTAGATGAAAAATGGATCAAAGTGGTGTTTGAACCACCGGAACTTAAAATTGGATCGTTAGGGTTTCAGTTTGGTGGTGAGAGTGAAGTGCAACTTGAAATTACATATATTGATGATAAGTTGAGATTGGGGAAAGGATCTCGAGGTTCTTTGTTTGTTTTTCAAAGGAGAAATTAAGGCCTAAAATGACATTTTTGGAATGATTTTTGTATGTTGTATTGTATTGTGTATATAATAATTAATGAAACCATTCGTCTTTGTTGGTTATAGATTTGTATGTTTTCACTTATCTTGTGAGATACATAACTTTAACACATACATATAATATACATGGCCACATGGGATAGGTTCAACATAGAACCAAATTATATTGGTTAACCATAGAACCACGTAAAAATTGTCTATGTTCATAAGTGAACATGTGCAATTTTTACGTGGTTATGTGGATAGCCAATATAATTTGGTTATATTGAACCTATCACTAATATATATATAATAAAATATTATTCAGCATTTTTCAGTTTTCATAGAATTGTTCGTGTATGCAATATAATGCACCATGCAATTGATATACAACTAAAAATTAGAGAAAATATTTTGGAATTTTTTAGTTTTAAACGTTAATTATTGAGAAATTAGTACTTTAATTTGTTCGAAAACTTAAAAGAATACATAAAAGTTTATTATTTTTAATGCTCTAAAACCTGGTATGCATGACATAAAGACTAATTTTTTATGCATGCATATTGCATATGAATGCATCATGCATATCGATTTTATTTTATTAAAAAAACGATGTTCTAAAAATTGGTAGACATGTTGATGTAAAAAACAATCTTTTTTATGCATGCATTAATGTATACATATAAAGGCATCAATACGTCTATATATATCAATTTTATTTTATTCAAAAAATTATGCATGAACAATAAGCTTTCATCCTTAACCCTATAATATAACAATTGACAAGTATAAAATTCCTAATCAATTACTTAAATGAAATTTGATACGATATATATTTCAATATCGAAGATTGTAGATCAAAATAATGAACACAATATGTAAATATTAACGTTTCAATACATCTATTTATCATGAATGTTTAGTACAAAGATAGAGCTTTGAGTGTAAATAGCTATAATAAAATTGTTGCTAAACCCTAAAGGATAACACCGTATATATACTTGCTTAAGGCAGTGTATTCCTGACTAATACAAACATGACACATAAGCATGACATCAAGCACAACAAATGTGCTCATACCAACGTACACATTGCGTTAGGAGCACAATAACCTATATGACAAGTATACAAAAGGATGTCAAAGGAGCTCCGCAAGATCTACAAGTTTGGCATCTAAGAGGCTTCACAACTTCTTCAAAAGATAGCTTCGGGGAGTAACAACTTCAATCATCATCATGACTTTAAACTTTAGCACAACATTATTCCTAACAATCCCCCCCCCCCTGTGCGAGGTGGCTCAAACTATTTGAAGTTATTTACATAGAGACAAAACATCGATAAGAGCATTTCTGACACTATCCACTATGTTAATTGCTATGTGTTCTCCTTTATTACATCAACACCATTCAATTTGCAAGTTGTGATCCCCATCAAAGGAATCTGAAAAATAGTCATTTGGAATTTTCCTTTTGTAGTCCACACCAAAAAATAATTTCTTTATCGAACATGTTCCATTCTTCGCCACATAAATGATTCCCCAAGGCTTCTTCGCTATCTCCCCATCTTGATAACTGTATATTCCCTCCAATCTTATATCAGCCTTCAACAGAATCAGCACTTGAAATTTCATGAACCTCATTATTATCACCCCCACACTCTATTCTTATAATTTTACAATTTGTCTTCAAAGTATTCAAATTTCTCTATAGACACAACTTTCATGATCTTCTTCAAACTCCACACCCTCATTTTGCTATTTTATCATATTGGCATGACGTAAGAACTAAAATTTCCATGTATTATAGAAGTTGGATTATGTGGAATTTAAACTCTAATATCAATGTTGAAATGGTAACTTGGTCATTAGGGCATTTTGGTTATTTTGTGAAATTTATGATGTTTCAGTTTTGTGACTTGTGGTTGTGTTGTTATATCTGTTTATAAACATTGAAATTTAGTTTAGTAACTATAAGAAAATGAATGGAAAAAATTGGTAAAAAGTTTGAACTTTTGTTTAAGTATGAAAAACCTGATGACCATTACGCGACGCGAAAATCATGCGACTAAATATTTTAGGTGTTTTGACGTAAACGTTAAAGACGTTGCTATTTGGGGAATGACATTTACGCGACATGTGATGTAGAGCATACGTGACACATTTAAAGTTTATTGCTATGTAAGGGAAACTGAAATTTTCACACGACGCGAGAAAGGAAAAACACACGTCACACAAAGAATGAAAACACAACGCGTGGTTAAGGCATACGCGACGCGACGGGTTGAATGACTAGACGTCGATGAGAACATGACATGTGGAAGGAAAAGCACACGTCATGAAGAGAATGGAATACGATGATCTCTAACACGATGCGTCTACCCGGGTTTTTTTAGAGCAACTGTGTTTTTAAGTTATACACGTGCCTAAGTGGTTATCGACTTTGTTGACCACGAAGAAATCAACTTTTAGATGGGGAAAAATGGATTTGATGGTTATTTTCAATACAAAAACCTCTCATGTATCTCTTAAACTCTTCACTATGTGTTCTTGGTGTATTTAGTGTGTGACAAATTTGATGATTTGATGATTACTTCAAAGGCCTTTTCGGTGCAAAGAGATTAACCCAAGGATTCCAAGAGAAGGAGATGAAAGGCAGGGAATTCACTCAAGACAAAGAGACTTGTCATAACTAGTGAAACAATTGCCAATGTGAGTAGATAATACTTCACATGCCATTATTGTTATCAATTATTGATACTTGCTTACATTAATTACAACTAGGCGAATGCCACGCGTTGCGCAGAAAGAAAACTATATAGTTAAAGTATAGACAAATACATGTTATTCTCATACCATTTTTAAAAAGTTTATATCAAATGTCTTTATTATTTTCAATTATATGATAATAGATACATGTATCAAAATTTTAGAAGACAAAAAACTGTAAAAATTAAAATAAATGATTACAATTCCTAAAATAAAATTAGAAATAATATGGTTCAAGATAATAATTATCCCAAACTACATGATTTTAATATCATCTACCTACACTTTGATAAAATTGAGGGATATTGTATATATTTTGCTATAGTTTCACAAAAGCTTTCATTGCCACTAAAATATTTTGAATAATACATTTTTATTGATAAGAATAAAGACATATTTTAATGATGTTTACCGCACAATATATAGTCAAAACCGCACATCGGATCAATTATGCGATTTGATATTTTGAAAAACACAAACTGTATCACGAAAGTTTAAAATTAGATTATATAGTATGGTGCATGTTGTTTTGTGCACCTTGATGAAGGAATATAGAGTTCATATCGAGATCGACCCGCTGTATTTTTAAAGTTCGAACTCATCAAAATAAAATATATAAAACTTTTACTATATATATCTTTGAAATTTAATATTTGGAAATGTTTCCAACAATAAAAACTGAGTAATCATTTATATAAATGTTTTACTTTGAGGAGGACATTTATTTATAGAATAAAAAAAATTCTTAAGTTGGTTTATCATTACGATGTGAGATCAAACTTTCTTTTATAGTGTGTTATTTTATTTCATTTTCTTATCCCACATCGCTTAAGAAACACAATTAAAGTGAAATCAAACATCTATAAGTAAAAAGGCTAATATATTTCTCATCCCACATAATTTCATAAACAAATTCCAAGGGAAAGCAAGTCTTTATAAGTAGAGAGGCTAAACTATTTCCCTGATATATTTGTTACTTTGTATTATTGATTGTAGCCGACTTAAACAACGATTAAAACATTCAATAAACTATTGGATCGAGCTTTAAGACCGATCTCGTAAAATTTGGATGGGTACCCACTCTTATTTTTTTTCTAAAAAAATTCAAATTAATATGATACATGATAAAATTTTATCCACATTAATTGAATAACCTCTCTTATAAGATTTATTATGTAGATAAATAAATTTGTTTCAAGTTTGAACGATGTTCAAACATTTACCGTTTGAAATTTTTATGTATATAAATCTTATTAAATCGGAAAATGTTATCAATGTTGTCACCACATATTGAACTATGACGCTATGAACTTGTAACCTAATCGATTTTTAATAGTTTTTAACCCAATTTAATATTAATCTTTTTAGTTTCGATATTTTTGAAGCTAAAACAAAATAGTAAAATCTATTGAGACTATGAGATAAAAATATGTTTTCACGATAAATTGACTACTAATTAATAATACACTTTGGATACTTTGGTATGATAAATATTGAAATATAAATGTGCGAAGCAATCTGATACAAATAAAAAATTTCAAATTATTGTGGTGAAAGATAAATAATTTATCTTAAAACATATTGTTTCGATAACATTTTTTTATAATGTGTGTGTATACACACACACACCCACATACACACACATACACACACATACACACACACACATACATACATATATATATATATATATATATATATATATATATATATAATAGTTCAACTTAGTTTGTTTGAACAATGCTTAAACGTTTGTTATTCAAAAATTTTATGTACATATATCGCGTAAATTTAAAAAACGTCAACACCATTGTGATTTTTTACTATGACACACTTAAAAGTCATATTATGATCAAGACGGATGGATAATGTAATCAAATTAGTTGTATCATATAAGGGAAAGATGAAAGGTTAGATAGATGTATGAAACAATGTGGGACAAAGAAAAAAATCAAAATAATATGATGAAAAATAAATTATTAAGGTTGAATCACATTGTCTCGAATGATATTTTTATATGAGATATTTAAAACGTTCACAAATGAAAACTTTTATGTATATACATACTCTTGAGTTGAAAATTGTTTACATCGCTTTTATTTTTTTACAAACGACATATAAATTTTCAACGTAATCAGGTTTTTAAAAGTTTTAACTAATTTTAATTTTCATTTTTTAGTTTCAATACTTCAAAAAGTTGAAAAAAGTTAGTATAGAATACTTTAAAACTTTGTGATAAAAACTTGTTTTATGATAAAATGATCACTAATAGTAGACTTGAAAGTCATATTATGATCAAATTTGATGGATAACGAAAGCAAATAAGTGGAATTATATATGAGAAAGATGGAAGATCATATATGTATGCGGATCAATATGGGACAAAGAGAAAAAAATTATATTTGTATCTTGAAGAGTCATTGGAAATATGAAAAGACATGGAAGTTTCAAATCAATGTGCTGCTTGAAAATATGCTTCTTTTATAAGATATATAGATTCATTGAGTTTTTAGAATATAGAATACCATGCTTGTGAACTGAAACATCAAACAATATTGTATAGGGTTGGAACATAACTTTCTAGATTGATAGCTACCTAGAACTATGCATAGTAGAGTTGAGATCGAAAGTATGTCTAGACATATATCCCTTGCGGGGATATGTCTTGAGACGCCCACATGTCCATGACAAGGTCTTACCTTGGCGGACTGGTAATGTGACTCCCATTTTTTTATCCATGGCAAGGTTTGGCATTGATGGATTAAGAATAAGACTCCCACTATAAAGACCATTGTGGGAAATGTTCAGGCTGAGCCAAATGGCAAATGATTAGACGTCTGACTTAATTAGGGAATATACTTCCCACACTTATTGATAACATTAAAATGTTTAATGTTGTTTTAGGTACTCTATTTACGAAAGTCTCACTTTCTTTGTGATTTAATTTTGACATGTATCTAGAAATTGAAGACAAGGAGTAGTAAGGAGTCTTAGTTGGAATTTTACACTAGAAGACCTTTTAGTGATTTTGTAACGCCCCAAAATCTAAAGTAAAAATTTTCGTTTTAAAACAGGTCAAGTACACAAAACGGGTTGTCAAATAAAAACCATCCAAATTAAAACTTGATATTCAAACATATAAAATCGTATTTATCAAAAACATTTGCAAATATTATCCAGCAGAATACTTGATTATCAAAACCTCATATGCGGTACAGTCATGCCGTACTCTGAGCTCAAGCCAGCAAATACCTGAAAAAAAGTTAGGGTGAAAGAGTAAGCACAAAGCTTAGTGAGTTTCCCAAAATATCACACGATTCATCACATAAACACAATCATCACCTTGGGTGCCAAGGTACGACCAGTCAAGCATCGTCCTTGATCATGCAACATCTCTCAGATTTATCAACTCATTCTTTGATCGTCAGGTGCCCAGGTACGACCAGTCATGCATCGTCCTTAATCATGCAGCAACTCTCGGATCGATCAACGCATTCTTTGACTCTCTATAAACATGTAAGGCACATACAACACATTACTACACATGGTAATTAAGCTACCTACGCATGTAACTTCACCCATAGTATAGTGAGAAGACTCACCTGATCCGCGACCTCAAGCTAGACAGCACTCCATGCGAGTGCCCTCAGATCCCGACAATACGAACTTCCTAATAATGATAAACTCCACTTATAACTTCCTAAACCCTAAACAAGATAAACCTCTGAGACCGGTACCCCTAACCCTCAAGTTTCACCATAAGTCAAAACGGTCAAAAAGTCAACAGTCAAAGGTTAAGGTCAAAGTCAACGGTCAACAGCCAGTTAGCGCTGCTATATTCCTTAGATACCGTCGCTAATTGTGAACAGTCCCAAAAATTCATTAAGCTCTTAATCCATCCAGTCAAGGTCTTAAACCTTATAGGAACCTTCCAAACAGTCCATAGATTTACAAAAATCCTAACTTTAGCATCCAAACATGACCATGCATACAAATGGTCAAGATCTTGGTCCAAAATGGTCAAAATTCAACAAGACAACCAAAGAGAGTTTGTCTTATTCTCTAAACCAACTTAATGGCTCCAAAAGAGGACTTAAAGGCATAAAGTTCTTAACTTTATCCTTCTCAACCATGGACAATATCAAAAAGGGACCATTACTCCATTTTAATCCATAAAATCTCACTTAAAGCACAAGAAGAACCTAAAAATGTATAAAGGTGGGAACTTTACTCACAATGGTCTAGAAACAAGAAGCTTTAGCTGATTTCCACTTGAAGGATGCCTTCTAGCAACACCATGCATCCTCTAGCATCATTATCTCTTCAAGAATTCCTTCCAGAGTGACCAAATGAGCCAAAAATCATCCAAGGGAGCTAGTGAGAGAGAAGAAAAACGACTTGGAGGCTGAAAATGATGAAAATGGTGGCTGCCCTAGGTCATAACATGTAACACCCTAAATTATATAAACGTTAATTGATTATTAGTTTATTTAAAATTGGTTTTCGCTAAAAACGATTTGAGGAATTTAATCCGATTATTTCGATAAATAATAATAATAACAACAACGGAATTAAGAGGCTAAAGTTCTAGTTATACATGGAAGGGGGTTATATGTCATTTGATAAACTCGGATTGTTATAGAGATTAGTTTTGGGTGAAAAGAAAATAATTTACAAGACCTTAGGGACTAACTAGTGATAAGAAAGGATGGGACTGTTTATCAAATGAGTTCGTTTACACGACTCGACTTTAAATATGAGTTCGTTTACGAACCAACTAGTGATAAGAAAGGATGGGACTGAAAATGAATGTGGAAATGAATGATACTACATACCTGTATATATATAACATTTTGCAGCTGGAACCGAAAGGACGCATGTAATTGAAAGGACACTTCACGTTCTTATTACCAAAATTCAAACCATCTACAGTGGATGCGACTCTTCATTACCCTGAGTGCCGTTTCTTTTTCAAATTCGCTATTTGTCTCTGGTGATAATAGGATATTAAAGAGACTTTTTGGGAATAAATGTGTATAAAGTGATGTCTTATAAAAACAAAATGTAGGACCTATCGGTTAACATTGGAGAGATATTGACATTGACTTATTTTGACTTTTTATTACGTGTTGGACTCTAGGCCTAATGGGCTAAAGCTTACCTTATTTGGCTCGTGTTGTTGGACTAGTATATATGGGCTAATGTGCTCACATACTATGAATCTTATGAAATTATGGGCTAATAAAAGTCTCAACCTAGATTACCTATTATCTTGGTGTTGAATTTCGGGGACGAAATTCTTATAAGTGGGGGAGATTTGTAACACCCTAAATTATATAAACGTTAATTGATTATTAGTTTATTTAAAATTGGTTTTCGCTAAAAACGATTTGAGGAATTTAATCCGATTATTTCGATAAATAATAATAATAACAACAACGGAATTAAGAGGCTAAAGTTCTAGTTATACATGGAAGGGGGTTATATGTCATTTGATAAACTCGGATTGTTATAGAGATTAGTTTTGGGTGAAAAGAAAATAATTTACAATACCTTAGGGACTAATGTTGATATATTACATAAGTTTAGGAAGGCTACGGTAAATCAACATGCACTGAGAGATATCATGGCAGTTCAATATTAGACGCAACTTCTAAAGGTAATATTTTTATAATAATTTTTGAATTCAATAAAGTTCTGTATGTTCATACTTTTATACTAATAAAGTAACCATGTTGGAAACTGTCTTATTCTATGATGATGCCATGGTGTTGTTGAACGAAGTGGTGTCTCACTTATTAAAAGAAAAATGGTCCCCAGTGTTTGACAATTTGCCAAAAAGAAAAGTCCATGATTGCAAAGGTGATGAATTTAATCATACAAAAACCATGTATTAGTATTACTAAAATATTTATATGTAGGTGTACGAGAGTAATATGATAGAGCTTGTTACACATGACTAATTTAATATGCATAATCGTATTATTGTATGAACAACAATCAAGAGAGAAAGGGAGGATGTCAGGCGGATGTAGATGGCAACGAGGAGGAGCAACAACAGCCCGATGGCTGCTGTGGGCGGCAAGATGGTGAAAGCAGACCACCGTAAGTGGTGGTGCGAGTGAGGAAAGAAGTTACGGAGGTGGGCAGTGGCGGTGCGAGTGATGAAGGAGTCATGGGGAAATGGGTGTCCGGCGATGGGTGGTACGCGGCGGAGGGGCTTGGCTTGATCGCCTATGCCGGATCAAAGAGAGGAGTTGCTTTGCCGGAGCCATTGGAAGCCGACGGGGTCGGAGTCGAACCAGCATTTGCTGCCTTGACTTGGAGAACGGAGAGCTGGTCTTTACCGTCGAAGGGTAAGTATTGCTGGAAGGAGATGGTGGCTGGAGAAGAAAGCCGACCGAAGGGAAGCTTGTCGCCGGCGTGGGAGGCGAAGGAAGCAGGTGCATCGATGGGGATGAAGCACTCCATGACCTGATGAAAATGGAGGTACACTTTTATGACTTGCATCCTGATTTGCTAGGTTGAGATTGTTGGGCTCGTCGGGGTTTGGGCCAGCTCAAATGGACCTAGGCTATTTAATTAGGCTCTTTTAATTGTCTAGTTCTAGTGTTTGGATTAGCTATAGCCTATAGGGCTCTCCATTGGGCTGATGATTAAATTTGATTATCGCATGACATTAAATTATTGGATTGTTAATAAGATAATCCTAAAATCTAGTAGTATTAAATAATAAATGGATAATGTGAATAAGGATAAACCGCAACTAAAATTAGTTTCAAGAGGTGAATTTCAGTAATTATATCTTAATAAATTGAATATTTATTTAAGATATAAATTAGATTGCTAATCACGACGTGCATCAAATATTAGAAGTTGTACGGTTTAAAAATAATAAATGTGAACGTCGATTTGTTCTAAGCATTACCGTGTGGAATGTAGGCCGGGGAAGGAGAGTTCTTGGGTATCACGTGCTTGTGTATGCAACCTACTTCTACTTATCAGGTGAGTTTCTCACTACATTGTATAGACGTTATATGTGCTTTACCGAATTTTGTGTGCTTGTAAGATGTTTGTGGATAGTACCAGGTTGTGTGTATTTTATTAATATTATACATTCCTGTTATAGTTGTACGTGTTGAGATATAGTGTGTGGCTAGTACTAGACGTGTCTAGGTCTAGTATGTAGATAGTACGGGCTCGACGAACTAAGCATTATAGGGTGGCTCGACGTACTGAGCAATATGGAGATGGCTGCAAGATGCACTGAGCAGATACGCATGGCTCGACGTACAGAGTATGCGTGGCTCTGAGTGCTGAGCAGAGGTGTTAGACTTACTGAGCAGATACGTATGACCCAACGTACAGGGTATACGCGGCTCCGACTGAGCAGATACGCATGACTCGACGTACAGAGCATGTGCGGCTCAAAATGCTGAGTAGAAGACTATAGTTCGGTGTACTGAGTATAGCAGGTTATGCGTGATAAATGGTAGTATTTTTCCTGTAGGGGTTAAGTATGTGTGATTGATATACTATGTAGATGTTGGAACTCACTAAGCCGTGTGCTTATCCTTTCCCTATTAAATTACTATTTCAGGTTGTACAGGTGGAGACGACGGCTAGGCATGACGTGTACACACTGATGCAGCTTCTTTCGAAAATTTGTATTGAGTTGACTTTGCCTTGTTGACTTCCGCTGCTGGACCAATTTGGTATTAAATGTTTTGTTTTTAAATAATTAAGGATTTTGAGATGTGAATGTTTTTAAAATATAAGGTGATTTTACTGAAATTGTTTTATTATTTATTTTAAATTGGTTTAAAAACTGGGACGTTACAAGTTGGTATCAGAGCAATAGCTTGAGTGAATCAAACTCACTTGGTGGGTTTTGATCTCAAGCTTGAGACTTAAAAGTTTTCTTTAAAGATATTTTTACAAGAAATTAAAAGTTGTTTTTTTGAGTAAGAGGTTAAATGAACATTGTAGCGAAGACGCAGTGTGTACCGCCAGCCGACGTCAGTGGGGAAAAGGTTTAAGTGCTTAGTCTTTGTTGATGTTTTTATAATATATGATATATGTATGCTTGAATGCCTGCTAGGAAAATCACATATTGGTGTACAGATTATTTGTTGCATGTTATTGTGAATAAATGTTAGTGTTGATATGTTGTTTAAGGATTGTCATTAAAGTGTAGGCAGTAGGGACTAAATGGTCCTAGAATGTTTGAGTTGGCCTTGTTGCATGTTCCTTGTTGGGTGGTATCTGTAAGGTAAACCCTTTTATTTGAAAGATTTTCTAATTCAATAATTGTATACAACTATGTTCGTGAAATAACTTGGGGTATATGTTTTTTTTAAATTAGCAGAAAGAAGTAAATTGGGGACTTCTGGACAAGTCCTGAAACGGACGTAGATAGGTGTGGAAGGTAGTAGTAGAGCTCCTACTATTGAAAGCACAGGATCCGCGTTCGAATCGGGAGTTGGTCATGAGGAATCCAATTAGCTGAGGGTGTGGGTAGTTATAACAAAAATAATAAGTAAAAGTAGTAACACGTCGATACATGTGATCCATTACTATAATTTTATATTAATACATTAAGAAAAGTTTACAGAGCTACTAACCTAAACTGAAGAATCGGAAGGAAGCGAGAAAATATCTTCTACACTCCACTCTTTGTCATCATTAGGTTGACTAGTACCTTCTTGAGGATTTGGAAGGGGTATGTTTTCAGTTATTGGAGGAGGAGCTCCAAGGTGTGGGGTCTCGATAGGGTTGGAACCCGTAACCCCATGAGTATGGGCTAAAAATTGACTTGTTTGGGGAGTGTGTAAGTAGGGAAGTGATGAGGAAGGGTTCCAATTCGAAACCAGTTGGGGATAGCGAGGAAACCAGGCTAGGTTACCTACAGAGCCTCCAAAATTCCCCTCACTCACAGGCTCGAGTAAACCAGGATTAATACTACTCATACCAGAATCAGATGGCAGAGATTGCTGCTGTGTATGAGTTCTTGATGAAGTTTCCCCTTTTTCCAGAAATTTTCTTTTCTTATATTCAATCTTATGAGCAGCTTGTATCAGTTTCTTTGTGCCGTCTGTTAGACCCGATTGTGATCCTTCAATTATTGCTTCTTTCTCTCTTTTTAGGTTGGGTATTAAATCTTTCGATAATCCTGCTGCTCCACTAAACTCGTTACCAAATTCCTGTGGCATAAACAACTTTAGTAATAATAACATTATGATATAAAGGAGTAAAAAAAATGTAATTCTTTACCTCAACGCGATCAATAAGAGTTTGCAGACTCTTAAGTTGTCGTTGGGGCCAATGTTCGATGCCTAAATCTCTACAACGTTTTTTTAACTGTGTCGATCCAATGTTGAGTTCTTTTGCAGCTTTCTCAATTGGTTCGTTAAAGTGTTCAGCTATTATTTCCCTACTTAATGAGTGTCTGAAACCTCTTCTACTGCCAGCTACTGTGGTTATCAGAATCGAAGGATTGAGTTCAAATGTGTTATTAATATTTGGGATCATTTGAACATGATCCTGATTTTCTGAACCAAAGATGGACATTGATTCATTAAAATCAGTAGCTTCTATCGGTGGTAGTTGTACGTTTTCAATCATGGACTCAGAATTTTGAAATCCTTCTAGGTTCCTCTGAATCACCTGAAGTTGATTTTGATATTGAAAACCAACCCCAAGTCCGGGATTCATTACAATATTGATGTTATGAGTTGTTTGTAATTGACTTTCATTCTGAATGTCAGTCATGAATTCTTGATTCATGGTGATGATCTCACTACTCGTTGAGGGTACGTCGATAAATGGATTGTAGCCAGATAGATCATCCACAGATGGGTCTATGAATAACAATTGTTAGATGATAAAACAAAATTGAATATTCATAGAAGCAATCATTTAAAAGAATTTAACCTGGTAGAATGTATGGAGTCTGATCTAGTGTAACGTCTAAAGATGCGTGCACCGGATCTTCTGAGTTAATGTTCAGCTCGGGAAAAATTTCCGGCTCACCGTGGAGTTGCTCTATTGGTAGTATATCTGGAAGACTGTACCATAATTCAAAATCAAACAAAACATTAGAAAGATAATCGAAGTATGAATGATAGATGTCAAGAATGTTAGAGTCACCGAACTCTGTTAAGAATGCTTGGTTTGAAGTACTCTCTCCTTGTGAGAAACCAGGTCCAAGGTTCGACAGATCGCCCATTGAAGATCTGTTTTCCATGACTCGACTTTAAATATGAGTTCGTTTACGAACCAACTAGTGATAAGAAAGGATGGGACTGAAAATGAATGTGGAAATGAATGATACTACATACCTGTATATATATAACATTTTGCAGCTGGAACCGAAAGGACGCATGTAATTGAAAGGACACTTCACGTTCTTATTACCAAAATTCAAACCATCTACAGTGGATGCGACTCTTCATTACCCTGAGTGCCGTTTCTTTTTCAAATTCGCTATTTGTCTCTGGTGATAATAGGATATTAAAGAGACTTTTTGGGAATAAATGTGTATAAAGTGATGTCTTATAAAAACAAAATGTAGGACCTATCGGTTAACATTGGAGAGATATTGACATTGACTTATTTTGACTTTTTATTACGTGTTGGACTCTAGGCCTAATGGGCTAAAGCTTACCTTATTTGGCTCGTGTTGTTGGACTAGTATATATGGGCTAATGTGCTCACATACTATGAATCTTATGAAATTATGGGCTAATAAAAGTCTCAACCTAGATTACCTATTATCTTGGTGTTGAATTTCGGGGACGAAATTCTTATAAGTGGGGGAGATTTGTAACACCCTAAATTATATAAACGTTAATTGATTATTAGTTTATTTAAAATTGGTTTTCGCTAAAAACGATTTGAGGAATTTAATCCGATTATTTCGATAAATAATAATAATAACAACAACGGAATTAAGAGGCTAAAGTTCTAGTTATACATGGAAGGGGGTTATATGTCATTTGATAAACTCGGATTGTTATAGAGATTAGTTTTGGGTGAAAAGAAAATAATTTACAATACCTTAGGGACTAATGTTGATATATTACATAAGTTTAGGAAGGCTACGGTAAATCAACATGCACTGAGAGATATCATGGCAGTTCAATATTAGACGCAACTTCTAAAGGTAATATTTTTATAATAATTTTTGAATTCAATAAAGTTCTGTATGTTCATACTTTTATACTAATAAAGTAACCATGTTGGAAACTGTCTTATTCTATGATGATGCCATGGTGTTGTTGAACGAAGTGGTGTCTCACTTATTAAAAGAAAAATGGTCCCCAGTGTTTGACAATTTGCCAAAAAGAAAAGTCCATGATTGCAAAGGTGATGAATTTAATCATACAAAAACCATGTATTAGTATTACTAAAATATTTATATGTAGGTGTACGAGAGTAATATGATAGAGCTTGTTACACATGACTAATTTAATATGCATAATCGTATTATTGTATGAACAACAATCAAGAGAGAAAGGGAGGATGTCAGGCGGATGTAGATGGCAACGAGGCGGAGCAACAACAGCCCGATGGCTGCTGTGGGCGGCAAGATGGTGAAAGCAGACCACCGTAAGTGGTGGTGCGAGTGAGGAAAGAAGTTACGGAGGTGGGCAGTGGCGGTGCGAGTGATGAAGGAGTCATGGGGAAATGGGTGTCCGGCGATGGGTGGTACGCGGCGGAGGGGCTTGGCTTGATCGCCTATGCCGGATCAAAGAGAGGAGTTGCTTTGCCGGAGCCATTGGAAGCCGACGGGGTCGGAGTCGAACCAGCATTTGCTGCCTTGACTTGGAGAACGGAGAGCTGGTCTTTACCGTCGAAGGGTAAGTATTGCTGGAAGGAGATGGTGGCTGGAGAAGAAAGCCGACCGAAGGGAAGCTTGTCGCCGGCGTGGGAGGCGAAGGAAGCAGGTGCATCGATGGGGATGAAGCACTCCATGACCTGATGAAAATGGAGGTACACTTTTATGACTTGCATCCTGATTTGCTAGGTTGAGATTGTTGGGCTCGTCGGGGTTTGGGCCAGCTCAAATGGACCTAGGCTATTTAATTAGGCTCTTTTAATTGTCTAGTTCTAGTGTTTGGATTAGCTATAGCCTATAGGGCTCTCCATTGGGCTGATGATTAAATTTGATTATCGCATGACATTAAATTATTGGATTGTTAATAAGATAATCCTAAAATCTAGTAGTATTAAATAATAAATGGATAATGTGAATAAGGATAAACCGCAACTAAAATTAGTTTCAAGAGGTGAATTTCAGTAATTATATCTTAATAAATTGAATATTTATTTAAGATATAAATTAGATTGCTAATCACGACGTGCATCAAATATTAGAAGTTGTACGGTTTAAAAATAATAAATGTGAACGTCGATTTGTTCTAAGCATTACCGTGTGGAATGTAGGCCGGGGAAGGAGAGTTCTTGGGTATCACGTGCTTGTGTATGCAACCTACTTCTACTTATCAGGTGAGTTTCTCACTACATTGTATAGACGTTATATGTGCTTTACCGAATTTTGTGTGCTTGTAAGATGTTTGTGGATAGTACCAGGTTGTGTGTATTTTATTAATATTATACATTCCTGTTATAGTTGTACGTGTTGAGATATAGTGTGTGGCTAGTACTAGACGTGTCTAGGTCTAGTATGTAGATAGTACGGGCTCGACGAACTGAGCATTATAGGGTGGCTCGACGTACTGAGCAATATGGAGATGGCTGCAAGATGCACTGAGCAGATACGCATGGCTCGACGTACAGAGTATGCGTGGCTCTGAGTGCTGAGCAGAGGTGTTAGACTTACTGAGCAGATACGTATGACCCAACGTACAGGGTATACGCGGCTCCGACTGAGCAGATACGCATGACTCGACGTACAGAGCATGTGCGGCTCAAAATGCTGAGTAGAAGACTATAGTTCGGTGTACTGAGTATAGCAGGTTATGCGTGATAAATGGTAGTATTTTTCCTGTAGGGGTTAAGTATGTGTGATTGATATACTATGTAGATGTTGGAACTCACTAAGCCGTGTGCTTATCCTTTCCCTATTAAATTACTATTTCAGGTTGTACAGGTGGAGACGACGGCTAGGCATGACGTGTACACACTGATGCAGCTTCTTTCGAAAATTTGTATTGAGTTGACTTTGCCTTGTTGACTTCCGCTGCTGGACCAATTTGGTATTAAATGTTTTGTTTTTAAATAATTAAGGATTTTGAGATGTGAATGTTTTTAAAATATAAGGTGATTTTACTGAAATTGTTTTATTATTTATTTTAAATTGGTTTAAAAACTGGGACGTTACAAGTTGGTATCAGAGCAATAGCTTGAGTGAATCAAACTCACTTGGTGGGTTTTGATCTCAAGCTTGAGACTTAAAAGTTTTCTTTAAAGATATTTTTACAAGAAATTAAAAGTTGTTTTTTTGAGTAAGAGGTTAAATGAACATTGTAGCGAAGACGCAGTGTGTACCGCCAGCCGACGTCAGTGGGGAAAAGGTTTAAGTGCTTAGTCTTTGTTGATGTTTTTATAATATATGATATATGTATGCTTGAATGCCTGCTAGGAAAATCACATATTGGTGTACAGATTATTTGTTGCATGTTATTGTGAATAAATGTTAGTGTTGATATGTTGTTTAAGGATTGTCATTAAAGTGTAGGCAGTAGGGACTAAATGGTCCTAGAATGTTTGAGTTGGCCTTGTTGCATGTTCCTTGTTGGGTGGTATCTGTAAGGTAAACCCTTTTATTTGAAAGATTTTCTAATTCAATAATTGTATACAACTATGTTCGTGAAATAACTTGGGGTATATGTTTTTTTTAAATTAGCAGAAAGAAGTAAATTGGGGACTTCTGGACAAGTCCTGAAACGGACGTAGATAGGTGTGGAAGGTAGTAGTAGAGCTCCTACTATTGAAAGCACAGGATCCGCGTTCGAATCGGGAGTTGGTCATGAGGAATCCAAGAATCGGTTAAATAAACTCGGACTCGACATTACTCGGGATTACTCGAAATTACTCTGGATTTTTCAAGAATCGGTTAAATAAGCTAGGTACCGAGGGGATTTTTTATATCTCATGTACTTAATTATTTATTTTGTAAGCACATACAAAGAAAATAAATTGATAAGAGACGACTAAATTGAACAATCTTGTTTTTATTCAATTTAATGCAAATTTGATGGAAAAGTCGAAAGAAAGAATATCAATTTTCGGAAAAGTTGTAACACTTTAACATTTAAACAGGTGTCCTTGTTATTGATATTCACCTATTTTGTTATAAATTTCAATGAACTTATAATATTTGTCATGTATATAATTTACCAAAAAATAATAGCTTTATAATTACGTTATCCGAGTACTCGTCCAAGTACTCCTCGCCTAGCCAAGTACCCCCTACTCACTAGTCCACCGACCTGGGAACACCTAGCGTCTTTTGCAACACTGGATGCTATACATGGCAATAGCGACGGTAACTGGATTTTTCCCCTTCTTTTGATTTTTTTAATGCAGAACTTGATTCTTTAATCTAAGACTTGGAACTTTTCGGGATAAGGGTCTTACAGTTTTAGAGACATAGAAGCTAGAATTGTTGATGAACTATTGGATAAACTTATATGTGTTTTGAGTTGCTTGTCATGACTCTGGTCTCTTGTGACGTTTAATAATACACAAAAATGTATCTTTTTAAAAAAATATAGTTGTAAATGGGACGTATTTCTATTTAACTTCGATTATATTATGTATTTATATGTTGTATGAATTGGGGAGTTATAAGTTGGTATCAAAACCATAAGTTAAGTGAGTTAGGTTTTCTATCATGAACCTAAGCTTCTACTATGAGAGATTAACGAACTTGTTGCATTAGGACTTCTTTTTATGAGATAACATGTCTTAAGTATCATGAATTAGAAGCGCATGACTAAGACTGCCATGTTAACGTGGTACATGTTTTGGATATCAATAATTGTTACAACCTCACAAGAAATATGGAACCTTAAAATGCTACTCTTATTGTAGCAAATGGTGAGAATTAGAAATGGTAGATGACCACAAAAGGATATGCATAAGGCGAGCAATACGTCATAATAACACAATGAGGGTAATTCCATAATTAATGTCAATGCTCCTCCGGTAACTCTCGAGGCCATCCAAAATTTGCTAATTAACATGCAAAATATGGTAAAAGCATATGTGCGCCACATTCTTGATGACCATCTAGGGTTAAGTAACCCACTTATATCCTCCACTCCAACTGCCTCATATTAGCCCTCAAGGAGCAAGACTATCAGAAGTGTTTCAAGACTAGATGAAAATGAAGGGCCTTCAGATCACAAATCAGAAGAGGGCATGACTTATAGCCAAAAGACTATAAAAGGAGCACGGACCCTATGGTGACGTTGAGGTGGATAAGGGAAACATAACAAATTCTTAGGATTAGTGGATGTTGGGAAGATCAAAAAGTAGGGGCATGTATCTCAATTGCTAAAAAGTGATGCCCTTACTTGGTGGGACATTGCTTCTGATGCATCTCTTACCATTCTTTGGCGATCATCTTCCTACTAAAAGGGGTAAAGTAAATCGTTACCTTTTAGGGGTTACCTCCAGATTATTCCTTGGATATGAGAAAAGTTATTATGCTAGATGAAGCTGTTGAGAAAGCAAGAGATGCGAAAGACATGCTTAAATAAAAGGCACGAGATAAGTAAGACCTTGGAGAAAATAAGAAGAAGGATTGGAAAAGTGAGTAATCTAAGGGTGGTCAAGCTAGTGGGAAGTCAAAGAAGAGCAACAATGGAAGAGATGGAAGGAAGCATCCTAATTGTGTGAAAGTTCATCAAGGGGAATGTCCTTACAAGAACCTTGATTGTTGAAATTGCTGGAAACGTGGTCACAAGGTTTTCGAATGTATCCCCATCCAACAGGTGTATCAGGATGGTACTATCGAAATCAGTGGTCAAACCTTCAACAGTGATTTGCTTCCGATGGGAATCAAGGGATTTGATGTTGTTGTGGGTATGTATTGGCTAGGAGTTAACAATACAAAAATATTGTAAGGAAAGAAAATTGTCTTCGTAAACTTATGACAATAAACTTCCAGCACTCAAAGCACAAAAGTGTCTCTTAAAAGGGTGTAAAACGTTTTAGCCTATGTTATTGATGTGTATAAAGAGAATAGGAAGATTGGAGATATTTGAGTGGCGAGATTTGACTGAAGTGTTTCCTGTTAGATGTATCGTATGCATCTTTTTACACGTTTATTCTATGTATATTTATTCCATTTTATAGACATAATACATGCACTTGTTATTTTGAAAATTATTAAAGTTTTATTTTTTGATTGATATTTAAAATATAATATAAAAAAGTGTTAATGTCGAATTTAGTTACTTAATTTTTTGGTTTGTGTTCATTTGGTCACTTAACTCTGTTTAAGTTTTAAATGATCATCTAACTTTTTATTTATTTCCGAAATGGTCACTATGACCGGTCATAATAACTATTTCGAGAATAAAAATAAATAAAAAAGTAAACGTCTTTTTAAAGCCTAATCATAAAATTTAAACCTAAAAATCAAGTCAGATATTTTAACCCTACATTAACTAACAAGTTAACAAATCTTAATGCCAATGGCCTCTTGGTCAAGTGGTAAAGGCGTCACCCTCCTTCTTTGAGGTTGAGGGTTCAAGTCTCGCTAGAGACATAGGTGGATTCAGGAGTAGTTTAGGAATAGGAGTAGGATAGATTTGCCGTTCTAAAAAAAAAAAAAAAATCTTAATTCACTACATTTATTTGGTTAAACAGTCACGGCAAGCGTAATCTTCAAACATACCCTACCAAGACGTAACAGCGGCATTTTTGTTACCCGAACGCAGAAAAAACATCGATTGCTTTAGATCTCACCAAAAAACGCTTTCAATTTTCCCCAACCCACAAGATCCATCCAAATCCCTCAATCAGCTCCAAGGTTACTTCAATTCCTTTTCGCTTTTCGTGATCTCGGATCGATTAATTCTCGAGTTTCAACTTCTGCGTCGTGGTTTTAACGTCGAATTGCTGCATTTGCAGGTTTTTGATCATCTACAGGTGGGTTGAGAGCCATAACATGATTTGGGTTTGAGGATTTAAACCAATTCGTGTTCATGGACAAAAATAAAAACAGGACCGATCTGCTCGCTGCTGGCCGTAAAAAGGTTAGTGTTGGGTTAATTGCAATATAATTTGAACTTGTTGATTTGTTTGCTAGAACTTATAATTGACAGTTACTGCTTGCTTGAATGGAGAGATATTGGGAAATTGATCGATTTGGTTGACGTTTGTTGATTCTACTGTTGTATCTTACTGAAATAAAGGAAAATTTGATTGTTCTCGTTTCTATAGCACCTAGGTTTTATCGAATTTTGACATTGTTAAAAGGGAAATTCCTGGTTTGAGAGGCATCATAATCTTTTAAGGTATGCAAAGCAGCAAAATGATTTAGAATGACATAGTTTTTTTTACCAATGCTGAAACCTACTTTAAACCCTAAAACTCCTTGAAATGAAACAGTTCTGATGCACTTTTTGTAATACAAAACTTGCCATGGCTTCCATAGTAGGTGTTCAGATGTGCATAGTAGGTGTTCAGATGTGCAATCTTATCTGTTCTAATTCTGCAACAACTTTGAAGACACAAATCCAAATAACCACCAAATGTGATTATTCAAATTGTACTGGTATTATGACACATAGGTGTCTGTATACTGGTGCTGGTGCTCTAGAATAGCTTTAACATATCATAATTATTCAAATATACTTAAAAGAATATCAAATTAGGGTTTGAATTTATTTGTTTGCTTTATCAGCTTCAACAATATCGGCAAAAAAAGGATGGTAAAGGCAGTAAATCTTCAAACAAGGCCAATAAACCAGACCGCGATGTGGCTACTGGTGACTCATCATCTGTTTCCAAACCGCCACCTGTACAAGCTTCATCCGCTGAGCTTGTTGAATTATCCTCACAAGGTTCCACGGATACCTCACCAGCTACCAATGCTGACATGGCAACTTCTGATCTTTCCTCCACATCAAATGTACCAATAGAAGTGTCTAAATCTGACGAGTCAGTTGATGATTCGGTCCCAAATAAAGATCTTCAAAGTTCAAATCTTGATGATGTCATACCAATTATTTCTCCTCCAAGAAAAATTGTTACTGAAGGAGAACATGAAAGTGGCTTTACTGTTGGTTTGAAGGCTGTTCTTGATGATAGAATTGATCATAAAGCAGGTGAAATGATTGCTGTACATGGGGAAGATCAGGTACCTGATGTAGGTTGTGCCTGTATTCTCTTGTTCTCAATTACCATTTTTTACCACCATATAATCTTAATCTGTTTGAAATGAAAATGGGTTTTTGAAAATTACACATTTCTGTGGTGTATAACCAAAATCTTTTTGTTTGTTTGTTAGGGACATTGCAGGAAGATAATAGAACCAGTTTGATAGATGTTGAAGGGGAAATGAATCAAGTTAGTTCGGGGGATGTTGAGGAAGATGCTAAGATGGAATCTAGAAGCAGTGGAATTGAACAAATTAGTGAAGAACGTGATGGTTTTTCTGCTTCTGGGCCTGGAATTGGTGATTCTGGTGATACCAATGCAGATGTAGATGTACATTCTGCTTCTGGGCTCCTGTCATCTGATCATGAACCTGGAATTGGTTATTCCGGTGATACTAATGTAGATGTACATTCTGATTCTGGGATCCCCCCATCTTCTGATCACGAACCTGGAATTGGCGATTCCGGTGATACTAATGTAGATGTGCGTTCCACTTCTGTGCTTCACCCATCCTCTGAGAAAGAACCTGCAATTGGTGATTCCGGTGATATCAATGCAGATGTACATTCGGCTTCTGGGCTACCCTCATCTTCTGATCATGATCCCTCAATTGGTGATTCCGGTAATACTAGTGCAGATGTGCATTCTGTTTCTGTGTTCCCAATTTTTGATAATGAACCTTCAATTGATGATTCTTGTTATACTAATGCAGATGTACATTCGGCTTCTGGGCTTCCATCTTCTGATCATGAACCTTCAATTGGTGATTCCAGTGATACTAATGCAGACGTGCATTCTGCTTCTGGGCTCCCATCTTCTGATCAAGAACCTGCATTTGGTGATTCCGGTGATACTAAAGCAGATGTAAATTCTGCTTCTGGGCTTCACTCATCTTCTGATCCGGAACCTAGAATTGGTGATTCCGATGTTACTGATGCAGATAAACATTCTCTTTCTGGGCTCGTATATTCTGATCTTGAACCTACAATTGCTGATTCCGGTGATACTAAAGCAGATGTAAATTCTGCTTCTGGGTTTCACTCATCTTCTGATCATGAACCTAGAATTGATGATTCGGATGTTACTAATGAAGATATACATTCACTTTCTGGGCTCCTATATTCTGATCTTGAACCTACAATTGCTGATTCCAGTGATACTAAAGCAGATGTAAATTCTGCTTCTGGGCTTCACTCGTCTTCTGATCCTGAACCTAGAATTGGTGATTCCGATGTTACTAATGCAGATAGTCCTTCTCTTTCTGGGCTCCTATATTCTGATCATGAACCTACAATTGCTGATTCCGGTGATACTAAAGCTGATGTAAATTCTGCTGCTGGGCTTCACTCTTCTTCTGATCCTGAACCTAGAATTGGTGATTCCGATGTTACTAATGCAGATAGTCCTTCTCTTTCTGGGCTCCTATATTCTGATCATGAACCTAGAATTGGTGATTCCGATGTTACTAATGCAGATAGTCCTTCTCTTTCTGGGCTCCTATATTCTGATCATGAACCTAGAATTGGTGATTCCGATGTTACTAATGCAGATAGTCCTTCTCTTTCTGGGCTCCTATATTCTGATCAAGAACCTACAATTGCTGATTCCGGTGATACTAACGCAGATGTAGTGGTAGACATTCATATGAAATCAGGCTCTGCTGAGTTCCCAGAAACATTGAAAGAGCAGTTGTACATCAAAAACTTTGAAAAAGAATTGGTTCACTTGCAGCTATGTGAAGAAAGGAATGTAAGAAAGGAGTTTGAACAACACCGTCTTCAATGGGTGAATGAAAAATCATCTTTCACTGCTTCCATCGATGATCTTGAAAGCAAAAACAAAACCCTTTCTGAAGAGCTTGCCAAATGTAGGTCTGAACTGGACATAGTTTCAGACAAAATAGAGGAGCTTGAAATGAGTGTTTCATTCTCAAAAACAGAATTAGACTGGTCCTCTTCCCGCATTCAGGAATTGCAGATTGAAGTCTCAAATGTGTCATCCGATTTAGTTGACAGTAAAAGTTTGGTTTCAGATTTGCAGTCAAAAAATGAAACCCTAAATGCCAATATTGCTTCATTGACGAATGAGAAAGAAGGTTTGGTTTCAGAGAATGAGAAGTTGGTTAAAGAATTAAAGGAGTGCAAATCTTTACTCGAATTATCACAGGTTGATAATGTTAATGTCCAAGAAAGTCTTGCTCTTGTAATGGAGGAAAGGGCAAAACTGGAAGAGGCAAGACAAATTTATGAATCTGAAAAAGAAAAACTGCAAAGTGATTGGAAGAAATTAGATGCTGTTCTTTCTTCAGAGAGGGAGGAAAGAAATAAACATAAAGAAGCAAATGAGCATTTTATCCAGGAGAATAATAAAGTTTCCATGGAGTTATTGGAGTCCAAGAAGTCAATGGAAAGTCTACAGTCAGAAATTGCTAACTTAAATGAGAATCTTGATATGGTAACAAAGGAAAGATCCAAACTTGGAGAAGATATGAACCATTTAAGATCCGAAAAGGAGGAGTATTTGACCGAGTTAACAAACTGCAAAACTTTATTGAAGAATCTTGAAGTGGAATATGAAAAGTCCATGAAAGAATCAAGAGACAATACCTTGAAACTTGAACAACTCACCCAAGAAAATGTTACTCTTTCTAGTTTTGAGGAAACTTTCTTGAAAAATGTGATCTTGGATGAGTTTATGAAGCAATACGTGTCCACAGTTGAATCCAAAAAGGGCGAGCTTGTAATTTTGTGTGAAGACTTGATTCAAGAAGCCATCATCACCAAAAGAACAAACTCAGATCTTACAGAAAAACTTCACAACTCCGAATCAAGAATCCAAGATTTGCAAGAACAGCTTGAAGATGCTCGTAGGGCCCACAACTTGCTTTCAGATTCTTACAAAGACATGACTGAAAAAACCAACTCAGATCTTACAGAAAAACTTCACAACTCTGAATCAAGAATCCAAGATTTGCAAGAACAGCTTGAAGATGCACGTAGGGCCCACTACTTGCTTTCAGAATCTTACAAAGACATGACTGAAAAAACCAAGGATTTAGAATCTACAAATGAGCTTGCTGCCTATGTGATACATAAAGTTTTTGATAACCTTCAAAAACTCGTGAACAATTCGGACCCCACTACAGAAAGTGTTCATGATGACCTCAGAAGTGGACAGGTGGACCATTTAGAAATCAGCAACTATGATGTCTTTATTGAACGGTTGATAATGATTCTATATGAGCGGTCACAACTTGAAATAAAAAACAGAGAATACAATTTGGAGTTATTAAGAAGAATAAAAGATTTGGAAGGATCAAACAAAAGGTTTAATTATCTAGACTTTGCTTTACTTGAAGAAAAATTGAAGTCCAAAGAATTACAAATAAACCAATTAACCTCCTCAATTGCTTCATATGAACTCGAAAGTTTCATTTTTAAGGAAAGTTTGAGAACTTCAATGGAACAAATTGTTGTCATTCAATCAGAAACAAAAATAAAAGAAACAGAACTTCATCAATCTGAAAACCGTGTTTCTGCTTTAAGAGAAAAGCTTCATATTGCTGTTACAAAAGGGAAAGGTTTAATTCAACAACGTGATGCCTTGAAACAGAATCTTACAATAAAAGATTCTGCAATTCAAGAGCTTGAAACAAAGCTTAAATCGTATTCAGAAGCTGGTGAAAGAATGGAAGCTCTTGAATCTGAACTTTCTTACATTCGAAACTCGGCTACTGCACTACGGGAATCTTTTCTGTTAAAAGATTCTGTTCTTCAAAGAATCGAGGAGATTCTAGAAGATTTGGATCTTCCGGAACATTTCCATGACCGAGAAATCATCGACAAGATTGATTGGTTGGCAAAATCGGTTTCTCATGGACCGAGTCAGACGGGTGTAATTGAGCGAGCTCATTCGTATCCCGGTTCTGGTCCTATAGACGGATGGAAAGAAGATTTGGAACCGGTTTCAGATGAATTGAGAAGAAATTATGAGGAACTTCAGAATAAGTTTTATGAATTGGCTGAACAGAATGAGATGCTTGAACAATCGTTGATGGAGCGGAACAATGTTGTCCAGAGGTTTGAAGAAGTTTTGGAAAAGACGAATATGCCCTTGCAATTGCGATTGTTGGAACCGGAAGATAAGATCGATTGGTTGCGTGTTGCTCTTGTGGAGGCAAGTGACCGTTGTGCCCTCCTTGAACAATCGTTGATGGAGAGAAATAAAGTTGTGCAGCGCTGTGAAGAGGTTTTGGAAAAGACAGATATGCCCCTGGAGTTGCGATCGGTGGAACTGGAAGAGAAAATTGATTGGTTATGTGGTGTTCTTGCGGAGGAAAATGACCGTTGTGCCCTCCTTGAACAATCGTTAATGGAGAGAAATAACGTTGTGCAGCGTTGTGAAGAAATTTTGGAAAAGACATATATGCCCCCGCATTTGCGATCGTTGGAACCAGAAGCTAAAGTTGATTGGTTACGTGTTGCTCTTGGGGAGGCAAATGACCGTTGTGCCCTTCTTCATGAACGACACAATCTCATGCAGCGGTGTGAAGAAGTTTTGGAAAAGACAAATATGCCCCCGCATGTGAGATCATTGGAACCAGAAGCTAAGATCGATTGGTTAAGTGTTGCTCTTGGGGAGGCAAATGACCGTTGCGCCCTTCTTCATGAACGACACAATCTCATGCAGCGGTGTGAAGAAGTTTTGGAAAAGACAAATATACCCCCGCATTTGCAATCATTGGAACCAGAAGCTAAGATTGATTGGTTACGTGTTGCACTTGCGGAGGCAAATGACCGTTGTGCCCTCCTTCAGCAAGATTTGGAGAAGGTTCGTGGGTCACTTTCTGCTGATCTTGAAGAGTCTAATAGAA
The DNA here is from genome assembly GCA_023525715.1 of Cichorium intybus. Lineage (NCBI taxonomy): Eukaryota > Viridiplantae > Streptophyta > Magnoliopsida > Asterales > Asteraceae > Cichorium > Cichorium intybus. Next base: position 37,586,929 of record CM042017.1, on the reverse strand, counting down.
GATTACTTGATCTTCAGGAAAATCTCAAGTTGATTGCTGATGAAAAAGAACAGATTTTAGCTCGTTTTGAGGCTCAAAGTCAAGATTATAACAAAATTTCTGAGAAAGTTGAATTATACGAAATTGAGAATGAAAAACTCCAAAATGAAATTCATGCATTGCAATCAAAATTAGCTGAGAAGGGTGTGGATGAAGAGCATATACACCATGTTCATGGTGAAATAAAGCGGTTGCAGGATTTAGTAAAGAACATGCTTCAAGATTCAGAAATGGAAGATCTTGATTCAAGTATGAATGATATTGAGTGTCTGGAAGGATTACTGAGGAAGCTAGAAGAAAAATACCCAAAATACCCTTCAGGAGAAAGAAGCATTGGACAGTTAGAGATTCTAGAGAGTAAGCTAGAACAGGTTGAAGGCGATTTAATGCAAGTGAAGGAAGAAAGAGATAAACAAATGGAAAAAAGTCAATCTTTGGTCAATGAAGTTGAAGCATTAGTGGTAAAGAATCAACAAGTTGAAGGTGATTTAGTTCAAGTGAAGGAAGAAAGAGATAAACACATGGAAAAAAGTCAATCTTTGGTCAATGAAGTTGAAGCATTAGTGGTAAAGAATCAAGAAGTTGAAGGCGATTTAGTTAAAGTGAAGGAAGAAAGAGATAAACACATGGAAAAAAGTCAATCTTTGGTCAATGAAGTTGAAGCATTAGTGGTAAAGAATCAAGAATTGCAGAAATTACTAGTTCAAGAAGAGCAGAAGTGTGGTGTAGTTAGAGAAAAGTTAAATGTCGCGGTTAGAAAAGGGAAATCTTTGGTTCAACAACGAGACGCCATGAAGCAAACCATCAACGAGTTGACCGCTGAGGTGGCGCGTTTGACTTCCGAGATTAAAGTTCGTGAAAATACCCTTTTGGCCCATCAAGAAAAGATGAAAGATTTGTTTACTCTCCAAGAATTGGTGGATAATAAAGATTCTGAAATCGGGTTCTTGAAAAACCGTTTGGAAGAGATTTTACGTGTTTTGGGAGAGATTGATGTTGGAGTTGAATTAAAATCCAACGACCCAATTGAAAAAATCGAACAAATTCAAAAAACATGTCGCGATTTACAAGATGGAATCTTGTCTGCTGAACAAGATTCAAGAAAATCAAAAAGGGCGGCTGAATTGCTTCTAGAAGAATTGAATGAAGTACAGGAAAGAAACGAAGATCTTCTTGAAGAGATTTCAAAAGTATCAAACGAAAAAAAGATAGCAGAAGCTGCCACGCGGGATTCTCTCTCTCATCTTGAACAGCTGTCTGCTGTTCATTTGGAGGAAAGAAGTATCCAGTTTGAAGAATTGATGAAGTTGAAATCTGATTTAGAACAATTAAGACCAGAATTGATTAAAATCTTTAATCTGGTTGATGATGTTTTGCCTAAAGATTTGGATCATTTGTATAATCTTGAATCCGGTGTTAAATCATTGTTGGAATCAAGTGATGCTTCAAACAGCTCTCATGGTGGTATTATTTCCAGAAAGGATTCCAAGGTACTTAATCAAACCTCCTTTTCTTTTTTCCTTAATTATGAAATTAATGGGGTGTTTGGTTTGTGGGATACCTTGAAATTTGGCCGGAATTGGAATCTGTTTTTCTTCAAATGAGTTTGGAATTCACAAACTTCTTTGACTGATGGATTTCAACATTCCAACCTAAAATCCATGGAATTCAATTCCCGCCGTTTCCTCCGTTAAAATACTCAATTTTACCCTTTTAACCCTAGAAATTTTGACAAGTAAACCACCAATTCCATTGCATTATCCACCAATCAAATGCTTGACAGGATTCCATTCTGTCAAATTCCGATTCCAATTCCTTTGATGGATTCCAGTTCCTTCCATCAAGATCATTCTTTTTTCATCAAGCAGCAATTCATCATCAACACCGATTCCCATAAATTACATCTTATACAATTTCATGTTTCTAATTTGATTCTTTTTTCAGGAAAATCTTCATTCCAGATTATTTTTGGACACCAAAAGAGAACAACAACACAGTGACAACGAGATCATGGACTTATGGAGGTTCATTGGGACCCACATGCAGGATTTAATAACAAACATCAATCTTTTTCAAGAAAAATTGCATGCCCATTCAAAATCTTTACATAAAGAAGCCATCAACCTATCTGAAACAATCTCAACTCTTCATAAAGAAATAACCTCCAATAAATACTCCCTTGAATCCATCAATAAACAGAAAGAGACGGAAATTTTAGCCTTACATAAACACGTTTCAATGCTGTATGAAGCTTGCAAGAATTCAGTTTTTGAAATCGAAAAAACCAAAGGCCAATTGGATTCGAATGATGACATGGAATCTTCCCTTTTCATTGAAGGTGAAACACTTGTTTCTGAAGAACAAATTGTGAGTATTGTAAACAGATTATTATTACTTGTGAAAGATGTTAATAGTATTCAGACTGAAAATATGGAAGTCAACCAAAAGGAAATGAAGGCTACAATTTCTAGTTTACAAAAAGAGTTGACTGAAAAAGATGTTCAGAAAGATAGAATGTGTGTGGATTTAGTCAGTCAGATTAAACGAGCTGAAACAGCTGCCATGAACAACTTACAAGAGCTTGAATCTGCAAAAGTTCAGATAAATGACATGAAAGGGCAATTGGAAGCTGTAAATCTGGAGTGTAATGCTTTAAAACAAAGGGTAAAAGAGGTAGAAGAGGATAAAGAATCAATCTTGGTTGACTTGCAAGAAAAAGTCAAGTCACTTACACAAGCTTTGACAGCAAAAGAACAAGGTGATTATTACTTTTTTACCCTCTTAAAGTCTGTTTTTTGGAATGTAAGGGTAAAATGGTCATTTAGTCTCGTTCAGACGTTTATTCAGTCCGGAAAAGGAACAATTTGTTTTACCTTTTTAAAGTCTGGTTTTTGGAACGTAAGGGTAAAATGGTCATTTAGTCTCGTTCAGACGTTTATTCGGTTTGGAAAAGAAACAAATTTTTTTACCTTTTTAAAGTCTGTTTTTTGGAACATAAGGGTAAAATGGTCATTTAGTCTCGTTCAGACGTTTATTCGGTCTGAAAAAGAAACAAAATTTTTTACCTTTTTAAAGTCTGTTTTCTGGAATGTAAGGGTAAAACGGTCATTTAGTCTCGTTCAGAGGTTTATTCGGTTTGGAAAAGAAACAAAATTTTTTACCTTTTTAAAGTCTGTTTTTTGGAACGTAAGGGTAAAATGGTCATTTAGTCTCGTTCAGACGTTTATTCGGTTTGGAAAAGAAACAAATTTTTTTTACCTTTTTAAAGTCTTTTTTTGGAACGTAAGGGTAAAATGGTCATTTGGTCTGGAAAAGTAACAAACCTTATGTATACAACACTTTATCCATACCCATTCAACCATTTCACCCATACAGGACTTAATGGAAAAAAAAGAAACAATCTTTTATTAATATCTTCAATATTTATCAAGATAATCATTTTTAATCAATTTTATTTTATTGTTTACAGAAGCTGAAGCATTATTACAGGCGCTTGATGAAGAAGAAGCCCAAATGGAAGATTTAACAAACAAAATCACCGAATTAGAAACACAAATCCAACAAAAAAATCTTGATTTAAAAAACACCGAATCTGCACGTGGAAAAGCATTAAAGAAACTTTCAATCACAGTCAAAAAATTCGATGAACTTCATCATCTTTCAGAAACCCTAGTTTCCGAAATCGATAACCTTCAATCCCAAATTCAAGAACGCGATTCTGAAATCTCATTCTTAAGAGATGAAATCACAAGATGCACAAGTGATTCCTTACAAGCATTAGAAACAGACAAAAAAAACTTAGATGGAATCCAAGACATTTTGACTTTTTTAGAAAGTCAAGATTTGAATCTTGAAGACAACAATGGCGATCAAGTTCTTGAATTTAAAGAAGTACTCAAAAAACAAATCACATCCATTATTTCAGAACTAAAAGAACTACGCCAGGTGGCACAAAGTAAAGATGATTTATTACAAATAGAGAGAAGTAAAGTTGAAGACTTGAATCAAAAAAGAGAGCTTCTAGAAAGTTCTTTGAAAGAACAAGAATCAAGATTAAGTTTACATCAAGAAAATAATGATTCTGTTCACACAACATCTATGACCTCTGAAATTGTGGAAGTTGAACCCGTTGTAAGTTTTTTTTTATCTAATAGCAATGTACTTATATAGTTATATTCATTTTTCCATTTGTTTTTCTTTTTTGGGAAAATTTATTTATTTGATTTTTAATACAGATTAATAATTGGCAACCAAAAGGAGCATCCATGGCACCTCAAGTTAGAAGCTTGCGAAAAGTAAATAATGATCAGCTTGCAATTTCCATAGATGATATTGATTCAGATGAAAAAGATAAATTAGAAGATGAAGATGATGATAAAGGTTTTTTTTTTTTTAAAATCATAATCGTAAATAGTAAAAATACGATTCTTACCATTTAATTAATCTTTTTTTTTTTTTGTTCATACAGCTCATGGTTTCAAGTCTCTTACTACTTCAAAACTTGTCCCAAAGTTCACTAGGCCTGTTACAAATTTCGTTGATGGCTTATGGTATATTATTATTATTATTTTTTCTGGGTGTGATTTTTTTATGGAGTTAATGATTTTTAATTTGAAAATGCTAATTTTTTTAGGGTTTCATGTGATCGGGCATTACAAAGACAGCCTGTTTTGCGGTTGAGTCTTATTCTTTATTGGGCTTTGATGCATGCACTTCTTGCTGCTTTTGTAGTTTGAGAAGCGGATTTTGGTTAGATTCTTTTTTACTTCCTATTATAGCATTCTACTTTCAGTTTCTTATTGCTCTTTTAAAAGATGGGCTAATGATGAAAAAAGCACTTTTATTTGCCAAAAATTCGGTTTAACCACTAATTTTTAAAAGATTCGGAAAAAACCACCATTTTTTGGTAAAAAGTTTCATCGAAACCATTGTGTTACCGGTTCTTCAGGTCATAATGGTCGGGTTAAAATTTTTTCCAAAAATCGGCGGTTTATTAAAAGAAATGAAAATTTGATGGTTAAACCAGAAAAAATGACAAAATATAGTGTTTTTTTTTTCGTAATTATACAAGTTCAAGTGTAAATATTATGTAGGGCTAATTACGAAAAAAGCACTATATTTTGCCAAAAATTCGTCTGGCAACCAATTTTTAGATTCAGATAAAACCACCATTTTTTGGTAAAAAGTTTCATCGAAGCCATTGTTACCGGCTTCTTTAGGTCATAATGGTCAGGTTAAAATTTTTTTCCAAATATTGATGGTTTTACTAGAACAAATGAAAATTTGATGGCTAAACCAGAAAAAATGATAAACTATAGTGTGTTTTTTCGTAATTTACCCTTTAAAAGATAGGTGTTAAAGGTAGTCCATTTTTTTAAAAACGTTTTCTTATTATGACATTATAATGTTGTAATAGGAGGAACTGAAAGTAAAATGCTATAATAAAACAAAAAAAATGAAAGTACATTGCTATTTTTTTTTATAAATTCACACCAGATTCAATAAAAATCATTCTCTGATTTTCAGGTTCTGATTTGTGGAAGAAGCCTAGATTGGTTCATCTTCAATATAATTTAGGTCAAGTAAAACACAAGTGGCTGTGATTTCTTCATATTTTATCAGAAAATCACACATACTTTTATCTTGTTGAGTGATTCAAAATCAAAAGTATATCAATAATTTGGGCATCTATCTCAAGTTTTGTCATACAATCAACATCCCTAATTCATCTCTCATGTGGAGGTGACTTGCCCTTGAAAAATGTTTCTAAAAGTTTTTGTTTGTTTAGGGAAGGAAAATGCATATATATGTAGTTTTGTTATACCACATATTTTTGGGATTTATTATAATGTTTGCAAAGATTGTTTAAGCAATGAAACTTGTATTTTTATATTTTTTATTATAGTCCTTGTGACCTTTTTATATTAGGTCCTTTTTTGTATGAAGTAACAAGGAAATATTTATTTGTAGTTTACCTGATTAAATTGTGTTATAATTAAGATTATTAAGTTAAAAAAAACATCACGTCCATATTTTAAGATAAGAAGTGTAAAATTTGTTTGTTGGACATGACAAGCTTTTATAGTGGTGGTCTAGCATGACCACTAAATATATGTAAAAGTTGAAATATTTTCAAGATAAGAATCATTGTTGCCAAAATAAAATCTTGTAAAAAAAGGTGTTTCCTACTATTGAAGATAGAAATTTGCAAAAATTTGACATGAAGTGTATGAATATTCGCAAAACATTTGAATTTGTTTTATACATATTTATCCAAAGGAATTTACATGATTTAATCGGTTGTTACTTTTAACACGGTTATTTGTAATAAATTGATCTTTACGAGAACACATGTATGCAATTTTCAAATAAATGCATTGTGCATCTTTCACATGTTATGCGTATTTTTCATAATTCATGCAATGTCCACAAAGTGAAGTAGTTTATGCATTTTTCATACAGCCGTATTTTTATCAATTTCATGAACTAATTTAAACTAAATAGAACATATCAACATCAAAATAACTGTTTTTGACCTGTACACAATTTAAAGATACTTTTAACTTACCTTTATTCTGAATGATGATCCAATTACTTTCTCCACTTGTAAATTAGGCCCACTGCCTATAAAACATCACCAAAATTTAGAAACCACATCCCCAACTATTCAAACATATATTAATTTACCGACCTTCGTTGTTGAAAATTAAACTAAGTATTGAAATGTAGAAACGAAGGAGGACAAGTCCGAAGACTTGAGAAATACTTAAGTAGATCGAAGCTCAATAATAAATAGATACCAACAAGTTAGGATGCGGAATAAGTAAAACTTGAAGATCAAAGTGCAAGAATTAAATATAAGAAAGAAAGAACATAAGCATAAAGATGAAGACCAAGAGTTTGATGGAATGGAAGATATTTTATATCATAAAAAGATAGTTACAAATAAGTTTTCCAAACTATGAAGAAAAGTGTTGGTGGAACTCTCCTTTTATAGTGCAAGGAGAGTTCCGCTGGACAAAGACTTAAGGGTGGAATGAACTACAGACCAGTTCATTCCGTATTACATTAAGGATAAACGTACAAAGTCAGACTAGGTTGTCCTAAGTTGATTGTTCTCTATCTAACAGTACATGCGTCAATGCAACTTTGGGAACATGACTTGACAGGTCTGATTGTAGTTTATAAAAGGATCTTCTTATCTTTGTCTTTATCTTCATTTAACTTGATCTCTTATCTTGATATGAACTTCTAATTGGGGCTGAAGACTAGGGACAATCTTCGGTATAGAGGATTGCTGAACTTGGATCTTCTGATGTCTTCAGAGGTTGCTATACCGAAAGCTTCTGTACCGAAATCCAAGAGTGGATTTTGGTGTCTTTTAACACTTCACTTCTAAACTTATAGCACTTCCGAACATAGGTTTCTGGAGCATAGTCCGAAATCCAAGAATGGATTTCGGTATAACAGATTTTGGATCCATAATGATATAATAAACCCAAGTATTGAAGTGAAAGTATGTTCATTCATAACTAGAGAACATTCAGAAGTTAGGAACATACATTAAAAGGTAACAGAAATGGTTCAAAAATATTACAAACTAAATATAGAGTTGGTCAACGAATCACTAACACTAACAATTCCCCCTTCGGTGACCAACCGAGGGGTTTCTTATGGTCTTCACACTTTATCTTGAATCACTTGCCTCCACGCCATGCTCTAAAATTTTCTGACATTAATAATCCATTCCATTCTCTGAATCAACTCTTTCTTGACTTCCTCAGTGGCGAACTTTGATCTTTTTACAGCCTCAATGAAGTTTTCTAACACCACGTTCGGAGCCCTTCTCATTTCGTCGATTCTGAAGAATAGCTTTGTTCATTTTCGCTCTTTTGACTTGTATATGATACCAAGTATCAGATCGTTTGTAGCTCCATTGTTCCACCTTTCTCTTGCATCGGGCAAGGACAAATTAAGCATCTCTGAGTATCGATCCTCTGGATGAGTTCTGATTATTTTGTACAGTTCACCATCCTGGCATATGAACTCATCGAGAAGTTGTGCGAGGAATCTCCGGACGTTCATGTACGCTTCTTTCATATCTTTGTTTTGCTCGATTTTCGGGGCCAACCGCATAACTACGGTGTAGAGATCGGTTGGGCTCATTTTTCGGAAGTCAGCTTCCGTTATCACCAACACTTTTCCTTTTCTGAGTAACTCATACTCATATCAGTTTGACTTCTCGAATGATATTTTATTTAACCCTGTAATGGCGGTGATAGGTTCTGTTGACCATATTTTCCACCTAGGTTGAGTGAACCTGTCCAAAAGTCTTTGTACCCTAGGCCTCATCTCCATAGTTTGATTGAAAGTTGGGATAGCTGAGTAGTTCAAAGTATAATCGTATTTTTTGGCATTTGGGGATAATGGAATGTCCCAGTTGTGCGAGATGCTTTGTGGAGGAGCGAAAGATTTCACTGGTTGATAGTTAGCATAAATTAATGGTCGGAGATCGAAGAAAGAAGGCAGCTTAAGTTGACTTGAGCCCTCTCCTGCTAATGCAGCTTTGGACTTGGTTTCCCTTTCAAAGTCTTCTACAAAATTTGCTGCACGTCATCAAAGTATGCATCTTTCAGAGCTTTCAGTTTAGGAGGGTTAATGGTTTTAATTGGTGAATACATTAGATCATCATCTTCTGTATGGATTTCCGGAGATTGGGGAGGGGTCGAAACTGTCTTGGGAGAAGGTGTTTTCTTTGGTGAGGAAGGAGGAGTTTTATCTTTTGGGGTTTTCGAAGGAGATTTTGGCGAGGGAGGAGGAGTAGGAATTTTCGGTGTGTCTTTAGCAGTCAGAATTTTCGGATCCTCTTGACCAATACCGAGAATCGATTCAGCATTACCATCATCATCTTTTTCAACATTTTAAACTTCCAGTGCATCATCATCTTTCTTTTCATCATCGTCATCCTCTATCACAACAGTGGGCGCCTTTCCCCCTCCTGGGGCTCCTTCGACTGTTGAAGGGGTCACAGGTAGGCGCATGAGGATAAATTCAAGCTTGGTAATGAGATTCTTTGAGTAGTTCTGAATCTCTGTTGAAATGGATTTGGAGGTGAGCTCCTTGAAAGTATCGATGGTTTCCAACATCAAACCGGTGACAATTTTTACTTGATCAATTGGACCATGAATTGATTTGGTTATTTTCTGAAGAGTATTGGTGAGGAGTTGAAGGAGTAGGATGTGAATGGTCCGAAGAGACGCATTTTCCCTTAAAACGCCTAGGAGATACTTTTCAACATCCCCGAAGAAAGAGTTGATGCGATCGTCAACAGTTTGATCCAAACTTTCAAGGTCCTTCTCTACACGATGAATTTCGGTCATCGTCTCTTAGGCTTTCTTCAGAATGGCGTCGGCATCTTGTTGCCGTTTGTCATCAATTTCCCTCAAGCCTTTCGAAACCGGCCTCACCTTGCTTGCATAATCTCATGTCCCACAAAGATTTTAGCACTTTGCCTTTGATACGAGTGTCTATCTCATTAACCGTATGTCATCCCAGACAAATTCCAACACTTCACCTTTTGAACATGTCTTCAATCACACACCTGACTACTCCTTCATACGGGTCTTTAGTTATCATTGCTACCCCCATCTTCGTCCATACAACAAACATAAAATGGGACTTTCATCCATAGCTTGTGTTTTCCTTGACTATAGTACATCCCGCCATGGGTATCAATGTTTCGATCCTAAATTTGAGCGTGTCTATATTGCTTGACATGTTCACTTCCAAGAGCCATCTTTCCTGTACGATATCCTCCAAATCTAACCGTTTCATCACCCAATCCCTATGTCTCGTCATACCCCACCCCACCACATCATCCGGTACAACTTCAGCCGACATCACCACCGTCGGCATCACCAATGCCGACCCAGCAGCCACCTACCCCATCATCCCCGACAGTGCCACCACTGCCATCTCTCATCCATACTTATTAGCTGTGCCCCAAACCAACACCCACATCCTAACCAGAACCCTCTATTTCTGATCCACTTTTTCCTCGTACTCGCCCACCAAACCTACACCCTAACCCCAAAACCGACCCACAAATTCACTGCCGCTACTTTTCACACCCACAACACCACAACTAAAACCGAACCCACCACCTTTACTATTGCTAACAATGATCCGAAATGGCGAGCTACCATGTTAGATGAATACTCAACACTTATTCGTAATGGCACCAAAGGCATCGGTACCACATGTCTCGAACTCCAATGTTGTTGACTGCAAATGGGTTTACAAAATCAAACGAGACCAAACAGGGGCGGTGACACGATATAAAGCCTATTTGGTTGCAAAGGGGTTCTAACAACACGAGATTGACTATCAGGAAACATTTAATCCGATTGTAAAATCTACTACTATCTGAGTCATTTTATCACTGACGATCACACAAAAATGGCCCTTACGACAACTAAATATCCAAAATGCCTTTTTGCATCGGGATCTTCATGAAATGGTTTACCTTCGTCAACCGGAGGGATTCGTTGATCAAGCTAATCCTGACCATGTGTGCCTTATTCCAAATCCTTATACGGGCTGAAACATGCACCACATGCATGGTTTCAACGGTTGTCTTTTATCGTACTTTTTAGGGATAGAAATCGTTAAATAAGGACCGAACCTTCTTCTTTCTAAAAAAGTACATCATTGCCATATTGGAACATGTCAGACTATCAAATGCTAAACCCGTTCCGACACCCATTACCTCCATAACAAACTTGTCTCTCAGTGATGGTCTATTGCATGATAATCCGGTCAAATATCACCAAACAATGGGGCCCTTCAACACATGACTTTATCACGACCATATATTACTTTTGCAGTAAACAAATTCGGTCAATTCATGCATTCTCTAACTCAAAAATCACTAGTCCATCGTAATTTTTTTGTGATATCTACAAGGTACAATTTCTAAGGTCCGCTAATTAAATACGAGTCTGCCTCACTTTTACATGCCTACATGGATGTAGCCTTCACATCTTTGCATGCATTTTCTAATTCTGACTGGGCTGGTTGCCTGGATGACCATATATCTATCAGGGGATATGCCATTTACCTTGGCTCTAATCTTTTTTCGTGGTCTGCTCGAAAACAAAAGACTGTCTCGTGGTCATCAACGGATTCTGAATACAAAGCTCTGGCAGATGCGGTTGCAGAACTCACATGGCTCCAAACACTTTTGTGTGAACTACATGTTACTACTTGGCCTGCTTCAAATTTATGGTGTGACAACTTAGAAGCCACGTAATTATCGGTGAACCCTATCTTTCATGCATGTACAAAACATGTTGAAATTTATTTTCACTTCGTTAGAGAGAAGGTTGCCCAAGGACAACTAATGGTTCAGTTTATCTCCATAGACGATCAGATTGCAGATGTGTTTACAAATCTTCTACCCTCACAATGATTTATTTTCTTACATGACAAGTTACAGGTCGCTACCCGACCTTAGCTTAAGGGAGAATATTAGACGTAAATATACATCATTATATTCAATAGGGTATAAAGAGAGAGAGAGAGAGAGAGAGAGTGTGTGTGTGTGTGTATTCCTGTAATCAGACTTTTGAGATAATAACAAAAAATTACCAAGTTTAACTATGTATAAGGTTAATTAACATTAATCCTTATGTGTTATATTTGTTTTCTAGAATCAAGTGTATGTTCTCGATTTTTTTTGCATAATTATGTTTGTTTCATTTATGGAATATAATTTTTCGTTTCAGAATGAAACTTGCATTTCTAAATCCCGAGTTTGAATTGTTTAATTGTACCCATCCCCTATTCTAAATCCTAGTTCATTCTTCTAGGAATTGTAATTGGATAAATGACTTAACTGTAAATATCAACGATTTGAATTTCAGATAGTCCTTATCCACAAGGGGATAAGATAGGGATGATGGGTATCATAAATACCCATCATAGTTACCCATCATAGTTATGAAAAACACAAATAAGATACCCTAATGTTCGTCCATCTCCTCCCCACCCTCTATAACTGGTCGATTCCTTCAAATACCTAGTAGAAATCTTGCTAAAACTTCAAACAAAGGGATACACTACATCAACAGGTGCTAGATCGTTGTCTTGGGTGATTTCATTAGAGGAGTTCTGGTTTGGGATCTAAACATTCTAGACACATCAGATCTGAATTGCAAAAATGTATATCTTGATCCCTCTTCAGTTTATAATTACAAAAGAGTGCATGATTTTGTGATCCGTGGTGGAATATGATCTTTTTGTTTTGCTTCCGCTATTCATGATAGTTATGTTATTGTATCCCAACACTTCATACTATCATATACTATCAAACTAAATTATAAGTTATATCCCTTAAGTTTTGTGATCAAAGAATGCAATAATATATAAAGTCAATTAACCTTAATCCTTATGTGTTATATGTTTTCTAGAATCAAGTGTATGTTCTTTGATTCTTTTGTATAGTTCTCTTTGTTTCGTCTATGGAACTATTTGTAATCTTTAATTTTAGAACGAAAACTGCATTTTAATTTTTGAGTTTGAATTTTGATTTGAGTTTGAATTGTTCATTTGTATTCGTCCCCTCTTCTAAATCCTAGTTCATTATCCTAGGACCAATAATACTATCACATAAAACTTCCAAGGACAAATAACAAAAATGAGAACTCTTGTTAAGGATTACTAATGTTAAATTTTTTTCCCCAGATCATATGAACACCTTATTCTTCATTTTCCTTATAAATGGATCCATCCATGAATTAGGATCAAATGTATTATTGTTTAACTACAAAGTCTGTATTTTCAGAGAGTATTATCTAGTCCCGGCGTTTCTATTTTAAATGAGTGGAAACAACCTTTCATTTCAGATAATAAACCACTTTTCCGTTTTCAGACTCATATATGTGGGCACATCAAAAGTTACATATATCTTTAAATTCCTTAGGAACATATATAATTCGTTAGAGTTTGACTTGGAATTTAGCAGGCCGAATGAATTTATGACCAAACCGACCCTATCAAAGTGGAAAAACCCAAATGGCTAAATCAAAGTGACAAGTGTTTAGAGTAAGCCAATGGTCGTGGTGTAGGGGCGGAGGACCTGTTTTATAAAGTCGTATTTACTTGTATATGGGCTCGACCCTATAGTTGCTAGAGTTTTACGATTATAAATATTCGTAGCTAGGATTGCCAATGTATGACTTGAAGCAATTAAATAATAGAAGAGATCTCCGATTATTGCCTGTAGATGTAGGGCCACATTGACCGAATTACGTTAATTCTCTGTATCATTTTCTTGCTTTTCTTTCTTCCATAACATAATTTAACGATGTCAGTGGATCCCAATGACGTACCATCATATGCCCCAAAAGGGAAAATATATTTTGTTTACAAATCTTGCACATCAATAACCATCTTCAAAAATTTGTTCCCTTATACTCAACAAACGAGCTTAACCTACTTACATCACACATTTAATATACAAATCGTTTTTTTGAGCTAAAAATCACCTTTAATAACATCCCATGGCGCCGATCGACCCTCACTATACATCACAAACGATTCACACATACGAACAACCTTTAGGAATTGGTGCAAATAATTGTAGGTCCCAACTAAACACCACAATCTATGACAAAGATATATCTTACCTATATTTTTGAACACCAATGAACACATACAAACAAACTTTAGGAATTGATGCAAATAATTGTAGGTCCCCAACATAAACACCACAATCTATGACAAATATATATTTTACCTATATTTTTCAGGAAGCTATTGTATCGGATACTAAATTTTTGGATCACAAAACTAATTCTTTTTAAAAATCAAGGTCTATTAATTTTGAAAACATAAAATTACTATTCCATTTAGAATTAACATGATAGTCATTACCGATATGAAAGATTATATACTTTGTTATAACATATACATGACCCTCATCAACAATTTGAATTTGAAGTATTTGTATACTTCAACCAAACATAATGTACTTTGTGACAATAGTACTTATGGTAAAATTTTAAAAATTCAATAAGAAAATAGAAATATAAACATGAATATATGCCATAAACAGGAAAAAGGTTGAGAGAGATTAAAAGGGGTATCAAAAAGCAGAAAGTTGAGAATAATAAAAAGGGCGTGTACTACTTACTGTGCATCCACCTCTTTTAGGGTTTTTTTTTCTTCCATTTTCTCGTAAATTTCACCCGGAGTTCGCACCGAAAGCCAATTATTCAGACACTATATACTCCATTGTTGTTTAACTTCACCGCATCTAGGTCGGATCTTGAAAAAACCCCACTACTGTTCTTCCAGTAATCGTAAGTCTCTCTCCCGCTTTGAATTTGAAACCCTTTCGTGATCTTCGAGTTTGTATGGTCTTATGATCTTCAATTTCGAAGTGGGTGTTTGTGTTTGGAGGAGTTGGAGGTGTTTACGTGAGAAATCGATTTCTTCATCTTATTCCGCCAATGCTGAGTATTGACTGGTACCAATAGATCTGTTATCGTCGGTAAATTAATGTCGGTGTTTGGGGTTTAGAGTTGGAAAATTGAGTCTAGGGTTTAGACAAATTCTGGGATATGGGGTCGGGAGGTGAAGAAGGGATTCGGAATTTGATGTCCGCGAGGAAGTCACTGAAGGTTAATTTAGAGAAATCGAAAGCCCTAGGGTTATCGATTCGACAATCCGGGCCTAGATTAGAAGAGATTAATCAAAGGCTGCCATATCTAGAAGCTGCTGTTCGTCCAATTCGTGCTCAAAGAGACGCTCTCGATGCTGTTGGTGGTCACATAAACAGAGCCGTTGTCCCAGCCGCTGCTGTTCTAAAGGTCTTTGACGCAATTCATGGTTTAGAAAAATCATTATCCGATCCCCAATCTGATCTTCAAGGGTATCTTTCAGTATTGAAGAACTTACAAGAAGCATTAAGGTTTCTTTCAGAAAACTGCGGAATGGCAATTCAATGGCTAGATGACATCGTTGAGTACTTAGAAGACCACAACGTGGCTGATGAAAGGTACACTTCTAGTCTAAAAAAAGCTCTAAAACATCTCAGAGAGCTACAAACCAAAGAAGAAAAAGGCCGCCTTGATGGCGGCCTTTTAGAGGCGGCATTAGACCGATTAGAAACCGAATTCCGGCGACTCTTAACAGAAAACAGTGTCCCCTTACCCATGTCTTCTTCTCCATTAAAAGACGAACAACCCTGTATTGCTCCATCCCCTTTACCAGTCCCCATCATTCAAAAACTTCAAGCAATTCTTGGAACCCTAATTGCAAACAACCGCCTCGAAAAATGCAAATCTATTTATGTTAATGTTCGCAGTGAAAATGTCAGAGCAAGTTTACAAGCTTTAAACTTGGATTATTTAGAGATTTCAGTTTCTGAATTCAACGATGTTCAAAGCATCGAAGGTTACATAGCAAAATGGAGTAAACATTTAGAGTTTGCTGTAAAACATCTATTTGAAGCCGAATATAAACTCTGTAACGATGTTTTCGAAAGATTAGGGTTAGATGTTTGGAGGGGTTGTTTTGCAAATATCGCAGCTCAAGCAGGTATGCTTGCTTTTCTTCAATTTGGCAAAACAGTAACCGAAAGCAAAAAAGATCCAATAAAGCTTTTAAAATTACTTGACATTTTTGCATCATTAAACAAGTTACGATTGGATTTCAACCGTCTTTTCGGTGGGGCCGCGTGTGCTGAAATTCAAAACCTCACACGGGATTTAATCAAAAGGGTAATCGAAGGTGCTTCCGAAATTTTCTGGGAACTTTTAGTTCAAGTGGAATTACAAAGACAATCACCGCCACCGCCAGATGGCAGTGTTCCAAGATTAGTAAGTTTCATAACCGATTACTGTAACCGTTTAATCGGGAACGATTACAAACCGATCTTGAATCAAGTTCTAGCAATCGAACGAAGTTGGAAACGTGAAAAGTTTCAAGAAAGTCTTCTTCATGATTACCTTCTTAATTTAATACGCGCGATTGAAGTAAATTTAGAATCATGGGCAAAAGCGTACAATGACACGAATCTTTCCTACATTTTCTTGATGAACAATCATTACCATCTTTACAAGCATCTAAAAGGTACAAAGACTGGAGCTTTATTAGGGGATCAATGGCTACGAGAACATAACGATTACACCGAATATTATTCGACAATCTTTTTACGAGAAAGTTGGGGGAAACTTCCGTCACATTTAAGTCGGGAAGGTTTGATTTTATTTTCCGGTGGGCGGGCCACCGCGAGAGATCTTGTGAAAAAACGGTTGAAAGCTTTCAATGAAGCATTTGAAAACATTTACAAGAAGCATTCGAATTGGGTAGTTATGGAAAAAGATTTGAGAGAAAAAACATGTCATTCGATAATTCAAGCAATTGTTCCTGTTTATAGAAGCTATATGCAGAATTACGGGCCATTGGTTGAACAAGATTCGAGTGGTGGAAAGTATGCGAAATTTACTGCTCAATCTTTAGAAAAAATGGTGAGTTCTCTTTTTGTTATGAAACCTATGAGACATGGGAGTTTTAAGGTTAGACAGCATAGTGGGAAGTTTAATAATGGTGTTGAAGATCATTATTCTGGTTCGCCTACTCCTACGGTTGCTTCTGCTTAATGGAATGGAAACTATGAGGGGGTAATTTGTACATGTGTAAAAGATGAGGGGAAGTTATTTAAATTCTTGAAGTTGCTTTATGAAATGGGAGTTTTTCGGTTTCGGGTTTCTTGGAGATGAAATGACAGTGTACTTTTTAAGGTAAACTATGTTTGTTAGAATTCATAATTATTTGTTATGTTGTTGGGTTAGAAGGAATTAAGATTGTTGAATTTAGTCATGTTCTTGTGTACGATTATTTTGGTATAAAGTTATCTTTGAACCTTGGAATAGATGTTTATTTTTTTATGTTTTCTTGAAATAGATGGTTCATAATAGATTCAAAATTTCTTGAGAAAAAGATTTGTCTGTTGTATGTTTATTTTTTTTTTAATTTTTTTTTTCTGGTTTAAGATTAGTTAATGGTGGCGTTATATGCGATTGGGTTGTTTAGTATCTGATGTCGTCAAGTAAATTTGTAAATTTACGATTTTACCCTTCATGTTGTTTAGTAGGCTTATTGTGATTGTGGAACTAGGGTAAATTGTAAAATTACATTCTGACCTCTGTTTTACTTGAAACAGTGGCAAAAGGTTACAAGAACTTTAAATAAGGACTAAAATTGTAAAAGATTTTTTTTTTGAGACTAAAATTGTACTTGATATTGTTTGGTGTTACTTTTTGTGTATACAAGAACTTTAAATAAGGACTAAAATTGTAAAAGAATTTTCTTTTTAGACTAAAATTGTACTTGATATTTTGGTGTTACTTTTTGTGTATACAAGAACTTTAAACAAGGACTATAATTGTAAAAGAGTTTTCTTTTGAGACTAAAATTGTACTTGATGTGTTTTGGTGTTACTTTTTGTGTATGGTTGTAGACTTGTAGTGGAAAAAGAATTAAATATAAAAGCTAAAGAGTGAGCACAAATGTTGAGACATAACCGAATTATTAATCACTAAAATCGCAAAAATAGTGAATTCAAAAACCCAAAAAAAAAAAGTTACATACAACATCTTTCAGAAGCTGTTGACTATTACATGATCACTACTTGGTAGTTAAATCTTGGAATCACATATCTTGTTGAGGTCTAACTCGACATTTATCCATTCAAACCCTCTAAAAATGGAATTTGGAGGACAAAAACATAACTCAAATACATTAAAAAAAGATGACGACAAAACTTCCCTAAATACCCGATATTCACTCCGCTATACAAATACACAAAAAAATATATATTTACAAAGTGCCATTTGACGGCAAATACTGTTCAAGACATTGTTTTAAATTTTGAAGTGTAACGGGTTTTGTTATAAACGAATCCATACCATTCGCGAAACATTCTTCTGCACTTTCTGACATCGCATTTGCAGTCATCTGCCAAAAACCAATAAAGTTTTAAAAAAGTTGGAAAAAATATATCTTGGGTGTAAAAAAAAGTAAAAGGTAGATTTCTTTCATAATTTCATTTTGTGGGTATTTATGATTCGATGATAAATGACAATGGAACCCACAAAAAAGAAAAAAAAGGAGAAATAAATAACCAAATGACCAAAACACCCTTGGAAAAGCACAAACAAGATTTGGATGCCAAAAGGGCAAGTACGTAATTTTGCTTGAGAAACTTACAGCAATGATGGGAATTCTCCTTCTTGGTTCCTTAATTTTTTGATCGCCGGAAAGTTCAACTCCGGCTAACCGTGCTTCATCCCAGTTCCCGGTTTTCTCATATGACCGGATCAATCGTGTAGCTTGAAGACCATCCATTACCGGCATGCATACATCCTGCATTATAAAAAAGATAAAAATATAAAAATATAATGATGTAATACAAAGAAATGAAAATTAAAAAAAAAAAACGAAAATTGAAATAATTTATAAATACCATAAGAACAAGACCATAATCACAACGATGAACGGCCCGGATTGCTTCAACGCCGTTATTCACAACATCCATATCTTGATTCAATTGTCTCATCATCCTTTTTGCTACCATCACATTCACAACATGATCTTCAACAAGAAGAATCTTCGGTCTGATCACCGATTTGGATTTTTCTACCACATTGCCCAAAATACCCCCGGAATTCCCGTTGGAATTCACCTTCGGTTCAATCGGCTTCGCCGGCCGGTTTTTCTGGATACAAGGATTGTGAAACGGACGGTCGTGATCAACTCCGGCATACTTTGTGTTTGTGTTTGTGTTATTATTCTCGGGATTGCACTTTTCAAATCCGATTTCGTTTCCTGTTAACTCAGGGACCCGACCCGACCCGTTAGAAGAGAACAGTGAACCTAAAGTTCGCGGCTTGAATTGGAAAAATCCGCAATTATCGTCGTCTTCTGTGGATTCGTTGTCATCCATATCTTTGAATTCGTCGGTTTCGTCGGAGCTTTCGCACGCGTGTGGAACTTTGTGGGGAAGAATGAAGGTGAACGTCGATCCGCAGTGTTCTTTGCTAGAAACGGTAAGACTTCCTCCCATGAGTTCCACCTATTAGCACGAAAAACCCGAATTAGAGTCGGTTATTTAAGGAATTAGGGCTAAAAACCGAAATTTTGTCAACGATGTTTGAGAAATTGGGGTAAATGCATAGAAATGTTACGCGATTCTTGCATTTAGTGAAGAAATATTACCAGTTGTTTGCAGATGGCTAAACCTAACCCTGTTCCGCCATATTTCCGAGCAGTATCAGCACCGGCTTGCATGTATTTCTTGAATAACGATGGTAATGCAGTTTCTATAACATCAAAGTGATGAAATTATGAGCAAAAACACCTTTAAATTGTTCATAAGAACATCAAAATTCAAAAGACATAGAAAAGCACCTGGAATTCCAATTCCGGTATCTTGAACATCACACCGTATCCACACCACTGTTTCATTTGATTCAGATTCGTCTGTATCCATCTTGATTTTTTGCTGATCTTCAGAACACGGGTCTGCTATCACATGAAGTTTTATCTTAACCTTCCCTTCGTGAGTGAATTTGACAGCATTGCTGCAGAAAATGTCGAAAATTTTATAATAAAATTGCTGTGATTCAGTTACAGTTTCATAAATAAACAGCTTTTCATATAAAATAACAGTACCTGATCAAGTTGGTGAGGATTTGTCGAATTCGTAGAACATCACCAATAACCTGAAAAAGAGTTATGATGTTAATAGAAATGTTTAAAATCATATTAAATAATACATGTTTTCATGGAATTAAAAAAAAAAAAAAACTGGCCTCAATGGGGACATCATCGGATACATGTCCTTCCAAAATCAACATTTTTTTCAAAGATGCTGCAGCAGTTTGGAGTACATGCTTGATCACTTCTCGAGGTCTAAATTTTGTAGCTTCAAGCTTCATAACACCTGGAAACAATTAAACAAACATTTTTTTTCGTTATTAAATATAAAAAACCGGAGAACCGACAAAAAAAGGGACCAAAAATGTTAACCTGATTCGACTTTTGAGAGGTCGAGAATGTCGTTTATAAGTTGAAGGACTAAATCACCCGAAGATAACATAACACTCAAGAGTTGTTTTTGATCTTTATCGAGTTTTGTAGTCGATAAAATTTCAGCCATGCTAACAACTCCTGATAATGGAGATCTTATTTCGTGTGACATGGTTGCTAGCATTTGTTTTGCTCTCATTGTCTCCTCTACAATAAAATAGATTGCATAAATTGTTAATAATAATAATAATAATAATAATAATAATAATAATAATAAATCATGATTTTGCGATTGTTAAATCGAGATAATAAACCTGTTATATGAATAGTCTTGTTAAGTTCGGTCTCACGCGCCTTTTGCACGGCTATTTCTTCTCGAAGCCTTGCCATTTTTTCTCTCCTTTTCACCTAAAAAATAGACTCTTATGTGAATTTTAGAAGCCATGAGAATTAGCAACATACTTTCATTTATTTGTTTACGATAAAATCCTACTTTCATTTCATCTGATTACAACATTGTAATTCAATAAAAATCTACCAAATTATAGCAATGTCATTCAGATATAATGAAGTTCCATTGCTATAATTTGGTAGATTTTTCAAAGTATAATGTCGTGATAAGACAAAAACCGAAAATACAATGTTGTAGTAGAAATAAATGAAAGTCGGATGTTATAATACACAAATAAACGAAAGTATGTTGCGATTTCTTGCGTTTGGTGAATCTTACTTGATCGGTTATTTCCATTCCCATATAATTCACACCAATTGTCTCGCCTGCTTTACTGAAAACCGGTTCAACGTATATCAAAAACGTTTTGGCTCCAAATAGTTCAGTCTCAAATGTAATTTCTCTTTTTCCTGGTAATCCTTTTTCAAGAACTTCCCTTTTGAAATCTTGTGATTCCTTAACTCCACCACCTTTGAATATCTCAACATCCGTTTTCCCAATAATATCCTGAAAATTTCCAAATATCGAATTATGAAAAATGTTAAATACATTAAATAGCAACAACCCAATTATAACAATAAAAATTACTTTGTATTTGACCAACAACAATTGAATATATTTTTTAAAGTAGACTATTTCTTGCATTTAGCCTTTATGAAAAAAATGTAACCTTTAATTTAATTTTACCTCCTCTCCCAAACTTGGAAAATGATTATAAATAAAACGATATCGCAACTCTTTATCTTGATGACCAATCACAACAGGCGCATTTTGAAGAACAAAATGTAAAAAATTATCCGCTCTTTTCAAGATCTGTGAAAGTTCTTCAACTGGCGATGATTGTTTCTCGAGTTTTTCAATACTTTCCTCCAATTTCTCCAATAAAATCTGCTCTCGATTGATGCTTAATTCCAACAATTTCTCCAAATTCAAAGCTCGTTGCTTCCAATACCTAACCGAATCTGTATCATCTTCCCCATCTATTTCAATTCTCTGATCCTGATAAATTACATCATTTCGCCGTTTGGGCACATCGGGAACAATTTCATAAACATCATCGAGTATAGAAATCGGACGTTTATCACCGCCGTAACCTTCATCTTCAAACTTATGTTCTTCTAAAATCTCCAATTTCTTAAGTTCAACTTCCCGTTGTTGTTTGCTTAAATTCTCGAGTTCTTCTCTTAGAAGTCGCACGGCGTTCTCTTGTTTCCATTCCCAGTTTTTTACGAGGTACGATAATTGAGAGGACCCTTTTTCACTGTAATTTGTGAGTTCGAGTAGACGTTTGAAATCAACGATTGTTGGCTCTTCGATTATAGTGACGTCCTCTAATAAATCCTGATCGGCTCCTGGTTTTTCCACATTGAACTTTTTTCCGGCGGCGTCGATGTCCTCCGGCCACATTGAAGATAAAACTTCGACCTCCATATCCGCAGCATTGTCGTCTTCCATTTTGTACACAGGTTTATAAGAGTTGAATAATCATATCGGAATTGAGATGCGTTTTATGTAATGAATTTGTAGGTTTTGGGATATGTGAGGGATAATGATCCGTTTGATTCTGCAATACAGATATGTTGAAGTACAGTGAAGATCCAGAATTCCAGCTAAAACATGAATTACAGTGGCAAGAAGGGATGCACTAAAACAATAATATATTGGGTTAAATAAGGAAACAGCATGTGCTTTTGGTAATATGTTTGTTATAAGTTATAACATCTTATTTTAATCATTTAATTCTATATATATATTTTTTCATTTTGTTATTTAATTTTTAATGTTTTAAAATATAGCTTTAGTTTTTATTAAAATGATCATTATTACTACAGCAATAACAATTTTTTTTTTAATATTTTTTTGGTTGTTCATGGTCATCGATTTTTTTTTTTGGACTATTCAAGGTTATTATGGCCAGCAAAAATATATATAGATAAAATAAAAAATAAAGTTATAAAAATAGATTATGAAGTTAAATATCAAAACGAAGCAAAAAATAAAATTTATATAAATAGATTGGTAAAACATGTAAAAAAGAAATAAAAATGAAATTGTAAAAAAATATGAAAAAAGATAGTAAAAGCGAATTGTGAAAAAACATATAAAAACAATATAAAAAACGAAGTTGTAAAAACAAATTGTGAAAAACATGTGAAAACAAAAAAAAAGTTTTAAAAATAAATAGTAAAAAATATAATAACAGAGTAAAAAATAAAGTTATAAAAAATTAAAAAAAAAACAAAGCAAAAAATTAGATTGTAAAATAAATCGTGAAAAAAAAAGCTTATAAAAACGAAAAAAAAGTTAAGTCGTAAAAACGAATTGTGAATAAGAAACATGTTAAAAAAAATTAAAAGTTGTGAAAGAAATTTTGAAAAAATATATAAAAATAAATTGTGAAAAACATATAAAAACAAAATGTAAAAAACATATATAGGACCTTATATATATACAAAAAAAGTTTAATAACTTAAAAAGAAGTTTAATTACCTTGGATAATTAAAAAAATATATGAAAACATGTGTTCGTGGCCATATTGACAACTTTGACAAAAATTAACAACTTCAATAAAATTTTAAAACTTAAAAGTCATAAATGACAATTCGAACACAATTCCAAAAGTGTTTAATAACTAATTGTGACATTAACTCAATTTTATATCTTCATTATCTTTCGGAAAACCTACCTATTACATGATCGAAGTAACTTTTACTATCTTTATTAGGTCGTTTTAAAAGGATAACATCTAATAAGAAAAAGTGTCTTTGATTTTCAAAATACATTGGTTTAAAAAAATTGAAAATAAACTGCTATAGTACATAAATAGATCAAAATACTATATAGACTTTATTGCTTGCATTTAGCCCGATCAAAAAGTTAACAAATGTTTACAAAATCCACTTAGGCTTTTAAAGTTCAAAGGTTGAAATTATCAAACTCAAGATTTACCACAAATTTGTTATATATTATAATATACTTCTTCAATATTTAACGGTCATACAGAAAAATAAGATCCGCTACACAGATTTTCATCAATTTTAACGTTAAGAGATCTTTCATGGATTGATCATAATACAAAGCAAAAGTCAAGAAAAGATTAAAGAAACTAAATAGAAATTGAAAAGATGACTCACCGATTATATAATCTACTGACATCAATCGCAAATCCTCATGAAGAAGAAGATGAACACCATCAAATGAAGAATCTGGAGAGCTCAAAATTCGGCAAAAATGGACAAACCCCACAAAATTTAGACACAAATGAGTGAAACCCAACAATAATTTTAGCTAAAAATTGGTCAATTGCCATAAAAAAATGATAGGAGCGATCCAAATAAAGGAACTTGAGAAATCAAATGCTGTTCAAAACTTCAACTTTCTGCAAAAACTGTCAAAACCATAAATTTTATTCAAAAATGATTGAAAAAGAACTATAATATATATCAACTAAAAGTTGGTTGATTTCTGAAAGAAGGTAGGGGGACCATAATCAAGAACTAAAGAAGTCAAATTTCAATATTCTGCAAACAAATGGCCAAAAAACCATCGACAAATGATTGAAACCCACAATCTATATCTGCCCATAATCTTACTAATTGCTAACATTAACATTTAAGATCAAAAACAAGAGAAAAAACAAATGAGGGAAATCTACCTTGCAATTCATATTGTAGAATCCTTTTTTTCCGTGTAGATCTGTAAAGTGGCTCGTGGAAAGGCGCAGTCAATGAGTAAACAAAGAGTTGAATCAATGGAGCATTGAGAATGTAGAGAGAGAAAGCATGTGAAGAAGAGAAGCTTAAAAGGCCATGTGCAATGAACAACAAATACATATATAGTTTTTACAACACATAAATGTGTTGCTGACATGTGTGTGGTCTTTATTGTTAGAAATGATATAATATGTGTTTAAGAATCTTTATTATTTTAAGGGAAGTAACAGATTCCTAAGTTGGAAATTAGTGAATATATTCCGAAAAGGATTTGAACTTATGATATTTAGATTATCATGTTTGATAGAGAGATAATAAGTAACAATCATGACAATAAAATGTGATCTAAAAGGATTTAAAATAGCTTTCTCCTTCCCTTTCCTAATCACGTTTGACATTTGATGGGATGATCAATTGATCATATATACGTGTTAATGTGTGTAAGAGATTTATGTATATTTTCATTTAACCGCTTATATTATAAAATTTTTTAGGGAAAAATTTCGTTTACGTCCTTACAAACATCTATAATTACTTATATATCATTATAAAATTTGAAATTACGTATATATCCTTATAAATCCCTAAAAATTACATATATACCCAAAATATTAATTTAATAATAATTAATCGTTTTAAAAATTAAAAAACTATTTTTAATTCTATTTTTTATACTTAGAAACTAATTAAATTGTGACATTACCATACTACCCTCAAATTTTCCAAATGTATAAGTCGTTACAATTTCTTATCATGTGATATTAAATATGTGATCAAAGTCGAATATGTTGTGATTAATTGTTTAAGCGTGAAGGAGTTGTCGATTATAGAAAGATTTTATAAGCTATTTTAGTAACTTGGGTATAATCTAATTTAAAAATTGTTTGTTAATTTGTTCTAAAGATTAATTATTATTAAATTAATCTTTTGGGCATATATGTGATTTTTTAATATTTGTAAGGATATATACGTAATTTCAAATTTTATAAAGATATATACGTAATTATAGAAGTTTGTAAAATTTTTAAGTTACATTTTTTATTTGTATAATTGTTATTTATATTTTTAGTTTTTGATTGTATTAACATTATGTTTATAAATTAATAAATAAAATTATTGAATATCTAGGAAATTGTATTATTAAAAAGTTTGCAAAAGTAAAATCGTGATATAATTATATAAATATAGATAATTAAAAAGTAAAAATAAGCAAATGAGGAAACAAAAATGTTGATACTTAAAATTAAAAAAAATTGAATCGTATAGCGTTGTTGGCTCTAATTCTTGACATTTTACAGTATCATTTGGTGTTGTCTCCGATTATTGACATTTTATAGTATTGTTATTATACTATTTCGTTGTTCCGTTTATAGTAATTCATTTGTCAATATGAAAACCGTCAAAACATTTGAATGAAATGACTACGCGCAAACCTTGGACGAACGTATCAAATTAAGCTGAACGATGATGTATTATTTGTTAGAAAGTTGAGGGGGTACTTAACGGAGTAAATTCTGCGGTGCATTGTGTCAAGTCACAAACAAGTAGTTACGGTGCACCGGTCGAAATTCTGCACCTACAAAGGCTTACATTATGCAGTATCGAGTATCAATTATTGTAGTGCAGGAAACTTGATTTTAGCAGGATTTAAGCCTTTAATTTTGATGGTCTTGGTGACTTGGTTCTGCTGTGTCGACATACATCTATGCAGTGCAGCTAACCAAACCTATGATACAAAGACAAGCAATATGCTTCAGTTTCGAGAAGTAATTTTTGTGGTTCCAGATTAAGATTATAAAGTTTCATCTCACTATTTACGCAGTTCAATAATTATGCAAAAACACATTCTTCCACCGAGTTTCTATTAAGATAAATTCTTAAGTTATTTCATCAATTTGTCATATACAAAATAATTTCCAAGAAAACACTAACTTATTATTAATAAAAGTTAAATTTTGTAGTTGTATATATTGATTAGTGTACCAATTTTATAGCATAAAATGATAAATTTTGACATTTTTTTGGAAAAAAAAATAAAGTTTAACAAAATAAAAACCAACACCATTGATGCATGTATTAAAAAATAATATGTTTAATTAAACTTGTATATTTCGTTATTGTGTGTGTGTCCATGTATATATATATATATATATATATATATATATATATATATATATATATATATATATATATATATATATATATATATATATATATATATATATATATATATATATATATATATATATATATAAATATAAATATATATATATATATATATATATATATATATATATATATATATATATATATATATATATATATATATATATATATTAAAAAAAAAGGTATAGCCGAAAAACAAAAATGGTTGAAAAAAAAATAAAAGCCCAGCAAATGATTAGGTGACACATGAGAGAGAGAGAGAGAGAGAGAGAGAGAGAGAGAGAGAGAGAGATAGAGAGAGAGGGTGGTGTGGAGGCGCATGTAACTCGATTTTCCGATATTTGTTTTTTCTTTTTATTTGTTTTTTTTTGTTTTAACCCTCCAAACATTTAACATTCGTCGGTTTTTTGTCAAACTCTCGTAAATAATTACCAAAGTGTCATATCATATCATGAAATTTTGATGATAAATAAAATTAAATCTCATCAACTTATTTTTTCAATCCTAAGACTGAAAATTGTATTTGCAGTACTTAACTAAATTTTTTGAGTTCTAATTCGATCATATATATATATATATATATATATATATATATATATATATATATATATATATATATATATATATATATTGCATAATTGTATATCCATATGTATACCATATTTTAGAGTATAAAAATAATAAACTTTGTCATATGTACTTTTCTTATTCAAAAAATAAAGATTTCAAAAAAAAAAAAAAAAAAATCAAAGAGACGGATAAGATTTATGTGAGACCATTTTTTCTTAGTGAACTATTTTAATATTTTAGTTCTTCTAATAATATAATATGTGCAATATTCCAACATTCAACGTTTTAGAATATTTACGGTATAAAAATATGCAAACAATATTTGTTACAGAATAATAGAATATTTAACATATCATTTTTATGAACAGTATAATATTAGAAATTTTACACTAGAAAAACGTTTAAAAGTACGAGTGCATTATATAACATATTTTTTTGTTGGACTTGGAGACTTCGAGTGACTGAGAGACAGAGTGAGGAGAATTGCGGCTTGCGTCTGTTTGTTTTGGCACTACAACTTCCGACTTCCTTCGGCCTTTGTAGATTTGTGGTTTGTGTGTAATCTAACAAACGTCCAAGGCTCCAAGCCAATAAGGCTTAGATCATCGAACTGATTAGAGCCCAATCCCATAAATACAACTTCAATTAACCTAACCTCACATTTTTAATTAGCCCATAAAGTGCATAAACACATAAGTTTGAACTTAAAATTATAATTGTGTTTCGATTTGTACATTTGGTTTTTTAAATTGTAGCATACAGTGACACTTTATGTTTTTAGTAGTGACACTTTTATTCCGCGGAATTGTACCTATTAGAATTTTTTTTGCAGTATATATATATATATATATATATATATATATATATATATATATATATATATATATATATATATATATATATATATATATATATATATATATATATATATATATATATATATATATATATATATATATATATATATATGGCTTGAAATATTTTATAGATAAGTAAAATAATAAAAATACACATACTATAATTATTTAATAGCATTTCTTAAACATAATGCAACCTTCCACTTAAATAGATAAATTACTTTATTTAAATTAATTCAAGTAAAGTAGCCTATCTAGATTAAATGTTATTGTTTTTAATTGAATAAGATTTATAATAATGAAGGAAAGTGTGTTACTTTGCATTTGATACAATGTAGATGGTATAGCACGCCAAATTATGAGGTACTTTGGGACAAAAATATAGGGATGACTCACGTTTTAAAATGGAAGCCATGAGCTTTAAAGCATTGCTTGCTTAGGAGAAAAGTTGTTAATAGTGTTTTACAATAGATAATTTGATTTGTCAAATTTATTTTGAAAACTAAAATATTTGTTTTGCATAGTAGCAAGGTTTACTTATGACATTTTCTTCTGTTTCTAATGTTTATTAAAATGAATATTTTGCCGATTTGGTGAGAATAGTCCACTAAAGAAAATATATTTTGTGGTTTAATTAATAACCAAACGATTAAAAATGAAGCAAAGTTGATAGATATATAATTGATATACTGGACAATAAAAAAAAATTGTAATGAATGTTTTCATTTTATCGTGTCTTAGCCCTTTATATAAACTAGTTTTCTCCCGTGCTCCGCACGGGTTCGGTGAGAGATTTTAGGGTTTTTTTTTTGTAATTCTAAATTCTTACCACTGGCCATGCATATAAGCACTACGATTTCATCGTTTAACATGTCCATCCAAAACCTTCATCTTAGATGTTAATAAAGAAATGATACCTCTACGAAATTTTGCATTGTGATGAGAGGTCTGTTGAAGAAGCTCTTTTAAAGTAAACCCTTTTTTACTGACAGCTAATCCCGCCTTCTCTGATGCCAAACTTTGTTCCGGTAATATGATTGCTGCACATAACATGTTGAGAAAAAATTATAAAACCATTTACATCAAACACCCTCACCAATTAAAACCAGCTTAAGTAATGGAAACAACATTTTTTGGGGGAAAATAAAACCATCTCAACTGTTGATTAACGGTTGGTTGGATTTGGGTTCTTTGGATTCAGGAAGCGAATACTTTGTAAAGATTTTGAAACTTTTAATTTTTTCTTGTTAAGACATTATAATGCTATAGTAAGTAGATTTTCCAAAGTACATTGTTGTAATAAGAAATGAAAGCAGGATGCTATAATAAACAATATAATGAAAGTAGGCTGTTTCTTGCAGTTAACGTTTCATAGATATAAAATCAATATAACTATTTTCCATCTCCTAAAGAAGTATTTTTCAGTAATGAACATGACCACGTTATGATCGTTACAAAAAATGAACCAAAGTGATTTTTCAAATTAAAACACAGCGATCAAATTGCTAAAATCAGAAAACGGTAATTGAAAGAAATAGCAACATACATTCATTTACTTGTGTATTACAAAAAGGGTAACCCACAATTTTTTCTTAAAATCAGAAAAGGGTAAATCCTACTGTCATTTCTTTCTCTTACATGTTTATACTTTCACTTTTTTTCTTTTATAAAAACCTACCCAAATACAGTTAATTTTTTTTTCTTAATAGGGCATTATACTTTGCAAAGTCTACCCGATTATTGCATTCGAAATTGCTGTGTATTTGGATCATATTGCTATAAATGAGTAGATTTTTCAAAGTACAATGTTGTAATAGGATGAAATGTAAGTAGGTTCCATTACTATAATAAGCAAATGAAAATGGAAGTATGTTGCTATTTCTTGTGCATAGCGACTATAATCAAATAACAATGAATGGAATATCAAATTCCAATTCCGGACAATGATCCATGTTCATTCAGATTAAAAAAAGACGATTTCTCGAGTACCTGTTGACAAAAAATGGAAAAAGTTTGTCCATTGATCCATGTTTACCACCTTATACTCCTTTTGTATCTAACAAAACCATATATCAAAGAGATCAATGTGTGAACAACATTTATAAAAATAAAATAAAATAATTGAATCACAATTAGTTAAAAACCTTTAAGTACTCGCAGAATGAATCAACTTGAAGTTGAAAATTGGGCCCTAGAACAATATCAAGTAATACACAGACACTCTCGATATCTAAGCTCTTTTGTTTATCTACTGAAATAAGTAAAATAATACAGACACGTAATAAAATTAAAAGGGTATATGATCGTATCAAAAGAAACACAATATTTAAGGAAATTTCTCAAAAGATGAAGGTTATTACTTACCAGTTAGGCAGTAACGAAAGGTA